>VWZO01009466.1:1283628-1367042 GCA_013396975.1 Bucco capensis | reverse complement strand
CCTTTCTTACCAGATTTCTTACACCTGGGGATCGAGAGCTCTTGTGCTCTATGGAAAGTGTCCTTAAAGATCTGCCAGCTCTGTTCTGCTTTCTTATCCTTGAGGACCATTTCCCAGAGTATCCTGCTGAGTAACTCTTTAAAGAGCTGGAATTTTGCTTTTTTGAAATCCAGGGTCCTGACTTTGCTTCTTGGCTGATTAGTGACCTTCAGGACTGTGAATTCCACCAGTGGATGATCACTGCAGCCCAGGGAGCCTCAGTCTTGAGATCCCCGATGAGCTCTGCATTGGTGACCAGTAGATCAAGTATTGCACCCCCCCAGGTAGGGGTGTCTATTTCTTGTGTTAGGAAGTTTTCATCCAGACTCTCCAGGAGCCTTCTGGATTGCCTACTGCTTGCTGTGCTGTTTCTCCAGCAAATGTCAGGGTGCTTAAAGTCCCCCAGCAGGACAAGAGCCTATGAGCCTGATGCCTCCTGTAGTTGGAGTAGGAATGCTTCATCAACAGATTCCTCCTGCTCCCATGTTTGCCTTTGTCTTATGGGTCCTTGGAAAATCTTGTTTCTACAAGTGTGAAACAGGTCAGATTTTCCTGATCCAAGCTCTGCAGAGGACTCTGAGCTCTATGGATGTATTTTCCCTTCCCCAGAAAAAAGGAGCTGCATCGCTGGGGACCTACCATTAGGTGATGAAGTGCACCAGACTTAAATTGTTTCACATTGATCATTTCTGTCAGATCTTCTTGAATTTGTTCCCCAATGCGGAATGCTGGACCTGTAAAACTATGCTTGCTGGGATTGTGCAGACAAAAGTAGAATGTGGGACAACCTGATCTAGTTGGCGACGTCCCTGCAGGGGGATTGGACTAGATGGCCTCCAGAGGTCCCTTCCAACCCAAACCATTCTATGATTCTGTGATTCTATGACATACACACCTGTTCTGCTTGATATTCCTTTGGAGATTCAGATTCAAATAAAACTCAAATCTCAAAGTAAAACTTAGCTGAATCTTCTGTCTGCCAGGGATTTGATATGGGCAGTCTGTATTTCCACAAGTGAACTACCACAGTGGTGAATCAGGCTTGAGGATTTTACTATTAGTTTCACTGGGATGCTACTGGTCTGCAATTATGAGATGAATAAGGATGTACTGACTTCAGCCTTTTTTCATTCATCTTTAGCCTGTGTTTATGGGGAAGCCTGTGTGTGCTAAGTGAGGCTGTAAATCGCTATCTAGCTATTGTGTGAGTGCTTCATGAGGACACTTCCAGCATGCATCGAATGTGAGATAGCTTGTCCTACTTTCAAAAAACAGCGTGAAGCATCTTTTTGCTCAAGTACCTTTGTCTGCCCATCAGCATGAGGGATATTGAAGAGAAGAAAATGTAATGTCTCTACTCAATCATATAGTTTCTTCATTAGGGAGACAAACTGTACACTCATATGGGTTTCACCCAAATATTGCCCAGTCTGAGACTTTGTAACTTAGCAAAGATGTCTTGAAACTCTGATGAGTTTAGCTGAAAAGTCTGCCAGCATCAGCTAATCTTTTTGTGGAATCTAGACCACTTTCAGTACAAAAACCAAAAGAACACCCCGAATGGGGTGAATTCCCCTTGCTTTCAGGCTTCATAATGAAAGTTTTGCAGAGCTCATGGAACTATGCATTTTATTGTTCTCTCAAATCTGCCCTTTCTAAATCACCTTATTCTGATTTAACTGCAAAAGGCATTACTATTTTGGGTTCTTCCTATGTTAAAACTGAAGCAGTAAGCTAGGGACTTTCATAAGAGACTGTACTGAAATGTCAACAGATGGCTTGCTAATCATGTTAAAAAAATACTCGTTCCTTTTCTAAAATGGCATTTTTTTTTCAGTAAGTAAAACGGAAAGGAATGTTTATGATATAAAACATATTACTCACAATGTCTTTTAATTATCATACTTAATCATCAAGGTCAGGATGATAATTGTTTCTAAAAATTAACACCTCATTTTTCTGAAATGCTTACCAAAATACACGGTCAGAAATATGAATTACTAGTATGGAATCCAGTTAGGAAAATGTGTCTTCTGTTCACTAAACCAAGTGTATACTTAAATACCATGAAGCCCTTTAAAACTAAATACCTATTTAAGGCACAGTCTAATTAGTCCACTCACTGCCTAGTAAAAGCATACAGTACCATATGCCCTAGAATAGGATGCCATGTGGGTGTTCAGCAATGACACATATTTGCAAGTACTTTATTATGAGATAACGCAGTGCCATTAATATATCTTAAACATGAATGTTTTTTGTAACCTATTGGAGACAACTATCGTTGGCAGCTAACACAAACTACCATGGTATCTTGGCAGCAATTGCACTTTACTTGTAGAGGGATGAGCAATTCATATGGACCACCACCTTATATCATTCATGCTACCACGTAACATCATTTTAAACATGTTCAAACTATTGTAGCTTTACCCTCTCCCTAAGACAATGTTCTCTATCTCTTTCTCTTTTCTTGGTCCCAGACCAGTACCATTCCAGAGGTTGCTTTGCAGTGATGATAGCCTGTATTTATGGCACAATCTGAAAATCACTTGGGGTCTGCTGTGGCCCCTGGTGCGATAACTGTGCCAACAGCAGAGGGAGCATTAAACTCATTGCCCACAATAAAGTGTGGGGAGTGATACCCATGTTCCTATAATCCCTGTATGGGTAGGATGAGCTCATTAGCCTTCTGGCAGTCATCCTAGGAGAGGGACAACTCTGATTCCAAACCCGGGCAGATGGAGCTCGTTTAGCCCTGTAAGGCCTTCCATCTAAGAGTTTAAACCTCCATCCTAAGGACCTCGCTGCCAGTGTCCAAGCTTGCTAGACCCTGGCAGATGAACCTTAGGACTAAAGGGTGGGTTCAGCTCTGCGCATGCTGTGTCTCACCTAAAAAAAATCCGTTGCGCAGGCTTGAGGGTGCTATCTGCTATCCTCTATTGATCAGTGCACTTGGAAAAGGTGCTGATGAGGAGCGTGGATGGAGCCTTCCCAGGATCTTCGTTCATGAAGCCTAGCCACGACGAGCCTGTATTATAAATAGCAAGGTGCAATTGAATTATGTATTTCCCTTAATGGAATCCTTTACTAGGATCTCCAAAGAGCAAATAGTAATAGATAGACTAAGGCACTGAGATCACTGATTTTAAATCCAGGAGAATTATGATGATCTTACTCACTTGTCACCCAAATGTTGTTCTCTAATAAAATGTTGTCTACAGAGCTGTCTACCAGTATTGGTGTCCACAAGAAGCTGCTGTTGCTTTGAGTTACACATAGCAGGCTATCAGTTGAGTTGTCCACAATTCAGAATGGCACAGGCCTTAGAACCACTGCAGAGAATTTATGTCTAATGACTATAACTTGTGTATATCCTACATTGAATCTTTTAAATCAATATTTTAAATCAAGTTTTGATTTAAAGCCTTCAAGCCATAGAAAGTAAAGAATTTTCCAGGCAAAAAGTAGTGCAGTAGCATAAGATAGTAGGTTTGGACATAAGGAAAAGATTCTTCACTGAGAGAGCAGTCAGTCACTAGAATAAGCTCCCCAAGGAACTGGTCACAGCACCAAACCTTCTCAGAGTTCAACAAGCATTCAGTTTAATTTTAGGTAGTCATGTGAGGGGCAGGGACTTGGACTCAAAAACCCTTATGAGTTCCTTCCAATCTGAGGCATTCTATGGTTCTAATTTTTTTTCTTGTGAAAGTTGGCATAATAAAAGTTTAATTTCATTGATTTATGAGTTATTATTTACTTGTCGTCTTTTTTTATTTTCTTTTTTTTTTTTCCTAGACATGTAGCCCTCTGTGTTTTCCAATTTAATTTTGAAAGCCCTTCTCCCACATGTTCTCAAGACAACCTGCAACCTAAGTGCAGACTCACTAGTGGGCTGAGGTCTCACATTGGAAGCTAGTGTTTTATAAATTTTTCCACCATTTATGTTGTTTTCCAATTTAACTGAACAGATTCTGTTCAATTAAGAAGATACAGTACCACAAAGTAAACGAGAAACAGCATACACATTTTTAAAGATAATCACACAGCACAAAATGAAACAAAAAAATCTTTATATTAAACAGCTTCTTACAGGAAACAGTATGTATAATATTGGCCATATCAAAATTTCAACTCAAGTTGGTTACACTCAAGGAGTAAACATATGAGAGAGAGATGACAGAGATCTAAACTTCCAGGGCTCATTTACCATAGAAATTAATGTAGTGTAAGACTCAGTAGAGTTACAGAAAATATTATTGAAGTAAAAAATAGAAACATTTTTAAGGCCTGATTCACATTCCATATTTAATTTGAAGAGTAATAGTAGAGGAACAACACTAGAACCCACCAATGTGCTAGAAAGACATGTTTTTGTTGTGAATAAGTAAGCTTGTATTGGTGAGAAGCCTGATGCTGCACAGAGTGAAGTAGATGGTGCTCTGGAGAATGCTGATACAACTGGAAGTCTTTGCATGTATTCCTATGGATTTGTGATCCAGGTAAAATCAGAGAGAAATCACAGATAAAATCTTAATTCAGAGTTCACATGTTCTGAGTATGAACTTCAGTGAAGTGGCTCTTGATTTATGCATATATAAGTGATGACACCTGCTAATCTGTGATGGAGTAATCACAAAGGGAAAAAGCTTCCAGCTGAGAGAGAGGGATGTCTCCAGGACCAGGAAGACCTGCCAATAGCTGGCCAGATGGTTATGTGGCCACAAATAACCATGCAGATATGGTTGTGAAATTTGCCTCCAGATTTTTCTACCATGCTTGGAAGGATGTCACTGAAGATGGAGACCTGTGGGGCTGATTTCTAAAATGTGAACGGCAAAAGTGGGTGATGGAAATTCTTTACTCCTTTCAATTATGCTACCTTTTACCAAGGTGGGTATTGTGCAAGTCCTAGTTTTTAGGATATACAAAAATAAACAAGCAGTGACAGCTAGTGAGCATAGTTTAGCTGATAGGGCAATTGGAAAACTGCATTTTATTCCAGGCTCTTTTACAAACACTCTTGAGTGGAATGAAACACTTACTTTTCCTTGACCCCAGTAACAGCCTATAAGATAAAATCTCCTGCAAATAAGGACTATCTTTAGCAAAGTATGTGGATAGCACCTCTCACACCAGAGGATTGATTTCAGTCAGGGTCTCTGTGTACTCACTCTGCTGACTGAAAACTAATTAATAGTATTGAGCTTGAAATTTTCACATTGTTTAAAGGTTAAAAACTTTCTAACCTAACACACAGTTGAGTATTTTACTGTTTGTTGTTTTTTTTTAATAGAAGTTCACCAATGATCCTCAGGCTTTTGTCTCCCTATTTCTTGAAAAGGACTTAAAAATTGATGTTGAAAATTATAATTCAATCTTAAAAATATTCCATTGTGACAGGAGGACAGATATCAGTGACTTTTTGTTATGTGAGTTATTGAAGCTTGACATCCTTTGAGGAATATTTTTCATAACTCACTGTTTGCTACCCTGTCTATCCAATTATTTAGAACAAGCAATCTGTCATTTTATTGTTCCCTTCCAATTATATAACTTTGGTGACAGTCATGGCAGAGTATCCTCTGTAAGTAAAATCGAATCTCACTGTGGATTCCAAGGGCTGCAGACTATGTGTATGTGTGTACATGTGCATGTATTGTGTGGAAATTGAGTGGAGGTGGAAATATTAAAAGAGGACATTTGGTGAATGTCATTTAAAAACTAGCTGCCTGTATACACTGCAGAAGATCCAAAATAGGAAACCAAATGTGTTTTCCTGATTCTCATTTTTCAGGAGCAGAATAGATATAACCTGTGCAGGTAGTGGATGCACTACTGCAAATATTTAAGTGATGACCACACTCTCTCTCTCTCATATAGGCTTTTAGCCTAAAAAATGCCCACAGTGATGTGAAGAGAAACTCTTCAGTTTTCAGGGTGGCCATTCTGTCTCTCTATTCATATTCATCTATAGATACAGCCAGGAAGAGGGCTGTCTCTTGGAACTGGTATCAGATCAGACATTTTTATTAAACAGTGAGGGACAAACAGGGTCCTCAGTCACAGCACATTGCTCCCTTCAACTTCAGAAGCAGTTGCACAAGGCGCCAGGAATGAAGCTTACTCTATCATTTAGTGACTGAGTCAGTCATTTAGTGACTGCTAGACTCAGACTGGAATTTTTCAGACTTAAATACTGAATTTGAAACTGGAAGCAAGTCAGTAGGTTAGTTGTCTTTGTTGCCAGCAGAGGGAACGGAAAAGCATCCCAGTGGCAGTTGGGTCCAACACCGGTTAGCTAGTCAAAAAGTAGAGAGCAGCAGTGAAGCTGGGAAGAAACAGCATGCAAACAGCTGCAGTGTGAGATAGAATAAGCGAGTGTCAGTGGTGCTAGATGGTAGAGCTGTATGAACACTTTCACACTCAAAGCAAAATTGTCAAGTTATCGTGTCCAATTGGGCATGGATTTCTTATTATATCAGTGCAGTACCACAAGCTGTACTGGTTGCTGTCACAGAACCTTTAATTAAGGAAACAGGAGAAAAAAAAAAAGAAAATTAATACAGTTATTGTTCTTATTTGAGATTTTGAAGCAGAATATTACACGCTGCTGTAAATCTATGCTGGTCAAAACCATGTAAGCATATATTTATGCCCCAGTGAAGTCATAATCAAGTGCCTTGTTGATTTGGGGCTTGAAAGTTTCAACCATTTAAATTAAAGCTGCTTTGATATGGTCTATTTTTTGTTTTCTTTTCTTTTTGTCTGAATATTCAATGTGTTTCAGAGTAGCACTGACCAACCCAGTTCTTCTGTGTGCCTCGCAGTTATAATTTGTGAAGGTGTTCAGGNAAATACAAGTTCAGGCTTTTGGAGGCACTTCACCAAGAAGAGATAGCATGATCAGAGAAAGGTCTAATGATCATGGACTCTGTAAGGACACCAGTTCTTATCACTTTCACAGGGAGTTTTTCAGCACATTATCCAAACTTTATTAAATATCAGAAGCTTTATCTGTTATTTGGAGTCGATTTCCCTAAGTTGACAGTACACCCTACCCTAGCCACCAGTATTTCTGCTAGATGTTGCTCCTGCTTAGACTGTGTACATCAGATATTTTCTAGCAGAGTGAGATAAACTTACTTGCAAACTGCTTACAATTTTCTATACACTAAATTTCAAGAAGATTGTGAGGTAGTTTTAAAAATGGTTCAGTGACATTTTATGACTATTTTCAATGGCAGTTCAGTTACACTACCTTTAAAACAAACCCCCTTTTTCCTTGCAGCTATTTGAGGAGGCCAGTGGGGGTCTCAGGCCTAGATGCTGCCATCCTGCTTTGAACAGGAGCGGCCTTTTCATGTGAATAAATGTAGCAGCCCATGGACATGGACCACTAGGTCAACATATTGGTGTACAAGATACCTGAAGCCATCAAATAAGTCATAGCCATCAAGGCCAATAGAATATAGGAGAAACTTGTGCCCATGATAGTGCCTAGACCACTAAACATTGCCTTGAATGGGATATGAGGAATAAAAATGCAAGCAAAATTTAAGAAAATAAGTTATGCTTGCAAAAGACACCAAGGACGTGATCAGCAGTTGCAGTAGCTTGTAAGAGGTGTGAGCAGGAAAGACACTGGTGATTTTACTCAGCAAATGAGCACACCATGAAGTTCAGTCATTTCAAAAATTGCCAGGCATTCTGGTATTGCTTCACCAGCTTTTTATGCTGAAATAAAAAAAAAAATAAGTATTATGCTGCACCATTAATATTAAACACTAAAAAATACATGGGACAAATTCCAAAGCTAGTCTAAGTCCTTTGAAGCTGATGTAGCTATGACAAGAAGGATTTTCATTGTTTTTTTTCTTTATTAATTTCTTTCTGTGACTGATATTTCTCCTTTTGCATGTGCCAGTAAGTATGGAAACAAATTTATCACCATATTAAGAATGGGGCTAATTTATATCTAAACCAACATACAAGTCATGGTTATTACAGAAAAGCTTAGTGGGAGCTACAGGGAACTTGAGTTGCAGATAACTAGAAAACAGGACAGTTCTCAAGTCTCCTGGGTACTCAAAACAAAACATAACACAAGTCTCACTCTATTTAAAAGAACTCTGACTGGAAATTCTCCATACAGCTTGGATTTGCATGCTGGATGTAAATTTTCTAGGATATTTTTTCCAGAAATCTGCATTTAGATAGAAGTATTTTACAAAGTGTAAACCCTAAGATTTTATATGTATTCTGGTCTTTATTTTCCATTTTCATTTCTCTGTGTGTGCTGCAGATAGGTAAAAAGAGGAAAGATGGGGTTTATTTGACAGTTTTAGATATAGAAAATCCAGCACAAATTCCAGTGTATTAGGAAGACTGTAAAAATATCCATATTCAAATCCTGAGTCCAAATGAACTAAACTTTTGTGATCCATCAGCCAAATAGTTGACAAGTCTTCTTGAGGACCCCATTCACTGAGCTTTAAACAATTTTAACTTGGATTTTTCTTTCATTCTCAAAAAAAACCCCCAAAAACCCCTGAAACACAACACTTTAGGAGATGCTTAGTTAATACACTTGTCTTTTATATTCAAACTCCTGCTATTTGTTGCCTATACTTTTACAGTGCTACATACCTCTCTGCATAACTAGGCAGCAGCACATTTTTGAATTCAGGAAAGAAAAATTAACCTTGGCAGATATGTTAAGGTACTAACTCAAATCCCTTATATTAGTTTTTCCATGATATTATAAATATTTATCTTGCATTTTTATTCCAAACCTTTCTCCTTCTCCAGACACTGACTGTCTCTTTACCCTGCTCCAATCGAGCTTCCTGTTGCCAGAGAAGCTTCAGGATTTATTTTTAATTCTGGAACTCTTTCTGTCCTCTTGCATATCTAGCTATCAAACTTTTTAGGTGCTGTGTAGCTTATGATATGACAATGAATTTTGAACCCATTTAGTTGCACAACTGACTCATATTGCAGCCTGTATCTACACGCAGTGGAATCAATAGCAGTGCAGCAAGTATGGGTGCAGGGACGTATCTTGTGAGTTGTGCAACAAAAAAGGCTGACAAATTGTCTTTAATGAACAAAATTCAGCATGAATACTTTAGAGAGAAATGTCATGAGCTATCTTTAAAACCTGTGGTTTACTTCTAGACTAGCAACTACGTTCCCTGATCTCTACATATAGAGCACCTTCCCAGAGATGCTTCCTTACAAAGCAACATTTTCATAAGGGAAGTGCATACTCTGTAGCTNAGCTCCTTCAGCCTGTCCTCATAGGAGAGGTAGCTTCCTCAGGATAAAAACAAACCAATCCATTCAGAGGTTTTCTATGTAACAGATAAGGATTTTCTTCTAAATGATTCGTATATTTCTTTTTGGAAATTGGTATTTCCTTCTTGTCTTCTGGCATGCAGGACTTCATAAAATAATCCGTTGCTATCTCTGAGCACATAAAAACTATCTGACCACTCAAAAGATACTGTTTCCATGTTAAAGGTGAAGGCCCTGGGTGGGAAACTATTTAGAGAGCTGTTCTGTCTTTGATTTTGCCATAATCCCCACCTCTAACCTCACTCGCTGGCATCAGTTTTGCAATTCAAGTTGAACAGGGTAAGTTATTCATCATAAATCACTGAAAATCTCTGCTGAATATTTTTCTGGAAAGTCTAAGACTGGTTAAAGCACACATACTCCTGTATGTTTAGCAAGCAAAAACATTTTCAATAACATTAAGGGCTCCAACCTGGAAGGTGCTAAGTATTTTCAGCAATGTGTTTCAGCCCTCAGCTATGAGTATGATTGACATCTTTTAGGATCAGGCCCTCGTTTTTCACCTAAGAAATGAAATAACACATCAGTTTAATTTGAAGTGACTTTGCCATAAATCGACTTCTCTTTCAGAATGGGTTGGGTATCAGTAGGATTAAATGTTCTGACTATAGAAAGAAATTCCCCTGAATGCAAGCTTTTAAATGCCCCTTCAAACAATGATCAGATGTGGAAAGCTGAGATCTGTTTTCTGTGTGTGGCAGACTGGCAACAACTGGACCTAGGCTTAGAGTTTCTGCCTTCACTAACAGAATTTTGTTAGTAAGTCTGCCAAAACCAGCTGGCAGCTTTGGTGGAAAGTAGAGAATTCAGTGGGTTTTTGTCATCCCAATAGGTTTGCACTTATGAAGCACACTCTTGTATAATAAAGTCCATTTGTCTGATGTAAGAGATTTCAACATCTTGTCAATGTTCCACAAGAAGCAAGGAGAAATGGTTCAGTCGATGCTGTATGTAGAAGTAAGAAAGATGCTGAAATGTCATGCTCTATATTCTTCTGTTTGTTTGGTGTATCAGGGAAATGTAAGCAGAGTGAGAATGTAATTTAATTCAAGGTCAACCACAGACATTATATGAGGCCTCATAGAATGAACAAATGAATAATAAACAAAATTAAAAACATCTATTGCTGTCTTTATAGTCCTTCTGTTTGTTTAGCACACTGTATTGTGGAAAGTGCTATAAATTACAGTTTTGGAAGGTCAGATTCTTTGTGTGTTATTTTGTTTATTGACACTACTCAGGGCTGTGGAGAAAAGAGAGGAACCTGAGAATAGGAAGGTTTAGAATTAGTATCAGGAAACCTTTCTGGCAGAAAATTCTGTTTAATCCTTTTGAAAATGCTCCCAAAGGAGGTGGCAGAAGCCTGGTTGCTTGCTTCAAGTTAAACTTGAAGTTAAACTTAAAGTGGACAAAACATCTCCAATGTATAGTACTGCTACAATCTGTGCTGTTTAATCTTTTCCAGCTCTAATTTCTACAGGCTATCACCTGTGAGTCCTTGCTACTCATGTACTTGGGAGGGTAGAATTTAACCTGACAGTTGCATGTAAACATTCAAACAGAAACCACTGAATCATTTTGTAAAGAACGACACTTAGAAAATAAGAAACCTATAAAAAAGAGTCCAAATAACAGGACATATATTTATTTTTTCAATTGTAAGTGGTGTCAAATGGCTCACTAAAATTTCTGGAGAGTTCTGTGGGCTGCTGTGCCTCATGTACATAAATATTATCAGACAAAGCTCATGTGGATAAATATTCCCAGACTTGGACCCTTTGCCAATACAAATCCCTTTATATTGCTCTTTTCCTTATGTAGGTCCAATAAAGGACCAGCAAAGCAGTGATTTCTATTTAAAGTTTCTCTATTCTATATTTGTTATAATGAATATGAATAATATAGGCTCACAGAAGTTATTAGTGCTATTGCTATCATGTGCATGGAAAGTGCATGGTCCTTCTCTCTTAGGCATTAAGATGGAAAGAACAGGAGAAAACTGTTTATGTTTCTTTACTTCATGAAAATATATCAGCATCAGGGCAGCCAAAGTGGTGATACCTGAATTGCTCTGAGTTGTACATGAAAAAAATCTCTCTCTTTTTTTTTCCTCCATTGGTACACACTGTGTATCACTAGTGTTCCTACTATGCACCAGGGGCTTCTCAAACATTTCAAGTTACACCTATGAATATTGACTAACAGCACTATATCAATGTTGTCAAAAGCCAATCCTAATATTTGACAACATCAAAGGGAGATAGAGTGTGTTTGCTCTGATGGAGCTTGGACATGAGGGATGATGTATAGAAAAAGAGTGGAAAAAAAGAAGCCCTTGATATCAAAAGACTGACACTTGGTGTTCTTAAAAAAAAAATCTCTAACATTAAGTATTAGTGAAGTTGATTTAAGTAAAGCTGAATGTTCAACATAGCACATTCCTAATGTGTCTGCTTAACAGAACTTGAAATTGTTGAGCTACTGTACGCAAAAGGGAAAAAAAAAAGGTGATTTTTCTTTTTCTCTCTTTTTTTTTTTTTTATTCTCCTGAAAGAGTTGCAGAAAGCTGAGCTGGATGATCTTTCTTAATGTAAGTCACTGATTAATAAAATGTGTTATAATAGGTGTGACATGCACTTTAAGACTTTCAAAGCTATGTAGTCTCCCATTAATTTAAGCGCAAATTGGAATATGGTTACATTCTGTTGAAATAAAGTGACTGAGACTTCAAGGGTCCCATTTTACTTACATTTATGAAGTTTGTGATAATTCACCACAGCAGCAAAAACTGGCAAGAACAGAGAGATTCAATTTTGCCTCTCTCTTTTTGTCTCTCTCCCCTTCCCCTCACAATGCTTAATAAATTTTCCAGAAGAGATGTGCACATAGAATTGTTCAGGACTGTTAGTTTAAGAAATGTACTGCTTGCTTTTTCCTTTTATAAATTAATTAATGTTGAAGCTCCTACTAAATCCAGAGAAAATATTTCTGTTTGTAAAAAGGTTTTTCATAATTATGGTCTAATCCTGGATGATGTAACTGTGGTCATGATCTTTTTCTCACACTATGGAAAATATTATAACACTATAGAAACTTTTTGGTTTTTTCCTGATACACTGTGTCTTTCTGGCATTATACAAGTCATTGAAGTTGTTTAATTTTGACATTGTTTTTCTTGGTCAGATAATACTTGTGTGGGAAGAGTCATTAGGAAGGGCTCAGCTTAGTCCTATTGAGACTAAGAGCCTTTAATCTGCCCATTCCAGGTGCTAGGTTTGTGCCACTTGTGTTTTGTCTAATTGTATGCTTTCTTCATGCTTTTTTGAGTGCAATCCGATCAATGTTTAATTTCCCAAACTGACCCAGTGAGAAGATTTATTTCATTGAGTTTGTCTGGCAAACAATATTCATTCTGAAGTTTATGGAAAGGTTATTGAAACACTTTAGGGGGAAAAAAATGAGCTAGAGAAGAGGTTTACTTGCGCATTTATTTGAATACATGTTAGGAATCTCTTCAGGTAGAAGAGTATTAACTGAGTTGATGCAACAGCTGCACAAGATAGCTGTTGTTTATAGGGCAGTTGGTTCACAACAAGAAAGAAAAGTATTTAGGAGGAGAAATGTGCACAAACTGGTGACCAGCCATTCCTTGAAATCAGAAACAAGGTGAATCTACCCATACTTTAGCGACATAATTGAATTGTGCCTAAAATAAGTCAAGGCTTTAAAACTGCAGCAGAGACTGACCTTCATAGTCTTGTGTGTTTAAACTAATATGTTGATCTCATTACACTGCACCTGTCATATCTGTTATCTATGGATAAGGGAAGTAAAAAAGGTGGTTTAAATAATGGTCAACATATTGTAATAAAAAAAATAAGCCTCAAAGTCCTATTTTGCTTTTGTTCATGTCTTTGCTAAAAATGCATTGCACTTATACAACACTTTCCACAGGAGAGTCTCCAGCACTTCACAGATTTTAACATAGCCTCCCATAGTGCTGAGGCAATACTCTACCCATTTCTGCTTTGGATAAATGGATGGAAAGAAAGTCTCATGTCTCATTTTTTACAAAAGAAAGCTTATGGAAAAGCCTGTTGAAGAGGAATTCTTTCATAATTTTAGTCAAAGTTTAGAATATTAAAAAAGTCCTCATATTTTTAGAAATCAAAATATTTAGACCCAGACATGCAAAATTTTACTAACTTTTTACAATTGACAAAATTTGTGGAAGAACTGTGAGACTGGGAGCAGCGCTCCAGGCTCCCACTCTCTCACTCTGAAGGATGTGTAATCCTGTCTTTATATCAAATATGTAAGGGAAATGAGCAGAACAAGGAGATCCTGCTGGGTTATCTCATACTGCTTTGCAGTGTATGTGGAAGGTACAGCAGAGGTAGAGGTTATGCCACTGTTAGAGAAACCTGTTTTTACCAAGGGCTATGTTGCGCAATGAGACAGTAGACTGGAACAGAGCAAAATGTCAATGCCTTCTTCATTTAGTTGGAAATACTTTAAGCAGCCTGTAAGAAATTATTTTATTTGGTGGGTAAATATATAATTGTATTACACATTTTTAAGCATGAAGTCTAAATAACCCCACATGAAAAGGAAAAAGTCCTTTATAGTGCTTATGAAAATAAACTGTTAAACCCCCAGCAGTGAAAGGGTCAAAATGGTTGTATTAACTGAACTCTCCTGAGGACATATGTTGTTTACAGTATACGTTTAAAATAATATTCCTGGCTAGTCAGGCTTTCCCTCAGGATAATGCAATTACAACAGTAACAGAGGATTAATTAAAGACTCTCCCATAGGTGTTGCTAGAGATCTTGAATCGACCAAAGGGGGATACATTACCAACACAGCACAGAGGTGAACCGACCAGAGCTGTTCAAAATAATTAGTTAGGCACAAGGGCAGGGTTGAGCTTTTCGCCTCATTTATCTGATTTTGATTAATACTATAATTTCTCTCTTTTTTTTTTTTTTTTAATGTAGAAGAGGCATATTGGCCCCATTTATGAATGAGAACTGAATAAGGAAGATCAAGTTTCTGAATAAAGAAATCAATAGCAAATGAATCTATTCTGGTCCAATGTCAAGTAGGTTATTTTTTTTTTCTTTGATGCTTGGTTTAAATGCTTGGCACCAAGGGGTAATTTTCCTGCTGCAAAAGGAACAACAGTACTGCTCAAGCACAATGCATGGAGTGATGTAGATGCATAAGAAGGAACTGCAGTGTGAGACAGTATTAGAGTTGGAGACCACCTACCCATTTTTTGCCTTCAAAATCATTCCTACATATGCTTGTGAAGTCCTGATAGAAGATGAGTCATAGTTCTTAATTTGGCAAGGCCAGTAATTTGGAATTACAATGATAAAGTTGAAAAAAATAAAGGTACCCCCTCTATCCATATGTCTTTTTAAGACAGAAAAATTGTAGCAAGCCAGGATAGGGTTTTTTTGGCACAAAGAGTTATTTTGGTATGTCTCCATCTGAAATGAGGTGCACTGGGCTAGATCCTTCATATCTCATAACCTGTTAGAAGACGGACTGTGGATTGTAAACCTAATCTTAAAGTTTCTGGGGCTGTTTTGAGCAAATGGGTCCTGAGGTGTTAGGTTAACCTCCCATTCAGATTTGTATTTTTATCAAACTGTACAACAATCTCAAAAGAAGATTGAAATAAATCACATAATCACTTTTTTTAGCATCTGCATAAAGAAAAAAATATAAAGAATTGATGATCTCTTCATAGAGATGTTTTATTCTCAAATCAAGGAACATGAAGTTAAAATCTCATATGGGGCATATTATGCCAGTTAACCCTATCTGAGGACCTGTCCCATTTTAAAGATCTTTGTGATATCTTTTGTCTAATTGGTTTTATTTTCTCGTAAGAAATGAATGTCTGAAAGGTGTTAGAGTAAGAAGAAATAAAAATGAATTAATGTAAAGTACATATTTGCTGTTTATTATGCTTTCTTTCAGATACTGTAAATATGATGTTTACAATAATAGAATATATTCCACTTATTTAGTCATAAATGTGAAGGAAATTCTATGATCTTCCAAACTTCCTTAATGAGTAGTTACAGCGTGGCTTTAAATTCCTGAAGTAGCATGAGAGAAAGAATAGAATTCTAAGATGTTATAAGGATGTTTTTCAAATAAACTCAAAATTTCAGAAGAACAGTATCAGTTTAACAGAGAGAACAAGTTAGGTTTATTTGTGAAGGAAAACTTAGGGAAGTATGGCCCATTTCACTGCATGAAAATCCTCCTTGATATCATGGCAGGTTTAGTAAAGAGTATTCAGGAGAATACTGCAAGGAGAAGACAACAGTTTCCAAGAAAAACATTAACTCAATATGTGCTGTACCTATAATTCTCAAAGGCAACAGTTAGTAATATGACCCTGGTAGACTGTTACGTGCCATCATATTTCACAATTGCCCCTTAATAAAAGAGATAATCTTCACTAAGAATCATGTGCATTCATACAAATGAACTTTCTAACTGATCCAAGGGAATGCAGTATCCTAAAAGGACAGTTGTTTCCCACTGATGGAAGACTGTCTTGCACCCTTTTCTAGACCTATGTGAATAGTAGTTTTGGATGCCGTAGCATTTGTGCCTTAGAGGTTTTCTTATGGATCTGTTTCAGATCTTTTCTTTGTAATGTACGTTTATACATGCCTATCAGTTCCCCCAGGACTGATTGCACCACTCAATCTCTGAGCAATGTGCATTACTATTTCAACCTGCCTGCCAATATGGAAAGGACATGGCAGCTGCGCACTTGTGAGAAGGCTTCACTGATCACATACAAACCTTATGACTTCAGAAGACATGTATTTACTTGTGCATGTGCAAATAGTTTAGATACAGGTAGGACAGTGCAGGCAGATAAAAATACTTGTCTTTTCCACAAACCTATGCATTTCTGGTAGTACCATAAATAAGCTCTTACGGATACCATAGGTGCTAATGTTGTAAACTACCGGAGGTCCCTTTACCAGCTGTCACTAGATGGTGCTAGCTGTATAAGAGAGGTGTCCACTCTTCTCCAATTCAGACTTGGTGCAGTCAAGGATCCTGAGTGCTTTGGCTCAGTGCAAGAGATGTGTTTCCACTGAGCCCTGGGAATCTAGAGTTGCTGCTTTGTCCCTAAAGGTTAATAGGTCAATAGGGATTAATTAGGGAATTGCCAGAGGTTTGGATTTGCCTTGCATATGTATATGGATTTCTGACAAACACAAAGGAGAGCTCTTGTTCCAGCAGTATTTTCAAGGGAGTTTAAGATAAGCAGATGATCACTAGTTTTATTTTGCCATTTTCTCACCTTTACTCAAAAAGAGTTTTGTCTTCTATGAAGTGGTAGAAAGTCACCTTCTTGCTCAGCAATATAGGTATATCCTATATTCTTGTTCAAAAGCCAGCCTGGCAGAGGACTGGGTAGACTAAGGGTGACTGTTCATGGGACATGTGGAAAGGGAAACACTGCATCTCAGAGGAGTGGCCTTTGCCCCATACTTTCTGCAGTTGCTTGGAGCTGATCTGGATGGCTCCTTTGAGTCCTAACTAATATGAAAGCAGGTGTTAGAAAGAGTAGTTCTTAACAAAGTGTGTGGAGTATGCTCTATACTAAGGACAGTTGAAAGTATATGGGGGGTGGGAGAGGAAAATGAGCGGAAAGACTATTTAGGAAACAGCACAGATTAAGTTTTCCCTGCTGTGGATTTTCTTCACTGTTTTTAATAGTTTGCCACCCCAAGACAAAAGTCTTCCTGAGACCAAACTTTCACATCCTTGGTTTCAGAAAGAATTTATATGAAGAAGGTGTCCATCAAAGACATCAAGTTTCCACCCTTAGCAATAAAACCCTTTCCCTTCTGGTGAAAGCAGAGCACTTTGCTCTCAAATGGGGAGAGATGCTAAGTGCAGTGACAATTGTTTCCCAGGGAGAATGATTCGGCAGGAAGCCAGTATTTAATCACATAGCCACATCACATCATTACAGAGCATCACTCAGTGCAACCACTTGATGCCTTGCACCACACCTCTGCAGCGTAATTCTGGCTCCCTGCCAACAATTTAGAGAAAATTGCTATCAGCTTTTATAATTGTTTCCCCTTGATGAAACAACTCAGTCAGTAAAATGGCAGGGCTAGAATGGGAACGAAAGGGAGAGTCCACAAATTTCCAGGAGTTCCAAGCTGAACCTATTAGCCAGCAATTCAATTACTGGTTAACTTCAAAAGTCCACCACAATTGGCACTAATTGTCAGCCTTGCTGGCAGTCTTCTCAGAGAGGTAGAGGATGAAATACATGTAAAGATGGTGCAGCTCATTGTATCCTTAAAATGATGCCCTTAAGCAATGTTTGACCAATCTGCACACATCCTGTAACTGAGCTGATGACTTAGCATAGCACAGCACTATAATATACATCTTTACATTATCATTACAAAAACACTGCTGGTCATATATGGAAAGAAGAAGCTCATTAGAATGTTTAAGAGAGTATGTGCTCCTCCTACTTACTATCTACATCTCTTGAGCCAGCAATGTGTCCCTGCCACAAAGAAGGCTAAATGTAACCTGGACTGCATTAGACAAATTATTTCCAGCAGGTCAAGGGAGGTGATCCTTCTCCTTTGCTTAGAACTGGTGAGGCCACACCTGGAACACTGTCCAGTTCTGGGCTTCCCAGTATGAGAGTAAAAGAGTGACATGGAGCTACTGAAGAGAGTCCAGTAAAGGGCCATGATGATTAAGGGACTGGTACATCTCTCCTAAGAAAAGGCTAAGATTGCTGGGATTGTTCAGCCTGGAGAAGACTCAGAGGAGATCTTATCAATGTGTACAAATATCTGAAAAGAGGCTTATAAAGACAGAAGTCATCTGTACATGGTTCTGGGCAGCTGGATCTAAGTAGCCCTATTTGAGCAGGAGTGTTGGAGAAAGTAGCTTCCAGAGATCCCTTCCAGTCTTAACTGTTCTGTTATACTGTGATTCTGTAATAGTCATGGTACAATACTCACAAGTATGATGAAAAAAAAAAAAAAGACCAGGGTCATGTCCAAAATAGTCAAATAATCCAGTTTTAAACCCACAATTCTCTTTCTTGGTCCTATCTGACTAAATCTAAAGTACATTCATGCAGTTAAGTATATAAGAGCACATATTGATTCAGGCTACGTTCTGAACATTAATCTATTAGGATTGCTGTTCTGGCTACGATAACGCTCAGGAGAGGATACATGGGAAAGGAAAAAAAAAAGCAAACAACTAAACAACAGAGTTAACAGAGTTCATACAAAGGGATCCTTTCCCAGGTATTCTTGCCCAGCTTCTTGCAGGCAATCTGAGGAATTTCATGAGCCTGGGCTTGCATGTGCCCCACTGAGTTTAACAGACACCAACCGTCCTGTCATCCATAAATTTGTCTAATCTGTTCTAAACTGCCTTTTTACTTTTAGCTGTCTTTACTTGATATGACTGAGTTTCACAATTTAATTATTGTGCTGTGTGGAAACAAACTTTCCCTTTTGTGCCTTACAAGCCTGCAGGCTGAGAGTTTCCTTGATTCCTTGTAGCATTCTCATTCAAATTAAGAGGACTAAAAATGACTCAGCCACACAGTTTTGGATCTTTCTGTGTTTTTAATCATCTGCATATGGTGTCACTGTTGTCAGCTTTGAGATAATGCTGCAGTACCCCCCTGGGTGGCCTAACACTCTACCCCATTGTCCTTATCCTGGGCAATACACAAACACAGAACAGTCAGTTTCTCCAAGCTCTCTTCTCCCACTAAACCTTGCAGTCCAAATATAAGACTCAGCAAAAGAGAATGACAGAGGGACGTGTGGAAAACAGCCCAGAGATAGTCAGTGTAACTGACAGCATGCCCACCTATTTTTCCTGGATGTTGCTGGTTGTTTCAGGACAAGCCCAGAAATATGAATGCAAATCCTCTGAGGTAAAATCATTTACACCCACCTTTCAGTACTCTTGTGAAGAAAAAAAAAAGAATCCAGAAATCTCACCTTGCATTCCTGAAGTATTGCCTCTGGGCTCACACTTCTCTGATGCCAGATTTAGAGGGCATCAGCAGTTTCACTGCTGCTGTGGTTGAAGAGGAACAACTGTATAGGCCCAAGGAATCCTGATTTGGATTCTAGCAGGCATCCACATTGCCAAGAAGATGTGCACCACTGCCTTCTGCTCCCTAAAGGCTGACATTTGAGTTTGAAAAGTGGATACACATACAACAGAGTTTGAGCCAGACACAAAATAGATTGTGTCCTTTGGCAATGCAATAAAATGACCTCTCTAAAGTCTGGACACTCACAGCCATGTCCTGGTTTAGATTACATAAGCAGTTTGTAAAATGGGCATGAGCGTCTAAGACTTTTCTAGACTTCAATTTATTGACATATATAAACTGGGCCTTGATTCAGTCCTGCCCTAACATATAATTTTTAGTTTTGAGCACAGTGGGCAGCATGTACTGAATATAACTGAAAGAATAAAAAAAGTGAAAAACTTTAAGCAGTTCAAAATCCTTTTTGTTCCTTTTCTTCCAAGTGTAAACATGCAGTTGCTTGCAGACAGTAAAAAACAGTCTTGGCAAAGCAGTGTATGTGTCCTAACATTAGTCTTAATTAAAATAAAGCCTGCAATATTGTTTTATGACTGTGTTGATATAACATATGACTTTCCATAGGAGAGAGTCCTAACCATTACCTGTTTATCTATTTAAAACAGGGTACTCTGTTATTCATTACACAAACCTGTATGCGAATACACTGGCATATTTATTGTTAAGGTCAATACCATCATAGGATTTGATCTTCTTTTCTTTGTTGCTTAAGAAAGAAAACCAAATACTTACAAAGCCTGGGTAATTTTTTTTCTTTGCTTCTGACACCAGCAGGATATTCTTTAAGTATGTATTCCCTAGTGGGCCAAGCCGTCAAATACATAAATTACATTAGGGCAAGGGAGACAGTATCAGGGTCTGATTTCATACAGATCTCTACATGATTCTCAATTTGTAAATCTAATCAACCACTTTCCTTAGATATCTTTACTACAGAAATGCTTGTCTGATCAGCAACTTTCAAACCTAATTAGCCAGCGTGCCCTTTCCGTTACCATTCAGCAATAACCTCTGAGATTATTTTAATGCTTTAGAAACATACGTTTCTAAACATGTATATATATATATATATATATTATATATTATACATATATGTACCATATAGACATTTTGTTCCAGGCTTATAGGCTGTTTCCTTAGGCACAGTCTAAAAATCACTTGGGGTCTCCTGTGGCCCCTGGTGCGATAACTGTGCCCACAGCAGAGGGAGCATTAAACTCATTACCCACAGTAAAGTGTGGGGAGTGATACCCATGTTCCTAGAATCCTTGTATGGGTAGGATGTGCTCATTAGCCTTCTGGCAGTCATCCTAGGAGAAGGACAACTCTGATTCCAAACCCGGGCAGATGGAGCTCATTTAGCCCTATAAGGCCTTCCATCTAAGAGGTTAAACCTCTGTCCTAAGGACTTGACTGCCAGTGTCCAAGCTTGCTAGGCCCTGGCAGATGACCCTTAGGACTAAAGGGTGGGTCCAGCTCTGCGCATGCTGTGTCTCACCTAAAAAAAATCCATAGCGCAGGCTCGAGGGTGCTATCGGCTATCCACTTTTTATCAGCACGCTTGGAAAAGGTGCTGATGAGGAGCATGGATGGAGCCTTCCCAGGATCTTTGTTCACGAAGCCAAGCCATGACGATGAGGATAGGATGTTTCCTAGGAAAACATCTGAGCAAATTTTGAAGTAAATATTTTAATTAATGTAGATGTTTAATTTTTTTTTCAGTGTGGATGAATGTGAACTCATGCATATGTTCTTTCCTGATGCAGTTTGATGCTTTCATATTTTGTACAGCCTTTGTGTAGCAAGGTATGCTGAGGACCCTATAGTACATAAAGGATGATCTTAAGTACCCATATTACAACTCTTCAACTTCTTAATTGCTACCACTTAAAATAAAATGTATATGCCCACAGGATAGATGTAATATCATAAATTATCAGGACAGTCCAGCTGGTTGGATTCTCTTTCCTAATGGTTTGAAAAGATCATCTCCTGATTGGATCAGCCTCTGAAAGTCTCTGTTAGAATACATCTCAGTCTGTGCCTCAGTAATCCTTTTCTCCTACATTCTGAGCCTATAAGACTTCCCTGTACTGAAAATGGAAATTGGAGTATTTGACATCTGGCTATAAATGCAAACCATCACTACTGAATCAGATGGGAATAGAAACTGCACTAGTTCTTATATTTCTGGAAAATTCTGACCTCATATTCTGGCATCCTGATCTCACAGTTACCAATGATGGAATGAGGGAAGTGAATTTGCTCACAAGAAGTAATGGCCTGTAGGAATCCTCCAGTAGCTTCTTGTGCAGCCATACATGGAATAACCTTATTGCCATCAGGATGAAGAATTTGTACTGATATACTAAGGGAGACCAGAGTTAAAGATTTCTCAGGGAAATCCAAAGTAATTTGATTGAATAAAATATATTTGGCCTGCCCCAGACAGACCTTATGCATACTCTTTATTGCCTGCTATAAATATCTGTCTTCCACCCTGCTCCAGGGGGATTGCAAGTTAGCAAGAGACAAAAGCTTCCTCTCTGTAAAGGTTTTGTCTTCTCCTAACAGCAGGTGCTGTTGCTGTGCTAAGAGATAACAAATTGAGGAGCCTAGAGAAAATTTATCCCAGTGCCTGATGCTTCTACCACAGACTACTCTATCTTCCAAATTTTCTTTTATCAGCATGGAAGGCAGTGAAGTAAATCTGGAGAAGACACCTCTATGTACCTACCTAGTTACTTGAGATTTGTCTTAAAGTGACCAGCATACAGAAGGCATGCATGAGGCCATGAGTCTGGGTCAGCCTCATTTGAGTTCTTCTGTTTTCATTATTAGTCTTTATAATTATTGTTAGTTTCACTTAATGTCTTCCATCTGTACTTTTTTTAGCACTTACTTCTGAATTACTACCACTAATAGCTATCAGGTGGATCTTCTTCTTTTACAGCATTTCATATAGTCCCTTCCATATCTGAGACTTGGTCACTTGTTGAGCTGTACTGGTGTCAGTTAAAAATTTGACTTTAGATCCATTCAGCTAAGATAGTACAGAAGGCTCTGTGCGGACACTCATATTTTTGATTATTTGTAAGTCGCTTAAAATAGGCTTAAACTAAATCAACCAAAACAGAAGGATGTCCAAATGGAGGTTGGCACCAGTTTAATTAAACTGCAGCAACTCTGTATATAAACAAGGCTTAAATCTACAGACTGTAAATTACTTTTGACTGTAACATTACTCATTTCATTTTACAGCATCACAGGAGAGGTTGAGTTTCTCTTGTATTCAGCCAAAATGTGGATCATTCACTCTACAGTAGATTTTGATGAGCCCCATATGGATGTACAGAGAACCTACACTAAATAGAGAAAAATACCCAAGCATTGTCATTAAGTAATCTTAAATATATGACATGGAAAAGCATGGTGAAAACTCAACTGCTTCTAGCCACTGAAGTATGCTATTTTGCAGAATGTGTACTGAATCTATCCTGTCATCATTAATTTCAATACATTATTCATGAAAATTTAGCGTTATTAAAAATATTGCAAATTTGGTTTGGGAAACATATTTCATACTCTTCATATAAAATATTTGTTTTATCTCTTGAATCTGTGACTATTATGTGAATTCATTTCCAGTCGAGTGTTCCCTGTAGTATAGTCAGGTGTCATATGAAAGTTAAGCAAAAAAAGCTATAATTTTCATTCTTAACTTTAGTAATTCTCCTATTAATTAAAGACACCATGGCCTTGCAATGTGAGATTAATGACAGCCTGGTGTGCCAAGCAAACCTGAATTTCAATATGTTTCTTTCTTACAGTGCATCACAAATAGAAGTTGTGGAAATGAGCTGTCTTACTCAGCAGGGTGTATTGTATGTAATAGAATCACATATGCAGTGGAAGTTAAACAAGTGTTTAAGGTTCTCATTGAAACAGTGCTTCTGGACTGGGAAACAGAATAATTTTCTTTCATTCTTTCTTCCTTCCCTCTTCATCTCTTCCATCCAGTAGCTTTTTCACTAAGCTTCCCATATTAATTTTTAAGATATATCAGAATCAACATTATTGTTGTCATTTTCTCCACTATATTGTGCATGGAAAGAAATTTGTGGAAAACAAAGCCTATTGTCTAATTCAGGTTTCAGCTACAGCTCTAAGCAATGCCCTGGATTTTGTCTGGTACTGTCCTATATTGCTTAACTGATAGAACTGATACTTAGAATCTCTTTTTCTTAAGCTTGACCTTTCCTTATATATTAGAAGAAGCACCTTATACAAATTCTATCCTTTATGCACAGAAGAGTTAGTGTGCATAAAAGTGAAAGGGAAAGTAATTTGAATCTGTAAGATTTTATTAATGATTTTTCACTAAAGGTTCCTATTCCTCCAATTATTTTTCCCAAGAAAGTGGATCTAAAGGATGAAAAAGGGCTGGAGTATTCCTATTGCACCTTGACCATGGAAGAATTTGATTTAGTTTGAATCCTGTAATTCCTAAAGACAAATTCTTTTTCCAAAAGAAAGGAAAAAGATTCTGAACTAATATTCCAGGCCAGCCTTGAAGTTGTGTATTAAAATCAGGGTTTCATTGTGTTCCTTTCAGCTTGATGCCTTTTGTTTGTTTGTTTTCTTGTATTTTGTTTTGTTTGATTGATTTCCCTGTTTTCACTGCTGCTTGTTACCTGGACTCAATTTAGCATGATATTTAATAATTTACCATGGTATTTAATTGGTGGGAGTATTCATGAGTTCAAGGCCATGCATTAGTTGAAGTAGTTGGTTCCACTGGGGTTGGATCACATTAGTCTAGTGTAGAGAAGCCAGGCACTGTACTATTCACAGCTAAAGATTAAGAAACCTTCAGCAGTGGTAAGCACTCCTGTAAAATCCATTGCTGCAAAATTATTAAGCTTCTTTGTGTGTGTATTGTTTTGTATTCTTTTCTCCAAGGAATACTCATCTTATTAAAGACATATTGATTTGCTCTCTACTGACACACTTAACTATGTATATTTTTAATACTTCTCTAACAGAATCCTACATCATTCTTTGCTAATGTTTTGACCCTTAAGAAGGCTTCACCATAAGGTCATAAATCACTCAGGCATGTATTTTGTGTATGCTGCCTTTTTCTAAAAATATCTTGACATATTCTCATTCCTAGTTAAGTCTGTAAGAAGAAAGCATAGCACTCTCTAAGGAAGATTCACCTTTCTCATGAGTCAAAGGGTATCCATTTTCCCTGTATGCCTTCAAGTCTGGATGGAGCTTTGAAAACTCACTTGTCTCTGGAAAAGGAAGCAAATCGCTCTGGAAGAGAAGGCAGTGTGATACATTATATGCCAGGTCATGTCTCATTGGAGAAAAACTACTTAATTCCTACTGACTCACCCACTTAGAGATTTATCTGTACTTCATCAAGAGCAATAAACTATTTTGTGTTGAATATGAGGTGCCTGGCAGAATTCTTGGGCAGGGGCAGTTGTAGGTTACAGCTTGTCCTGAAGTCATCTTGTGGCTATGGAACTTGACTGGGATTCAGAAATTCTGGGTTCAGTTCCCAGCAATGCCACAAACTCCCTAGGGTAAGCCATTAGAGCCGTTTATGCTTCAGTTCTCAGTCCAGAATTAGCTTTTGACCTTGGAAATTATTATCTTTCCAAAGTGATGATGCCTTGAGAGTCTTTTCACAGGGCTCGCTAATACTGTATTCCTACACAAAGTTTTCACAGTTTCCTGCTACCAATTCTAAAGGAAAATTTAGCTAAGGAAGAAACATGAGAAAGCAGATATCAGAAAAAAATTAAACAATTACCCATACTTAATGAACTATTTGAGTCAACAGTATCCTGCATGTTTGGAGTCACTCCTGCACATTTGTCTGGGAGTGATCCCAATCAATAAAGATTTTTTCAGTGGCTATGGGTGAATCTCTTTATCTATTTCATTTTCACCACCTGCAAAATCAGGCACAGTCTGAAAATCACTTGGGGTCTCCTATGGCCCCTGGTGCGATAACTGTGCCGACAGCAGAGGGAGCATTAAACTCATTGCCCATGGGAAAGTGTGGGGAGTGATAGCCATGTTCCTATAATCCTTGTATGGGTAGGATGAGCTCATTAGCCTCCTGGCAGTCATCCTAGGAGAGGGACAACTCTGATTCCAAACCCAGGCAGATGGAGCTTGTTTAGCCCTGGAAGGCCTTCCATCTAAGAGGTTAAACCTCCGTCCTAAGGACCTCGCTGCCAGCGTCCAAGCTTGCTAGGCCCTGGCAGATGAACCTTAGGACTAAAGGGTGGGTCCAGCTCTGCGCATGCTGTGTCTCACCTAAAAACGATCCCTTGCGCAGGCTCGAGGGTGCTATCTGCTATCCACTTTTTATCAGCGTGCTTGGAAAAGGCGCTGATGAGGAGCGGGGATGGAGCCCTCCCTGGATCTTCGTTCGCGAAGCCTAGCCATGACGACGACCTGCAAAATAGGGCTGCTAATGTACTAGACAAAGAAGTGTTCAGAGGTTTAATTAGCTAGAGTCAATTATGGTGTTAAATCACAGTCCACATAACTGGGAACTGGGCAGAGGGGAGGAAGGAGGAGAGAAAGATTAGCAGGACCTAGTAGAAGGCATGATGCACTGACACTCTGCACGGGTGCTGCTGCCATACCACTGTTGCAAGCAGGATTGCGCTTGTGCCTGCTCTGCTGATCAGGGCCCATTCCTAATTCCATAATGGGCTAGCATTGTCAACCCAGGAAAAAAAAAAAAAGGCAGGTTTTAATGTCCCATCTAATTGGTCTGCCAGGTCCTCATCTGTGTTACAAGGTGAAAACCACTGTTTTGTCCCTTTGCTCCACTGTCTTGCAGAGAAGCCTCTGTTCTTCAGAAATGCAAAGAAGAGGTAAAAGTCATCACTGGCTTTATGTGTTTTGTGGTTTGTAGGAGGAAGGAGAATTGATCTCTGATTTCTCTTAAAATTTTTGATTTAGACTGGCTATACAATAAACCATTCTGCTCATGTTAAGATGTTATTTTTCCCTATGAGGGCTGTCTTCTAGTGCAGCCCTGCTTAGATAAGTTACTCACATAAAAATTGGTGATGAACTGGCAATGCAATGCTATTCACTAACCAAAGCTCTCTCATTTCAGTACTCCAAGGGGTAACCAGTTCTAAGAACAGCCTTGCCTGTCAAACATGCATTCTGTGGAACTGCTGCTTTTTAAAAAGTATATGCTCGGAATGAACCAAGTTAAATACAAATATATACCAGGGAGTCCAATTTTACTGTTGAAACACATCCTTGTTATATCATTATTTACATTATTTTCTATGCTAGCTACACACGCTCTGGTGCAGCACTAAAAACTAAGGCTAGTCATCTTAAAAATGAGGAAACCCAAAGCATTAAAAACACTGAGTATTTTTATATGCTTTGTAAAAATATTCTTCTATGGGCTTTTCATAAATCTCACTTGAGTATGCAGCATTTATCTACCAAACAAGTATGTAATAGGAAAGGCATGTTATACTTATCTCTTTTCCTACCTATACAACTACATTTAATTTGTGGCCTTGTCTGTCCTTTGATGCATAAATATCTGATTACCCACATAGGCAACTGTTTTAGCTATTCTTGAAAATGGTCTTTATATGTAAGTAGTCAATTGTACATACTGTTACCTCAGCACAGCTACAAAGCGTAAGTAGATTCTCTTAAATTAAGATAGTTATAATAAATAATGAATCACACTAATTTTTTAATTTGCTGCTGAGGTAGTAATTTTCACCATTTTTCTTGGCTATCTAAATAAATAGTGATATAAACAACAATCTTCAATAGAAGAAAAAATCCAACTTGCTTTGAGGCTGGAGATTCTTGTGAGATTTCTGATAGGGTTTGGTATTATATCGTGTTTGTGAGACAGTACTGTATTTTAGGAGCTTTGTTAAGATACCTAGTGCCTGTGATAGGTGTTATGCTCAGCAACTAGCAGAATTCTCAGTGAGCACATTTGTGTATGAATTCTAATATATTCCAGTAAGTTTCCTCTAGAAGTATGATCCACCACCAATTACACTAAATTGGAAGGTTTCATCTTTCAACTAAAAGATCTTATTCAGTAAAAATGTATATGTATATGACCAGTCATACACCAAAAGTTACTAAACCCAAATGGTAAGTTGTTACAGAATGTCCATTGCTAGTACAGTGGGAAGATTATTCATCCAAGCTACTAGAGGAAACAAACTGAGTAATGATCTCACTGGTAGAAATTAGATATGTCTACTTTATCAAATCTTTTATTTGATAACACTCCACACTAATTTTGGCTATGTTCTCACAGAAAAATGTAGTTGCTTTTAATCAAGCAACAGAAAATCCTACCTGTTAAACATTGAATGAAGTGAAACAAAACATGAATCATTTAGTAATATTTAATTATTTAATAATAATAATACAAAATCTTTGAGTCCCTACAAAAGAATATTGGTCTCCCTCCTGACATGTCATACTGACCTCAATGACCATATTCATTTTTTGTGCTTGTAATTACTTACAAACCTGCTTAACTCCTTGCAAAATGAGAAGCTGTGTTAAAGACAATCCACTGAAGGCAATGGGACAAGTCATACTCATCAAGTCAAGTATGAATCTAAGCTTTTCCAGGTTCAGAGCCTAAAACTGTGCTTAGTTCTGATCTGCTGTTGAGTGAGTGGGAGTGAGGAGATTATAATACAGTCAGCTTTATTTAACTAAAAACAGACTACATGGTAACTAAATAATAAAAAAGAAGCAGATCAGCAATATTTACAAGCTTTTGCTTTCCTTCTCAAAGTCTAATATATCTAAATTCTTTAAAAGCGTAAGTATCTAATTTGTATTAACTATTTCTTTAAAAGGAAGGGCCGAGTATTCAGCTGGTTTTTTTTCCTTTTTGTTTTGCCTCTCATGCATCAGGAATCTATACCCATAGAAAATCATCTTATAACTCTAGACCTGATTTTCACTTATAATGAGGCATTTTATTCCACTCTGGCAGTACATAAAGAGACTTTCAGTGGATGTAAATGTATTTTTTACCAGCTAAATGCTATAAAATGAGCTTTCAGAAAATACAAATTGTGAACACTTATTTTAATTCAGTCTCATTGGCCCTTTTTAACTGATGAACTTTGCTCACTTTGAACAAATCCTGTCCTCTGCAGTGTGATCCAATTTACATTTTTCTTGGCGAGTATACAAAGCAGTGGATTTATGATCTAGGGAAAATAATGAATGAAAAGAAAGAATGTAAATGGCCAATACAAGCTGTGTTTTCCTCTGCTGTCTGCTTCAGTAGCCAAAGTATTTCAGCTTGCACATCTTAATACCAACCTTAAGGGTAAGATACTGCTAAAGCCTGGAAATTGGTACCTCTGACACATAACTGACTTATAAACCATGTATTACCATTGAAAGTTTTGGTTTAGTTTCTGGTTATCTCTTTTGATTCTTTTTTTCATTTTAATTCTCTATCTGGAGAAAACATTAAAACCCAGTCTGGGGTTGGAGACTGTGATGAAATCAATTGGAAGAGATACTTATATGAATTTTGGTATGAATTCCAGGTGCTTTCTTTAAAAAAGAAACCTTGAGAAATGGTCCCAGGCCCACCTTACACAGGAAAGCCCAACAGCAGCAACAGCGACTTGATTTTCTTAGGGACAAGGAATACAGTGAGAAGGTTCAGCCTGCATATGCTGTCTAATATATGAGAAATCTTGGAGTCCTGATAGCCTTAATCCCCACCACAGAAGTGTATAAAATTTCACAGCTAAGCTGCCAGAAAAGCCAAGACCACACCAGCAAAGCCGTCTGCTTACAAGAAGATACCTGCCAGGTCTTGTCTGCCAAAGCCTGGACTAATGAATGAATACACAATATCCCAATCAATCAAACTGGATTTGTCTTTGCCCCAGGTCTAGGTGAGGTCTGGTATGAGGTGACCATATCTGTCAAGCATGCAGTAGTCGTGGCCAAGAAACTGTCTGTAGATTTATGCATTTATCAAGGCAGATATGAATACAAGCCTTTTTTAACTAAATGTGGTATATATACACACTGTGTGTATCTAAATGTATAGTCATACAAAGAGAGAGAAGGACATATCTGCAAAAAAAACCCCAAACAACACTACCCAATTTAGATATGACTGTATGCAGATACTGATACACACATATATACACAGACCTTTGCTTTTCCCCCTCAACTGTTTTTTGTTCAAACAGATTTCAATCTTGCATATATTTTCAATACTAGCACTAGGACTGTGATTACATGAAACACTGAAAAACTCCAAACCACAGATTTCTTTTTCTAACTGTAGTGGAAATTCTTGTTTCTAGAGTTTTAAACCTCCATAACAGCCATTGTTGTCTGTTGGGACTGTATTTTCAAAAAGATCTGTATTTACTTGAGAAAAGGTAAAGGTATAGTGTGACAATGAGGTAACAATGTAGGTAATCCTCATAGCCATGTCAGAGATTGTAGTGATTATTTTAATGTGTAATTAATTTAACATGTTGTTCAGCTTGACATTGGTAGGCGAACTGATGGTTGCTCTCATGCACGGGGTTATACAAAGAAGTAAGAGGAACTCATCCAGGTGTGTTAGCTGTTTTTTTGAACCTAGGTATGCTGAAGCTGATGACTAGTCCTGGCTTCCTGGGAACATGCTTCTAGGCTTAGAACAGAGTAGGATGAGTCAGAGAGTGCTCTGATTAAAGAGAAAATGGTCATAGAGTAATCACAGATAAGTTGTCTCCCGAGGGATGGTAAGATACTTAAATGAAGTGATAGTAGCCAGATATGCTGGTGAGATAAGGAGAAGGCATGATAGCAGAGTACCTTCCCATTCTGTCATCCTTCACTAATTCAAATCTATCCTACCTCCAAGGTGGTCTAATGACACAATACACAGTGGTTTATCACCAGCCTAGGTGTTAGCAGAAGAAAACTGTAACATAAGCCCTCAGGGGTGCAAGATCTGTTGACTCATACTCATGGCTGTTTAAAAGTGGCTTGGTTGATGAATGCCTTCACAGGGCCTTCCTCTAGCCACAGTTTGGGTGTAGATCCATACCAACATTTCTAAATTTCTTTCCAAAATTTAGAATGACTTTTATGACAAAGCCAAATGTAACAGCATGGACATTTTAGAAATGTAAGTTGGAAATTCCCACTGTGAAGTGATGACTGTCAGGGTCTTGAGTATGTTGCCCCGATCCTGCCTGGGATTTTGGATGCTTGGTCTCAGGACCAGTGCAGATATGGTACAGATGTCTGTCCTGCAGTCTTAGTAGAGCCCTGTCCCTCCTTGCTTAAGAACTACCTTTAAACTCAGGCCCTTGCCTTTTACCCCCTTCCTGAGCAACACTGACTTTCTGGCTTGACTTTAGACCAACCTCACCTATATGGACTTGTGGATGATCACTGGACTTTTTTTGAACCCCGTAACTATCCCTGGAGCTACTTTGTTCTTCTACCTTGGATGCTGTGGAACTGACCCCCACGATGATGAAGCTACAGCCCACATCAGCCCTTTCTCACCTCATAGCTCCTGGCTTCCCTCAGCTATCAGAGTGACCTGCTCTTGCTGATTCTTGGCAGACAAAGGGGGTCTTTCCAGAGAATTTGATGGGAGCCTTTATTCCAGTGTTGAGAACTCTTAGTTATACTCTTTAATTGAAAAATCTAAAGCTTTACTTCATAGTACACATACAGAGAATGTTCAGAATGCTACATGTGCCAGATAGTACCTCTGCAGCTATGCCTACAGGTGCAGAGAGAATATGCTACTCCTCAGAAAAAACCTGCTGAATATCCAGAGGTTATTTTAGTGCAAACACTACTTTTTCAAATATAGGAAGATTTCTAGGGATCTAGAGTCATTGTCAAGAAAGAAAAGCAGTATGGTGGCTAGAGCAGTTGGGCTGACCCTTGAGAACCAAGGTTCAAGACCTCATACAGCTGCATACTTGTTGTATGACCCCAAAGTGGTTGCAGTCACCCCTTTTGAGTCAGCTAAGTCTATGCTTCCTGTGTAGTCAACAGAGGGAAATTTGCACCCCTTAAGGATGAATCATCTTGTCTCAACACAACCAGAATCTATTACCCACTTGAGGTGGCTTACAGTCCCTGTGAATCATTTAAAAAGTCTAGAAAAATAGATTACACTGATCTCCAGACTGTGAAAGTTAGGTGAGATAGTCTCTTGTCTGTTAAATGGGGATAATTTCCTAAGACTGTTAAATAATAGGAAGGGATACATAAAAAATAAGAAAGACTTGTCTTAGATGGCCTCCATTTGAAAATATACCTTAGATCATTCTTGGGGAGGCTTAGAGGGGGTAGCATTTTGTGCCCAATGTATTTTGGACACACAGTATGTGCTGTGCATAGCATCCCACTGATTTCACTTGGTGCTCCCATATTGATTTGTAGTAACTTCATTGACGTTTTGGATCCCAGAGCTCCTGTGGCATCACCTCTAAGTACACTTTCATATTAAACAGAGGGTCTGTTCTCCCCTAACTATTCAGATGTAACTTCTATTAACATTAATGAGAGTTATACATATGCATTGAAGGGAGAATAGACCCTGAGGGCATCATATGGATGGCCCTTCAATATTCTGTGGCTCTCAGTGGGACTTTGTGCAGTATGGCACACAATGTAATGGGTCCATTGACTTTGTATCACTCTAGGTCACTAGCCCTAATATGATGTTAATAGAAAGCTTCTCATTAAGATCCTAATTATGTGTGTGGTAACAAGACACACACTATATCTTCCATATTGCTACTTCCAAACCACTACTGTGCATTCTCTCATAGGAACAGTCCAGGAGTGACCATATCAGATGACCTCTGCTACACGTTAGCAGTACTCATAAATCCTAATCTGTCAAATTCAATCTCTTTTGGCACCAGAAGGACATTTTAAATCTAGATGCTTCCATCCTGAATCTGAGAGAGAAGTGTATTAAAGTAGTGCTGATACAGCTATCAGATCAAATACATTTTCCATGATTCTGCCTAGGATGGATTAAAATGTAGGTCCCTGTGATCAAAGGGCAGTGAATGAAAGCACCAGACTTGTCTCTGTCCTCTAGTTGCATAAACTCAATGTGTTTGCATTTTTTTTGTTCAGTCTGCAGTGTCTAACACACTATATTTGGGGCTGCAGGTGATGTTTCCCAAACTACCTGTATGATGCAAATGAACTGCTAAAACAACTGAAGCGTCTGATCATTATCAGTCTGAAAGTGAAACAATCAAAACTATAGAAGCTGAGAGGCAGAGTAGTTCTCTGCAATTATCTGTTTTGAAGGAATACATTGATTTGACATTCTTAAGAAGTCAGAGACGTCTGATTTCATAATACAATTTGTGGAAGTAAAAAAGGCAAGTTAAACATTTGCCTACACACATCGTGTTTACATGTGTTCAAAGAACTTCCCCAAAACTTTTCAGTCTCACCTAAGTATATCATTTTTTTGAGACTTGTTCACTGTCACAGGCTTGCAAACAAATTCAGAAACATGTTCTAGCTCAGTTTTCTTTGCTTTTGGGAATCACTTCATATTTCAGTGTTTCTGTGTCTGTGCATGTGTGTGTATGTGGATGCATGTGCATATGTTTAATGAATACACAGATGCAGAAAAAGAAAAAAAAACAGTTTTTCTCCCATAGGACACATGACTACGGCAGTAAGCAAAGCTGTTTTGCCATGTAGCCTCAAAGCTAGAGCAAGGTGAAATAGATGTAATATGGATTTCTGTAGCATATCAATTCATCCTGCAGAGAGCTGAGTAAATAATTCGAAATGCATAAATCATTGAATGAATGCATCTTCTTTTTCTGCTTGTGAAAAATCCACAAGCAAAACTCACTTGCAATAAAGGACTTTGGCATTAAAAATATATTAAACTGTGACTTCTTTCAAAAGTATCCCATGTGCTTTCTATTCTTCTGTGAATTTTTCTACATGTCTAAGCACCAGCACTGGGCTGTGAAGAGGTCACACCACTTCCAGACCACTGTCCTCTACTTACCCATGTCTTTACTACAATCAAATTTCTTTCTATCCATCCATTGAAAGGGAATGTCCATTGATAGAAGTAAAACCTTTTGATTATTCCTCACACTGTTTTCCTACCATGCTCTGCTATGTATTTCCTTAGTTACACATATGTCTGCGTACCTTGCTGAATGAGAGCCATGAGGAAGAATGTAAATATTTTAAAACTTTTCTGGGTTAATCATGAACAGCTGTCTCCAAATATTCCATATACAGTATTCAAGATGTGTAACTGAGTTACAAATGCTTCAATAAGTCACGTGGCACTGCTTCGCTCCTCGGCAAATGAGCACTCTCCTGTGTGCGTACTCATGCTTGTGAACACCTATGTGTCACTTTGAAATTTGCTGGCCATAAACTTTCTAGAGAATTAAGATACACCATGTGAGTGTTTACTGGATTTGCAAATGAAAGTGGAAGTGAATATGTTCCTTGCTAATGAATGCCAAGGAACCTTAGTAAGGCTTTTTAGTAAAATCCTCGATCTGTGTTTCCTCTCAGCTCATGTTTAGGTCTTGGCTTTCAGAGTATAAATGTCTCATATAGTATATGCTGTTGTTTATGCAAAATACAGCTAGAACAGAGTGAGAGTTTTGTGTGAGTAGTTTTATTTGCCAGTAACACTACTTCAGATCAACCAAATACTGATGAGTAGGTTTTTCAGAAGGTTTAGAAATTCCTCAGTTTATTTTGTTAAACCAGCCTGGGCTTATGATATCTAGGTACAAAAGCTCATGTAGAAGTAGATGTGCTTTTTGAGGCAGGAAAAGAATTATTCTTTTCAGATAATTATTCCCAAGGTTAATTTATTTCAATAAACTGATCTGTACATTTGAGTGATGGGTAGGTGGGCAGTAAAATATTCCTCCCACACTTGAGAAGAGAGAAGTGTCCACACATTGAGAAATATTCACATTTTTCCAGACTGATTCAGTCTTTTTCTTCTTCCAATGTCCTGGGGAACATGCTGGGAAAGGAGTGCAACTGAAAATGAAATAGAGAACTGCTGCAATTAAATATAATTTTAAGTGGCATGAAATTAAGCAAGCCCAGAATAAGAAAATAAACAGAGTGGCCCCAGATTTTCCTTAGTGTAAGTTCCCTGACTTCATTAGAGTTACATGAAAAATATATTTGTACTTGCTCCCTCTCTCTCTCTCTCTCTCTGTATGCCTGAATTCTTGATGTCAGCTCAAAAAGGAGTGTGAGAGGGAGAAAGAGAGAGAAGAGTCTATGGAAATTAACGTTTCAGCTTTCAGAAATGTACATTTAATGAAAAGTTTGAAAATAACCAACCTTTCATGCCCCAAAGAATTACTGAAAAAGATCTGTGTTTGCAACCTTGTTGGCAGTCAGGCTGTCTTGGGCAGCAGTAATTTTCAGTCAGAGGATTGCCATAAAGGCCTGAAAACCCACAGACCTAATAGAAAACAGGCAGAGAAAGTGAAGTCTAAACCAGGAATTCATAGGAGGAGGCTTCCAAGCTCAGTTCAGCTGTGTGAGGTCTGGCTGAGTCACGCACTGCCACAGATTGGACTGGTACATCTAGAATAGCACCAGACTGAAGAACTTGGCATATGAAGACTATGGGTTAGGCTCCAAACACTTTCCTAGTGAGATTTCATCCAAGGGAGTATATTAGCCAGCAGTCTCCCTGCCTGCTAGGGAGCATCCCTGTTTTTAATTCTCTGCCCCTCTATGTTTAAGTTCCCATAAATATCATGGGAATTAATTTGTGCATGTCCCTGCTCTAAACTGTGGCAGTGCTATGCATGATGCATCTTTATGCTTTCAGAGACTTTCTAGTGTGTAAATCAGTCACTGTGGACTGATACAGGCAAACCTTTGGGGAGTACTACAAGAAAAGTAGGGAAAGAAGACATGCTGGGAAATGAGGGGAAGGACATAGGTATGATTGCATTAACATATAAACATGGACTGAGAATAATATCAGTACAAATCACTTACTAGAAGAAAACAGGTTTGGACATTTGCTACTAAATTTACTTTCTTTGTTAGCTGTTGAGGTATTTAAAATGAAACACAATTCCTGAACTGATAAGTAAGAAACAAAAGAAAACTGAAAGTTGTTGATATCATTTAGTTAAGGACTAGACAACTCCTTTTCATTAATTCTTTGCTGCTGGGTTACACTATACATGCTGCCTTTTTTTTTTTTTTTTGAGATACATTTTTCCATCCTAATGAGGAAACAGGAGGTATCTTTTATGACTGTACAGATCACGTAATAACCTCTCTGCCAGGCACCATGGCATGGCCCTAATTCTGTGCTTCTTCCTCTAGCAGCACTTGTACCGGAGCAACTGGCAGGGAGGCTAACTTTGACTGGCTTTTCTTTGTTAGAGTCTGAGCCCCTGAGAGTGTCATGCCTCTCTCAAGTCTATTATTTTCATGGTTTAGGACTCTGAGGTCGCTGCAGAAAAAGCAAAGGGAAATGGGCAAGCATAAAACCAGAAAAGAAAATAAAGGTGTTTGTGAGCTCAGTTAGGGCAGCCTTATGACAACCACTTAAAAGGATGGTGGAAAGTTTATTAAAACAAAGCATATTTTCATTTTTAAAATAGAAGGGAAAATCAAAAAAAAAAAGCAAAATGAGCTCTACCTGGAGATAATGCAGATGCTGACAATGAGTGTACTGTAATAGGGTGGATGCTGCCTTGGAATGGAAACACAAATGGGAAAGGATTACAGCAAGGAACAGAGACTTTAGGGCACACTTGCTCCCCCATGCAGACAGCATTCAGAACTGAGGTATTTGGCTGCCTCCTACATCTATACTGCACTGGGGTAAACCTCAGACACAGACTAGCTCCAGTTTTGAGATAGTTCAGATCCCCATTTGCCTCCCTGGCTTCAAACCATCTGCAGTGGCAGAGACTGTCATAGGGAAAACTGGTTTTGTGCACTCTAACTAGGGGAAAAGTAGTTATTTTATATGTGTGCAACAGTTTGCAGAGCCTCAGAAAGATCTAAAAATGGAAATGGATATGGAGATTCTAGCTGTGCTTTTTATTGATGATAATAAAAATCTAGAAACACCTAAAACCCATTTAAAGGTGAACTTCTAAAGCTTCAGAGGTTTCAGAAATTCAGTTTGGATACTGCTTCAAATGTTCAGGTTGTGTGAATGGAAGCTCCAAAGGACCTGTATCATCTTGGAATGGCAGATTCTTGCAGGAAAGGACATTTTTAGGAGTCTGAGATAGCAGAAAAATTAAAAGAGCTTTTTTTTTATGCCCAAACAATTCTTTTGGTGGGTGTTTATCTGAGGTCTCACAAAGGTTTTGGACTTAGTTTGGAATTTGGATTAGTTCTTATTTTTTCTGGCTTCGCTTCTGAAAAATACATTTATAGTTTGTTCTTTACAATACAGAACTATGTGGCTTCCCTAGGGAGCCTCATAGCCTGATAGTCTGTCTCTGGACACACTTAGTATGTTTGAAGAACTTTTCAGGTCAGCTGGCAATTGAGGGCACTTTTCATGGACAACAAAATCCTGAAGAAATGAGTAGTGAGCTTTTTATCAAAACCAGATCACCTCTTCGGGACTGCTGCCCTCTTACACTATATGTTGTCCTTCCTTTGCCAGGTTTTTATTTTAGTTTAGGATGGCATGGATGTTAGTGTTTTTGCTGAGCTTGTTGTCTCCTGGTAAGACTTTAACAGTTGTAGATGGTTTGCTGCTGGAGATTCTTGCTTTAACCGTGGGGTAGGAGGGTAATCTTGGTACAATTTGGAGTTGTTTTGATGTATGTTGGTTGCATCTACAGCAAAGAATTTCGTAAATACACAGTTCAATGTGAACTGCAATTCCAGACAGAAAAATATTTCTAGACAGAATTAATATGGGGTCAACCTATGGCTTAAGCCAAAGGGGTCAACCTATGGCTCAGGCCACAGGAGTCAAATCTTGTGATAGTGCAATATGCATCATTATTGGAAACTTGCAAATATAAATAAGGGAAGGTTGAATTTACTTTCTTATAATTTTCTTCTAATTTCCCTTCTTGGAGACATTAGTCCCATACAGTTTGGTAGCTATAGGAATAGTACCTGAAGCTGTACCAGGGACTGGGTAAAGACAGTGGGAAAGTGTAGAGTTCCCTTTTGCCTTCCCACTTCCTATATATATATAGGGTGGACATAAACTCGAGCTGTATTTTTATCTACTAACAAGAGCCCACTATGAAGGAAAATGCCTGGAATGGCTTATTATGTTCACCTCAAAAAAAAAAAACCAAAACAAAAAACCAGACACAGCTAAATTAGCTGGGTTCAGGCTATTCCTCTCCTCAGGAAGCTCCATGGTTAAAAAAAAAAGAAAATAAAAAATTGCTTAGCCCCTCAAACCTGAAAGCCAAGATATTCATAAACAGCATGGGCCAAATCCTGAAGGGCTTTATGATACATTTCTGCTGTATCGGGATGCCAAACACAGGAGGAATCTCCACACATGCACTGCAGAGAAAATCTCTGTGGCAGCTGTTCATATCGCCTTGTGGAGGAAGGGCGAAGAAGTAGGTTTTTTGGGGACTAGATCAGTAGCTTTGAACAGCACACAAAAGCACTGGAGCCAGTGGTAAATCATGGAGCAATAGGTAGTGCCCATCAGTCCTCAGCCAACAGGCCAGTTCTGTGATTTGGAGACCCCCGAACTCTTGAGCTAGAGGGTTCTTTTCCCTCAGGCTTGAGGTGATTCAGACAACAGACTATTTCAAACTGTCTCTATCCCATTTTCAAGATCTGATTATGAACTAATTAAAAGGCAATTTTTCTATGAGACAGCATCATCTGATTATATTGAGAAAGCATAGTGCAATGTTGAGGGTTCCCCCCTCTCCCCTTTATGCACTTTTTTTTTTGTTTGTTTGTTTTCAAATGTATGAAATATCTGATTGGAGTTTTTCCTGGGCTTTCATTACAGAAGTCCACTAACTTTCTTACACTCTGCAGCCTAAGCGGAAGCCTCAGATGGGCAAGTTTAAAATTAAAAGTTCTGGTACTTGTTACAATAGCAAACCCTTTTAATAGCACAAGAGAGGCAGGGGGACTTCACCAGATAACTAAATCCATTGATCTGTAATCCTCTGGGCTACACTTACTGTGGAAGACTTGCATGCATGGCTTCAATCCAGAACCGCACGCTGCCTAAAAACGCTTAGTATGTTAGCAGCCAACAAAAATGTAAAAGGTCTGCTCTGCATGTGGGAAACAACATAAAAAGAAGTGGCTTTTTAACTTAGTCTGACAAACGTTAGCATATAGCACTGATACTAAAATGAAATGGCAGAAATTCTCAACCATATCTTGGATGTAGGGGTACTTATATGTGCTAATTAAAAGGGGCTGGGTGGCACTTTAGTCTTCTCTGTTGTAAGTTTCTTCTCAAGTACTCCAGTTCAAAACCTTCCTGAGGGAAGAAGCTGCTAATAATGAGCATTTCTTGCAGGCTAAAACATTAAAAAGAGAGATCTACTGAAGGCAGATGCATTTCCTCCTCTATTTAGATGCAAACACAGATGTTATTCATATCATATATATTCGTTATTCTCTGTCTCTAGTGACTGATCTTTAGGAATTATAATAATCACCTAAATATATTGATGGCTTTATAGTAGTACTCATACCTAGTTAACTCTTAATGCATATCTTTCCAAATATCAATTAATAATCCTCATAAGATAGATCTGTTAAATAAAAATGCATGTTATGTCTCCTAGGGTACCACTGTCAGTCTCAGGTACCACTGTCAATCTTAGGGTCTCTGTAAATGCAAATAGTACTTGGTTTTTTGGTTGGTTTTTTTGTTTGTTTGTTTTGTTTTTTTGGGTTTTCTTTGTTTGGTTGTTGGGTTTTTTTGTTTGTTTTTAAATATCTTTAAGTCATATTTGCCCTTGTGATTTTCACTGTGTATTTGGTGTTTTCCACTTTCCAGCTTACCAATATACTATTCAAGTATGTATACACACACATGCACCCATCCCTTATATAGTATATAGACTCTGTATAAATTACCATTCAGAGTGTTTTCAGAAAAAAATTTCTCTGTGTGTCAAAGGACTTCTCTGTTAAATGCAATTCTATTGGAGCACAGGATAGCAAAAGTTATGTCAACTGATATATACCCCAAATAGGACAAGCACTGATTTGTCTTTGTACCAGAGTGACATAAAAATAACATGAATTCCCACAGTTCTATAGCATTCAGAGAGAATTCTTACAGGCAAATTCCAGATTTCTGAGGGCTGGTGGAAATCCTGTGCCTGTTGGGACTTTCCACAAATAATCAGAACCACAGATAAATATGGCCACACTTGAGGTGGGGTCATAGGCACATTTAATGCCTTCCAGAGATACTTTTTAATCTGGTGCCTGTTCCCATTTGTACCAGTGTGATCTAGCAAAGCTAATATCAGCAAGCATCTCTTCGAAGCTATATTCATCAAGTATCTCTTTGAAGTCTAGAGCAAATTGACTACACCAAATAACCCAGGAGTTGTGAAAGATTTGGTCTAGAATTTGTAAAAGGAAGTGAGACTTGTGTGTTTGTAGGTGCAAACTGGGCATGTCTAAACCATACTCTAAGCAAACATTTTTCACTCAAGTTCCAGTCTATGTTCATATTCACTTTCTGTTCTATCGTGTGGACAAAAGCCTTTGTCCAGGCATAATGTTTGAGCCACACCCAGGAGAAAGCATGGCCTGAACTACTTCCTGGCATTGTCCCAAAGCAGACCACAGACTGCTCTATGAAAAGGCACAGCTCAATCACATAGGATACACAACTTATGTTTTACATCAGCTATATCATTTCTGGTGCCCTTCCAGAAATGATCTGGAGATTGCATACATGGCGTATAGGATTTATGGGTCACCTGAGCTTGGATAACCCTGTGACAGAGTGGCTGGACCATGCTGTGATAGAGGTGTTTGCTGTTCACTGATGGGAATGTGCATACCTGAGCCAGAGAATACACAAGGCTTTACCTGTTGCCTAAGCCAAGTCCTCAGGGTGCTCAAGCTTGTTTCAGATGCCTCACTTCCCAAATCCAGCACAACATGCCAGCTTTGTAAAGTCAGTGAAATCAGGGAGAGGTAAATCACTTAGATCCTCACAGGAGACAATCAACAACTTGCAAGCTGGGGCTTTTTACTCAGACTTTTGGTAATGTATCCATAAATTAGAAAGAAGTCAATAGACACCACTGAGAAACATGTCATATGCCTCAACTTGCTTGGAATTAAAGACAGTTCACAGAGCAAATGTAAGCTATTAATATCCTGTATTCATAATGGCTACATTTCTTTGCTTCTTTTGTACTACTGAAAAGCCCCTACAATAATCTCCAGTCCTAATTCTACCAGATCCCTTTCTTTTAGTTTACAATAATGAGATATTACAATATCCTCTGGAAGTCGGAGGCACTGACAGAATACACTCCAGCACTGTGTGTTCTACCATACCACAGCACAATGGGACACCATTACTGGGAACCAAGTCTGTTCAGTCTTGTTATGTCCTTCCAGAGCCAAATCCTGCTTGACTTATTCATGAAAAAATCCTATTGAATTCAGTGGGCATTTTGCCTGAGAGGGGAGCCGTGAGGAGCCCTCCCTTGTATTCTTCAGGAATTTCCCTGAAGAGGAGCCTGAGCATTCAAGATCTTGAGTTAATGTGGGGCAGCACAGAACCATGTGTCTTCTCAGAAGAGCTCCTGTAACCCCTAGGAAAAATTAACCAGGTGATTAAGAAACTGATTTCTGATAAGCTTTGTATTTTCAGACTTGTTTTACTAATCGTTTAAAGCAGAGCTTCAACCGAATGCTTCCATTTATAAAATATTTTGATTTTAAGCAATGTTTTTAAGACTTTAGATAAGTAATACTTGTTGCTTGTAAAAGCAGAGCACCTAAAAACTACAGAGAAACATTTCCTTTTCTCACCCCAAAGTTGTAAGCTGCCATAAGAGTTTTCTTGACAAAGCATCAGTCCTCCAGACCAATTTCCCCTCCCCAGTTTATGATGAAATTTTAGTCCAAACAAGGCAAGAGATAACTTAGGTGGGGAAGAAAGAAAAAAATAAAAAAAATCAAAGCCTTTAAAAAGCATAAGTAGCTGAGGGATATTCAAACTGATCTGTTGGAAACTGAGAGTATTTTCCCGTTCTGCTGTTTATTTCACCTGACTTGTGGTATAATCGTTATTACTGTTCTCATAAAATACAAATGAAACTATTAATGCATGAACTATACCTAGATAATGATCCATCAGGCCTTCCTTTTTGAACCCCAAGATCTGGCCTGTTGAATACAAATTGATTTTGTATGACAGAAAAATTAATCAGATTTCTGGCAGAGTCCCAGAGATGAAACTCTAGATTAGACTATGGACTTGATACACCTGAGTGAACAGATGAGAATCCCTTGATTTGAGAGGGGTGAAAATGTTTGTATATTTTCACTTGTGGGTTTCAGCAAAGTAGTCATAAGATCATATCTCTGTTTCTTTCTCCCACTAGACTTAACCTAAGGACAAAAATGGTAGATTTACTACTTAACTACGCTTTTCTTCATCTTATTTCTTTTTAGTGCTTTTTAGTTTTTTAGTGATTTTACAATGATTCACAAGCTTTGATGCCTGTTGCTCACTCTAAAGCCTAAAGAGGAGCAGCCAATCATAAATCTATTTCTTTTCCCAATAGCCACATGAGTTCCAAACCACAAAATTCTGGTTCAGAGTTTTTAATGACCCCTTCAGAAGGTCAAGTCACTGTCTCTAGGTGTATTAGTGTTGTTGCATTTTCCTATTCATGTTATCAAAGATATGGGAGTGATTCTTGCCACTTAATTATACCTCGTAAAGAAATAGCATAAATATATATTGGTTTTGAGGGAGATTTTTGGTCTGAATTTCCTCTAACGGATCACTTCCTTGGGCTGTAGGGAAGTGAGTCCACCCTTTCCTTGGACTAAATACCCTCTTGCTGATTCTGTGGAGCATTGTGACTCATGTACAGAGTCAACAGGAGCGCCCTGCTTGGAAGGTTAATGAATGAATTATATTCCCCCTCCCTAACCATCTCCATTGAGGTTTGAGTGAATGCTGGCAGCAGTAATAATTACTTAACAACAAACTTATACAGACGAGGTATGTATCACGGCATTACACCTGCATGCATATAAAGTGCCCTAGTTTTATGGGAATGAAGTACTATTGCCAAAGATATTCATAAATGAGAAAATAAGGGTATGTTCTCTTCGCTCAGATTCTTCAGATCAACTCCATGCCACTGAAATTCCACAAGTAACATAACAACTCTCTAAGGCTCTTTATTGTTGTTGTTTTGCATTTCATTTTGCTGAAGTAACCATATGAGGAGGAGATATTTATATCAGAATTAATGAACAGGGTTTTAGGGAGTTCTGAGAACATACAATAATTTTTTGGTATCCCATTTATTTAAGCTGTGCCTGTATTGCCCTTCTAAACTGAAGGTATCTTTAACCACACTATTGAGAACAGTTGTATTTCTTATGGATTGCTGGAGGTCATGGAAAATTTCAGACTGTAGGTTGGGATGGGCTTTGGAGCATGATCTCAGATATTGAACATCATGGCTACATCATGAGTAGCCTTAACTAGTAAGAGGACCAAATCCTGAATACATTTAGATTGACTAAATACACTTGGCTGGAATGCTCATTACATAGCTAATAGGCAAGTAAGCATAGAATCATAGAGTCATTTAGATTGGAAGAGACCTTTAAGATCATTGAGTCTGACTGTTAACCTAGCACTGCTAATTCCACCACTAAGCCATGGCCTTTGGCACAGCATCTGCACGTCTTCTAAATACCTCCAGGGATGATGACTCTATCACTTCCCTGGAGAGCCTATTCCAATGCCTAACCACTCTTTCAGTGAAGAAATTCTTCCTAATATCCAACCTGAACGTCCCCTGGTACAACTTGAGGACATTTCCTCTTTTCCTATCACTAGTTACCTGGTAGAAGAGGCCAACCACCAAGTTGATAAAACCTCCTTTCAGGTAGCTGTTGAGAGAGAGAAGATCTCTCCTCTGCCTCCTTTTTTCCAGACTGAACAACCCCAATCCTCTCATCTGCTTCTCATATGACTTGTTCTCTAGACCTTTCACCTGCTTCATTGCCCTTTTTTGGACACACTTGAACAACTCAATGTCTTTCTTGTAGTGAGAGGCCCAAAACTGAACACAGTATTTGAGGTACAGCCTCATCGGTGCAGAATACAGGGGGACAATCACTTCCCTAGCCTTGCTGGCCACACTATTTCAGATACAAACCAGGATGCTGCTGGTTTTGACCCTCTTGGTCACTGGGACACACAACAATGGCAAACTGCCCCTTGTGAATGTGTTTACACAATTTTGCTTACATTGTCTAGCTAGGACAAAAAGATGTGATTATATGTTTCTTAATCCTGGTTGCGTTATCCTGTGCTTGCAAGCTCAATTTCTCTGGTGTTGCTGGATGGAGAAAAAGTTAGGTATGCTGGAAAACATGCCTTGATTTTGCTGAGTAAACACTCCCTCACAAGCTTTGCAGAAGCAGCACTATTTGCACCAGGCCATTTCCATAATAGTTTCTACAGCTCTGTGTGATGCAGTTCTTGTTTCTAACTGACCTAAACATCTCACTGAAATTAGGGTTAAAGGTAACTTTGGTTGAACTTTTTTAAAGCTGTTACAGTAGCAATGTAATTAGTTATGTACTGGTAGAGCTCTTAAATATTCTTTAGTTTAATACCACAATGCCAGCTGTATATACAGCTCCTCTGTTAAACAGTCAAGTACATCCTAACCCAGGTCAATATCCTTAATTTCCACAAGGGAGTATAATAAGTTCTTCATCTCTGCCCCCCCCCCCTTATTTTCCCCCTTAAATTGGTCAACTGTGACAGTTATTTTACAACTTAACAGGTCTGCAATTTATTCCACTTTGGCACTTCATTGAGCAGATTTAACTAGTGTTAAGTACAAAACAATTTAGCAAGGTAAGGTTTGTATATTCACAAAGCTAGATCAATGCACAAGTAATTTCTAGCATTGGTTAAACATCTCTACTACTGAACTTCATGAAAGTAGGATTGATGAGTTGAACTACTAGGTGCTGAAGTGTACAGCAAGAAGAGTTGATGTCTTTCATGTGATAATTGAAATCATTTCAATTCATTTCCTTTTTGGTTGGACAGAAACATGTTTTCAATAGTGAAGAAATCTTGAGGGAATCCATTGACCTAACCAGTCATATAATGCAAGGAGTTAATGGACAAAAATGATATTCATCTTCAGTTTATAACATCATTTTCTTTTCACACAACCAAAGCGATACAAAGGCAAAGTATATTATAAGAGCAACTGCTACTCTGGTACATGCATGACCTTTGTTTTATGTGACAATTATTGAGTTGGTGGAAAAATAAAATAAAAAAAAACTCCACAAATTTTTATGCTAAGATAATAAGTTATAAATTATGAAAGTCTAAGGCACTAAGCAACTTGTAAGCAACAGTCCTGTCTCTTAGCAACGAGCCAGGAAAAGCAGCTTGTTGATACGAAGAGAGCAGACAGGATTGTTTTGCAATGATTACCACCAAGGAACTAGGAACAACATTTTAACACCTGCCTCAGGGCACTTCTGTACCTAGCTATCCATCTCTCCAGTGGCCCACAAAGCCTGGGCTGGATGCCAAGTGGCTTCTGAGTTCTGCCTCCTTCCCAGAGCTGGCCCACTGCAACAAAAAGGACCCCAAAGGAAAGATCAAAGAGGTGGAGTTCAGGTGTGTTGCACACTTCCGCCTGCTTCTATTTATTTAAATGTCTTTTTACAAAAAATGTGTTCATTAGTGTCAATGGTTTTTCTTTTTTGCTCTTTTTGCCCTGTTAGTGCTGTGTGTTTAATCTATAGCTAGCATTACCAATGAATACACACAAGTATTTGATAAGAAGCCAAGACTTAGTTATTATTTCGTCATTGTGCTAGTTTCAGACATATATGAAGAAAATATTTCCCAAAATAAAGTGCATCAAAATCTGTCTGCTAAGACCCTGGACTAACATTAGTGGTGCGTCATTCATTCTCCCAGGTACAGCACTACAACAGTGAAGGGAAACTTTAGAGAAGGATAGTGAAAGTTAAGGAAAAATACTTAAGAAAAAAAAGTTGGTATGAAATCCAGGCAGATGAGGCAAAAATTCTTAGGAGAGGAGTGAAAATGAAAGATGGGAAGGGAAGGAAATAAAATGGTGTGAATGTGCGAAGAGCATGAAAACAGGAGATAGAAACAAGACAGTAGAGAAATAAAACAGAGAAAGAAAATACTAGGAAGATACATACTGCTTCGGTGTTAGAAGTAATTTCCCTTCCAGAAAAGAGTATAGGGAGAACAGCTAAAAGGAGAATTTAATACTGATCTGCTGAAAATCCATCATTGACTCATGAGACCAGACAATTCTTCCAGTCCACTCTAAGCCCTAAGTGAGTTGGAGCGTTGATCAAAGCCTACAGGCCAGCTTAGCCTATAACCCTGTCTATCTTCACATTATACCTGAATTTATTAAGCAATGCAACTGTGCTAAGCACTTTTCTATCAGCATAGCTTTCCTGCTGCTGCCTGCACATATGCCAATTTTTTTTTATTTTTTTTTTTTCACTCTGGACCAAAATGCTCTATACTTGCTACGGATACCTGTAGTTGAGTTGGAATATATTTATTTAGCATGAGGCATTGGCTTGGAGGAGACTCACATCGCAGAAAGCCAGGATTTTGTTAGTCCTTTTTCTAATTCCGTATCCAGAGCAGACTGATTTAAACTAAATTTGCTAAATATAACTACTACCACTGCTGCATAAGAACATTAAAAAAATGCATGGGTTGATCCACCTCAAGACACTATTTGTTTTCCCTGTTGCAAAATCCTGAAGGAATTGGTCATTGTGTCTTATACGACATTGAGGCTCACCAGGCAAAAGTGGGCTTTCTTCTTCACTTTTCTGTTGGTTGATTGAATATGATGTCCAGCTCACTTCACATCCTTATGTGAGATAGTTTAACACAGTACCTCGAGGCTCTATGGTCCCAGAATGCAGTGCAGCTCACTGGCAGTAGTTCAGCTGAAGACTAAACATTTGGCTCAGTGACAGCAGAGCTGCCAAGAGTTGGCAACAAGAGACTCACAGGGAAGCAGCAGGCTGCTAAACCCTTTCACATTTTTAATTAGATCCACACACCCATGTCTTTGAGCTATCATAAATATACAGATGACATAGAGAGCATTATTTGGGGTAAGGAAAAAAAAAAAAAAGAAAACTGTACTGTGGTATCTCTTACCTTATTAAAATAATTTACCTACAGCTAGTTTTCAGAACTGAGGGGGAGAAAAAGGAGGTTGTGACATTTAACTCAGATAAAAGTGTCTCCCTGACTACAGTTGAATTAACCCTGCACATGTTAAAATGCAGGGTCCTGAGATGACTGACATGCCAACTTAGTTGCAATAGCATCGCCAGAAGAGGGCATTATTGGCAGTAACTCCAGTGTGTAATTTCCCAGAAGAGCTATATATTCAAGCTCTAAGTATTCTTAAGTGTGTATCTTGCTATGATGTTGTTAAAACTATTTGTTTTTCCCCTCTTGCATTGTTGTTACTATTTTCTAAGCACATCTTGATATATTCAAAGCATTTTTATTTATTTTTTTATTAATTTCTGCAAAGACATTTTCCCAGTTAAGTTCTTCCTAACCTTTATTTCTTCCTCTATCTTCTGTTCTGCTGTCTTCTTCAAAATAAAGATGAGACTTGGTTGGTTGTTTAATTTAATTCCTTTTTTTATTAACTCTTACACAGAAAAATTCTTCTACCACTCATCACATTTTTTTCACCTGACACTGTTGCAATCTACAGCAATAAAGACATATCTAAGATACATTTTATATTGCCAATTGATGTCATCATATAGGACAATCCAATGAACAGGGTTAAAAGACCTCTTCTTCTGTCCAGGGACAGTGACACTCAAAGTATTGTCCATTTTCTCCTTTGTTACAAAGTCATAATATTTTATTCAGAACAGAAACTGTAGCTCTATCATCAACCTGCAGTATGAAAACATGCACAAAGGATCTTTGCAACTGGCCCTGAAGGGCTAGGGTTTTCTTCTTGCATTTCTCCTAATTTTAAACAGACTCTAATAAGGAAACAAAATCCTTCAAATGCTGTAGGGGGGGAAAGGAATCACATGTTGTCCCGCCTGCAAGCACAAATTTTATAAATAGACACTACAGCAAACATCAAAGAAATTGCTGTGCAGAGAAACCAACAGGGCATGTATATTTTACATTGCCCATTTATTCCAAACTATGTTAGACACACACTGCCAGTTAACTCTGAATGTGCAAACCACAGTCTTTCCATTCTGGATATTTGTAAAATTCTTTGTGTCATCCTCACTGTTTTCTTCTACATAAATTAAACTTGTCTGTATCCTACTTCTCCCGATTTTCTCCTCACCACAAACTGAGAAGCACAGAACGACCCAGTCCTTTTGTATGCTTGTGAGCTCATGACAGGTCCACAGAACATATTTCAACACACAAAGTCCATGACCATTACTAGCAAAACTGCACTGTCATGTACCCAGGAGCCTTCTGTCTTCCTTAGTATGGACTCTGCTCTGAACAAAAGAGCTGAATGTATTAAGAAAGACCTCTTAAAAATGGAAATAGGAGCAGAGTCTAAGGAGTGGGTTGGCCCTTGGGCTATGCAGAAGCAGATCTACTTGAGGTAGTTCCCTCCACAGAATATAGGAGAAATGTTCAGCTTTGACCTTTCTTGGCCTTGCCTTTTCTTCACTCTATCTTCTGTCCACTGGAGTATTCTTGCAAAATGCTTTGATGATCCACTGGGTAGTCAAAGGGAAAGGAAACATTCCAACATCTTGCCAGAAATTCGGAGCCTCTGTTGCTAAGAGGCCTTTCATTGACAAATTTAATTGAAGGTGAACTGGGTTGTTAAGACACAAGTAAAGGTGGTTAAATCATTGTGTGTGGGATTTTTTTAGTTTTTGTAAAATGTTTAACAAAATAAGCCTGCTGTCTTGCTTTGAGCTACCAGCATACAAGTGAATATTGATAATTGACCCTGTATCAGAGTTGCTGTTGTTAACAATAAGGCAATCTTCTTGGGGTAAATTCTATGAGAATTATTTATAATGAGTGAAAAAGAAAGAAGAAACAAAAAATATTTTACAAAAAAATGGCTAAAGACCCTGCCCAGCAAATTAGCTCATTTTTCACCAAACTGCCACATGTCAGAAGCTCAGGAATGAATATCTCATGCGCACAGGCACAGAAATAGCATCTGCTAATAATAGTTCTAATAATACTGTTTCTAACTATTAGTTGTTGTATAAAACATAGTTTTCTTTGATAGTAAAACCATATTGTAAATATCATCTGTGTGAATTGTATCAGGATTAGGTGTGTGAATGTCAATGTAATTAATACAAGAGATCTTGTAACTCAGTTACATGAATCTTATCTAGAATAAAACATTTTAATAGAGAGGTATTCTTTAATGAAGTTTGGGCTTTAGTTTATCACTGACTCAAAAGAAGGAGCGGTGCCTTTCTTGTTCCTTCTCGCTCTCTCTTTCTTCCTTATTTTCCTCTGGAAGGTACCTATCTTGATACTAACAAGCCCCAAGCATATTTAGTATAACTGTCCAAAGGTGGTAAATACCTGTGCTGATTCATTAAAATTCTTGTTCAGATTTGATCAAAACCTGGATGTCAAATCTGTGGTCTGCCCATGCAGGCTTACCCATACCAGCTTCTTTCAGACCTGCCAATCTACCAGGCCTCTGGCTATTAACACTTTGATTCACAGGTTTCAGCAGAAAAATGGACAAGTGGAAATCAAAGATGGAAAAATTTGTTTAAATCATCTACTCCATTTCCATGTCACTGCTGGAAACTTTGTTAAATTTACAGAATTTGCTGTCATCAGTGCTAAAAGAGGTTTCTGTGTACAGCCTTTGATGCATCAGATCCATGCAGCAAGCTGTTAAGAAAGATGGAATATATGGGTGTGATTTTGACCTTTCCAGAATGAGTCATGCTTCTGGGGACATAGAAAGACCTAAACTAGAGTTCATGCACATTGATGAGAATATTTCCATTACTCCAGTGAGCCTTGGGTCAGCCCTGAGGGGAAGAGAACCAAGAATGAGGGCTTGAGTTCATCCCCACCAACAGTCTCTGCAACTATCTAGACCTGGCCCTTGACTGTTCTTTTGCAGGCAGATAGGACAGAAGTTACTCTGCTGACTTTCTAAACTGCTTAGGCACAAGATACCCCTCAAAACTGAAGCTGGATAGCAGAGCACAGAGGTGCCTCTCAACAACATTCCCTGCAGAGATAGTTCAACTACGCATGACACTTAAAATTTTAAGCGTGTAACATTTGGTTCAGAGCTGGTTGGGAAGTGGGCAGAGTGAGTTCATGTCTGACTGTAAAACACTGGCAGCAAAGTGAAACATGACTTTCCAGTGCCCAAGCACAATCCAAATTCAGTGTTCTCTCTTTCCAGCACTGAAAATGAAAGGTGTGAGGAAACAAAGCAAAAAGGGTTTGTACCTTTTTTGCTACTTTAAAATCTGGTTTAGAGTTGCTCTGCTGTGACTCAGTCATCAATCAATCCTTCTAGGACTTCTTCACTTACAAAAAATAGCTAAAGGACAGGTAGTTTTCAGTCCACTGTCCTGGCAGTCTATATGCCAGGAAGGCAGTCTATGTGCCAGACCTTATGATGGTAGTACTCAGCAAGGAGCAGAGCCTAGAGATCCTGCTTAGGAGCCCATTACCAGGCACTACTTGGTCCAGTTGCACCAGAGAGGTCAGATCTGTGATCTGACACACAGTGCAGCTGCAAGTGTAACTTATACCTGTCCCCAAACTTTTCATAGCTAGGCTTACCCACTGCAATGCAATGATAAATCTCAGGAAAGAATTTTTTGCTCTGAAAAACTCAGTTCAATCGTGTTTACTTCCCTGAGCTGCTCCACCTAAAAAAAGGCATGTCCAGGAAGCGTTTATTTTAAAGTGAAGAGACAGCTTTCATAGTCTCTTTCATCTTTTAATGAGACACAAAAATACACTACTTTAAATCAGCAGCACTGAATCCAATTAAAATATATGAGAAATGATATCTGTTTTACTGTCAGACTTTGCAGATGCCTCATGTCTTACAGACAAAAAAAAAATCCTATACACTTGCCTGTCAAAATAAAAGAATTTAAATATTAAATTTTGTCTGTTTTGTTATTTTAAAAAATCATGCTTTTTAATTGCTAACATATATTAATATTGTCCTCATTTCTGTCAGAAAAATAGTTCTAAACAACCCCATTTTAGCAAGCAAATTTACTACAGTTATAGATAAAGTGATTATACTAGCAGCTGTAAAATGTTCTGATATGCACTGCTACTATTTCTCCAGTAAAGGTTTTAAACACACCATTTCATGCATTACATGCTATAAGCATGTGGTAGTACAGAGTTAGGAAGACTGCTTTTCCTCAAACCAATCTTAACCAAGTCAAAATCTGGACTTGCTCCCATGGAAATCACAATAATAACACTCCAGTCTTGTAGGACTGGGCTTATAACAATAAAACCCTAAACAAATAAAATGGACACAAGAAGCTTGCTTCTTGATGGATGCAAGCAACCCCTTCATCCATCCATCATTCTGCAACAAACCTTAACTTACTGAAAATCAGGGAAAAAAAAGCTGTGAGACTTTCCTGCTATAAGGCTCTCTTTGAAAATACAATCTTTCTGTTGGAGTTTTTTCCAGTCATAAGCACTGCAAAGGTTTTATTTAGTGGGCCTTTATTTGGGTATAACTAGGAATATCTAATTTTAGACTTATCCTCTGTCCTATACTGAAGATCATATCGGTGTGCTGGAGATTGAGAAGAAAAAAATCCCAAATCCTATTTGCAGTCACTGCAAATTTTGTCTCTGCCTTCAGAGAGGTCAACATTTCTCTCTCCATAGACTCTTGTTTACAGATGACAGTATCACAGTATTATACCTTCTGGCCACAACAATTCACTGGGAACTTTTATTTCCCTTTCTTCTTCCCTTGCCCCAATTAATGCCCTTCTTTTCATCAGAGTTTACAAGAGTGTAAGAGAGTCAGTCATCAAGGACAGGGATTCAGGGTTCAGAGATAGGAGCATTGTCCTTTACCACAATCACATCTGTGGGTGAAATCTAGCAGGGTCTAAAGCAAGTCTGGCAGGACCAACTTACTTCAGCCTGCCACAACCTTTTCTCCCCTGGAATAGTTTCTTAGCGATATCTCAGATGCCATTTCCAGATATCCTGTAAAATTATATATGTGCTGAGCACACACTAATACTACTATACAGATACCACTGACTGACACACGTAAATCATTGCCAAAATGTAGGAGCAGAAGTGTGCAAAGTAATCACTGCAACAACTATGTATTTCAAATTTAGCCTGCTCTCTACTAAGAAGTAGAAATAATATCCTATGCCACTTTCATCCCAGAGGTACTAATTCTGTCAGCTAAAATTCCTAAGATTTCCCTTCAGGCATGAACCACAGCATGCTGAAACCAATAGGAACCTTTCCTGCTCAAAATGCTGTTTCATAAAGGGCAAATGCAAGTCTTCTCCCAACCACACCCAGAGCAAGGTTCCCTCATTTATGAAATGCCCAGAACAAGGGAAGATGTTTTTGTTCCTTCCTTCCTTGGCAAAGTCCCAGGTGCAAGCAGCAACAAGCACAGGAAGGCTGATACATAATCTGCTAAGCCTGACTCGAGCATACTTCACTCCTCACATGACAGATCAGATACTTGGTCAAAACATCTCTGACAACGCTATAGTCCCTACAGTATCAAGATAGTCTGTTTTTACAGAGAAAAGCTCAATCTATATTTTACTGCCTCATCTATTTGCCCTGAATAGCCTCTAGACATTTACTGTATTAATCACCTCTTTTTTGTTGCTTCATTGCTGCTCAACATTGTCATCTCTAAATACAGAAAATTAGTCGTTTACAGGCACTTTCCCAGAACAAAGTTAACATGATTTTTCTACTAAAATTCATAACGCTGTGTGCAATTTTGTTAGAAATTGTGTCCTGGCTGCATTTAAGGCAAGAAATACTGAGGACCCTCCAGTGATCCAAGCTGATTCAGAGGTGATAACAAATCCTGAGGTGAGACCAGGTTTGTGCAGTTTGAGAGTTTCAGCATAGGCACTCTGCCTTACTCAGAACTGTCCTACTTCCCTGCACCACCTTCTTAAGCAACCACAAGCACAATTATATACTCTCCCTTGAATTTGAAAATATGATGCCCTGTGTTTTATTTCTTTCCGCTCCATTTTCATTTCCCACATCTCTCTGAGGTCCAGGTCTCACAGTAACCTGGCCAAGAGAAGACCTGGACTCTAGTCTCAACTTTCCACTGACCTACTTGATGTCCTTAGAGAATTACTTCGCCTCTCTGCTTCTCTGCTTTCAGTCTCACACCTTACTTGCAAATGCAGACAAGACCATATCTTTCATTCTGTGTTTGGGATGTTAATGGACAAAATAAAACAACAGCTCTTATAGTCACAATAAATAACACCCTCAATCCATGAGCAGTGACATTACTGTTAAGGGGAATATTGAGTAAGAGAGTGCTCTCTTTGTGTCACTGTCATAATGAGGAGGAACCATTTTCATAGAATCATAGAATGGTTAGGGTTGGAAGGGACCTCTGGAGGTCATCTAGTCCAACCCCCCTGCACTGGGCAGGGACATCCCCATCTAGATCAGGTTGGCCAGAGCCCTGTCAAGCCTCGCCTTGAATGCCTCCAGGAATGGGGCCTCAACCACCTCCCTGGGCAAATGTTTCCAGTGTTCCACCACCCTCGTGGTGAGGAACTTCTTCCTAATATCAAGTCTAAATTTACTTATCTCCAATTTAAAACCATTGCCCCTTGTCCTTTCACTACAGGCCTTTGTAAACAGTCCTTCTTCATCTCTTTCATCTAGTTCGTGTGCATGAAATTTAAAGAAAAGAAAAGAAAAAAAAAAACTAGACATATTGTTATTGCAGCATGGAAAACTCAACCAGAAACTTCATTAGGTCCTTTTCCAGAAAAAGGAAGTCACTGGGAATATATCGTCGTCGTCATGGCTAGGCTTTGTGAACGAAGATCCAGGGAGGGNACCCCAAGTGATTTTCAGACTGTGCCTAGGGAATATATAGTATATCATAAAGAAACACAAGCAACTTCATAAGGCCTCTTCCTCTCTTTTCTTCCCAAGGGTCAAAACTTACTTCATGGGCCATTACAGTGTCTGTTGTGCTGGAAAAATTGAATATACCTGTGACCTAGATTAATAGTAGTGGTATTACTTTAACTCCAAATGAGATGCAGCATTGAAAGTGTCTGATGTGAGGCAAATGTCACAATGTTGATGCCACCACCTCAGATGTGGGTGTAGAAGGGCTTCTTTCTTCATTATTTAACAATTTACTAACATTAAAGGTGCAGAGCCAGTAGTCAACATCTTATATGGTCACCTCCATGATGAAATCTCATAAGCATGAGAGATCAGTCTGGTCACTTTCAGCAGCGCAAAGCCGTGCCCCCTGAATGTGCCAGCTTCTGGCATGACTTCACTATTTTTGCCTGCTGACAGTAGGGTGCTGCTGAGACAAGTGTGGCAGGGAAGTGAGCGATAATGAAGGTAACCTCTTTTAAGAGATCCTTCCAGGAGCTGTATCAGTTTCATGGGAAGTTTGTTTCTCCCAGGACAAAAGATACTGCTGTGTTAGCTAATATAAAGAGGAATATTGCATGATGATGGATGTGTGAAAATGACATGCCAAAACAAAACAGCACACCCCATTTCTCCCCCAGGGAAGAAAATGGAAGAACAAACCACCTGTGACAATGTCAGTCATGTTGCTTAATGTGCTGCTCTGAGATTTACAGATATTACAGTGATGTGGACAACATAAGAACCTGTTTGGGTTTGCATAGCACAGTGGTAAAATGGTGTAAACTTGAAGTTCATGGTTATCATCTTTAGAAGATGGTTCAGGACAGTTCTATGTCATCTCTTTGGCATGATAATTTTTACCTGCATGCTGGTCTAAGAGTACGTCAGTGGAGCACTTTATGTAGTTTTTATATTTGTGGGAAATGAGAGGATTTATGAAGAATTTTTCTTGAATTATTTCAACATCAAAGTTAGAAAAAATACAATTATTGTCAAAATGTTCCATTTCTATGTTTTATAAATGAAAAATTAAGTGGAGTATTTAGTGATGATTTTGTTTGGGGATTTTAATCATTCTAACATCACAGAATAAAAATTTAAAATATAAGATCTTAGAGTTATTCTGGAATTGCTGAAAGAAAAGTTTTGATTAACACATCAACTTTATTTTCATTTAAATTATTTGAGAACACTTTTTCTATATCTGTTCTTATTCCTTTAATTTTATTTTGAACTCAAAATTTTTCATACATTAAGAAAATTATTTCTCATCTTATTTGGCTTCAGACTGTCCTTCCTTATGTCTATGTGGGATAATGTAGAAGGCCACCATATAGATGACTGTGGGGGGGTCTAAGGTATCTGAGGTCTTTTCTGTGTAAAAGCAGTCCTTCATCATCATCATTTCATCTGTAACTGCAGTGTGCTGCATTTAAAATTAACCTGAATATCTAACAATTTGTTTGGATCAGGCTTTGAACAGTAGGCCACAGAAAAAAATGACTAAACAAAATCATGTTCCAAATCTTTTACAATCACAAGGATTGTCGAAAGAGTAACTCTGCTTTTAATAATGATAACATGTACATATGTCTTTACTGTATTTTTACAGTGATATTTGAACAGGAGACATACACAATCTCTGACATAAAGTCCTGAGTATTTCTCTAGTAGAAACAAACAACCAAACAAAACCAACAAACTTAGAAAGTTGAAAATGCCTGTTCAACCACCTTCAGCCTTATATGAACCTTTCAGCAATTTACTGGAAGAGTAAAGAGGCAGGCAATCAGGCAATCTTTAAAGCATCTTAATTGTTCTCTGAGTGTAATAGAACCCTCAGGAGACATGACCCTAAGTTGGCTGTAAATCACACTTGATTCCATGGACTGTGCTGTTCCTCCTTGTCTGTGGAACATACTTGACATTGAAGTAGATTATTAAATCACACACTTGCTTATTTTTCAAACAGACTTTATAAGTTCCTGCCTTCAGATTTTCTCTTTTCTTTTACTGAAGAAAGGTAGGAATTGGATATGAAAATAGTGGGGGAAAAAATGGTTGCTTGAGAATGAAAAAAGGTGTGAGAAAACAGTAAGTAATCTGCCATGGCTTTTACCATTTTTTCCAAGAAGCTCTGGTCAATCAATCTTCTTTCAATCTGTCTACCATTGCCCTTTTACTACCAGTATATCATCTATTCACCCACAACCTCATTTGCTAGTTGTCTCCATTCCTTTCCTGAATTAAAATTCTGCCAGTCTGAAATGGTTCAAAATCTCTTTCCAATTTATGCCAAACAGCTTCTCAGAAACCTTCAGCACACACCTATCCTCTAGGCTGAGAACCATTTTTCTCCTTATTTAACCTGCCAGAGCTCAGCACCACACCTTTGGCTCTGATCCCACACAGTAACCATCTTCTCAGCCTCCAACAAAAAAGCACACAGGCATACTGTCTTTTAATACAAATAAGCAACTCTTGCACTCATTTTTTTGTTTCACTTTTTTCTTTAATGGGACAGCCCTCACTGCATTAGAAGAATCCATACTATTCTGTTTGTTGTTGACATTGAAAAACTAGAAGAACATAGAATAGCAAGAAAGAATTGAGGATATTAACCTTTGCTACTATTGAGAAGAAAGAAAACTACCCTACCACAGCTTGTCTGTCCTCTATCTTACGTTTGTAGCTATAAGGTAAGATGTTTTCTTATCAGATCGTATCCTTCAAGGATTGCGTATGAATCTCCCAGTGGTACTACCTGCAATAATGTACTAGCTATGTAGCGTCAGTGACTTGGTTTACTAAATCTACAGTAATCAGCTGCCCCTCTTCCACCCTGCACACAATGCATACACTAGGTCTATCCACATTAATAGCTTAAATGGAGCAGTGAGCCACCAACCAATAGGACCCAGAACAACTATCCAATCCCAGTCAAAAAGAACTGTGTTTATAAAGCTGTATGCAATGGAATTATGGGCAAACTTGTGGCTAAATTCGTTCTTCCTATGCATTATTGCCTATAGAAATATCTTCTGGGAAACTGGGTAGTATGGTGAAAAACCTAAGCACAAATTACAACACAAGAAATTTCATTTGAATGTAAGCAGCAGCTTTACTATCTTGAGGATGGTCAAACTCTGGAACAAGTTACCCAGATGAGTGGTGTAGTCTTCATCTTTGGAGGTATTCAAATGACAAATGGACATGGTCCTAGGTAACCTGTTCTGGTTAACTCTGTTCTGAGCTGGGATTTGGACTAACTGATCTCTAAAGGTCCTTGCCAGTGCTCTAAGAGTACTGTTGGTTCCTAAGACTGACCAGCTTATGTCTAGTTTTGAGATCTACACTACAGCACACCCTTGAAGTAAGCTGTATTTCCCCATGTGGTGCACTGAGGCACATTGAGTAGGGTAACAACGTCTGGAGGCTTCTCCAAATCCTAAAGTGTCTTACTCTCTCACCCACTCCAAAGGGAATCTAAGGTAAATGGATTCAACCTCTAAGACAGTTTTCCTTCTGAAGTGCCTAAAGCCACTTGTCTAATATGGGCTGATGGGTGGCACAAATCCTCCTGAAGCTGCCTTAGGGTGCTAAACCAACACAGCAATTCAGTGCTTGCTTTAATGCTGCCATTCTGGCATCCCATTTGAGGAAAAGGGTATTCCCATTACAGACTCACAAACCAGGTGGGGTATGTAGCATTAAGAAGGTTTTCTGCAAGACAAGCAGAAGGGTGGAAGATGTAAGAGAAGTACTGAGGATGCATATAGCACCCACCTGGGTTTCCTTAGCAAAGATTAAATGCCAGAAATGTAGCCAACACTAAGAACAACTACAGAGTAGTATTCCTGCAGTTCCCTTGAAAGCTCAATACAGTATGTTACCACTCTAATATTAGAGTTAATTGAACAAAATTTAGAAACTAACTTAGATTTGACCTCTGGGTATTCTGCTTAATAAGTCCGGTTTAGCCCAAAGGCACATAAACTAAGGAAAATTATTAACCCACTAGGTGCTGGCTTAACATATACCAGCTACAAAAAAAACAACCAACCAATTCTACAATCTTAAGGCAGTTTATTTTGGTCCTAAGAAGTGAAGTGATATATCTCACTTCCCAGGGAGACAATGCAGTTCTGCGACATGCAGTTACAGTACAGATGGAGTGCTGGTTGGTTGCATAATGGTCTGGTGTTGGAGGATTCAAACATGAGCTGCCTTCATAGATTGGAAGTGCCTTTCTTGCACCATTTCCAGGTTTGTTGTCACTCATAATATTTGAGGGAATGCTTCATGAACCAATAATGCAGCTGCCCTGAAAATGTTCCACAAGAGCTGTCAACCATCTGATTAGCACACTTACTGACACTGGCCACAGCTGAGTCTTAAAGGAAAAAATAGTTTTATTGAAGGATGTACTCGGCATTTTTCAATCTTAAAATAATAAATAAATAACAATATGTTTTCCTTTAACATTTTACAATGCAACTGTATTTATCTGGACTCACTTTGCAGACATACATTAATTCCTTTAGATACGGCGTCTGCAAATTTGACTCTTAACATGTTAGTAATGTGCATTGTGGGAAACAGCATGAATTACCTTTATTGTTATATCTCGTGCATGGGAACTGCATGGTTTCTAGGGGCGGCATCGTGTTGCACAGCCCACGGGATCTGCCCTGCCTCTGTTCTAGCCCTGTTGGCTGTTTCCCCTGTCCTTCCCCATTCCCTGGTTTGTAATTGGCTAGCCGGGTTCACATCCTTTCCTTGCTGAGACTTTTAAGAACCCCCACAGAGTTTGCATAAACTGGCTTTTCCACCCTGTAGTTCTCAGAGTGTGTATCTCTCTGGGGAACCTGGAGTGGGGACCTTTTCACCCTCCAGTGCATCTCCTAGTGAATAGGGAATTATCACATTTTATATTTTCAGTTGTTAATGACCACTAAAGGCACTATACATATATGTTCTATCTATAACTTAAAAAAGGTGGATATTTTTTTCCTCTCTATATTTGGGCTTATATCTACCTTGTCGTTCTTCAGAATATAAAGTACTTCAGTGTCCAAGATATACTGTTCTGCTTCTAATCAGACAAAACATAAATAAATTTAAAATTGCAGCTTCTTGAGGACCTTTTAAAATTATACTTTCTTGGTGTTGTGTTATTTCAAGTATTATCTAAAAATAATTTTAACTTTTTATTAGTAAGTTACTGGGAAAAGAACAGAATTCCGTTTTGAAGACAATGCAATTGGTGACCCATATTGAAGAGAGGATGAGCACTCAGAGGCCAAGAGATCTCTGTTTCCTGAAGTCATCAGTCTTACCTTTGCTATACCTTGCCTGTTTGTCCAAAGGTGCCATTCTGTCATGGAAGGTCATATTCAATGTAGGAAAAGCTGGATTTCATCAGCCTGTGTTCTGCCAGCTGAAAGATTTAATAACCAGACTGAAGTTGAGTAGGAAATAATTTTTCATTTTTGAATATTCTTATGGCATTTTGAATTGTTATCTAAACAAAAAATAATAATGTGATGCTGTTGCAAAGAGAGAGTTTTCTGGGATATCTACACTGTGTAAGGCACAGAAGTTAACTCTTGGATTATATTTGGGATTGGTGGTGCTTCTTAAGATTTGGGAGTACATGGAATTATGTAGACTTCAGGAGTATACACAGGTAGACTGAAGAGATGTCCCACCTAAGGTAAACCCCTCACTCCAGCATCTGGAAATGCCAACTGCAAGATTATCCTTTTCCTGGGCTTCAGCAGCAGCATCCTTGCTGTTAAATTTACCGTCCTTCAACCTTTATTAGCTGTAGCTCCAGAACTAGAAATGAGAAAGGAGCAAGCAGCTTTGTTTGCAACAGTGGAGATGGGACTTGTACTTTAGGAGAAAATCCCCAAACTCAACAAACTTCAGTCTCATGGTATGACATAACAGGTCACATATTCATAATTTACAAAATCTCTTACTGGGGTCTTTCAGAATAAATCACAATTAGGGATGGTATAGGCATAGCTGACCATGCAGCAACTCTGACAGGGCAATCTCTTGTAACTCACTAGTGTTGCAACTCTGGATTTCAGTGGTGATTTTGTAATCCTGACTTTAGATGAAAGGTAAAAAAAAGATGATTTTTTAATTTTGCCTAGATTCACCTCGAGCCAGGGACTATTCATATTAGCACTGGTCTCATTCAGGCCTTTGGACAGCAAGGAGATAATAATGTTATCATAAGCATTAAGCAGCCTTACATACACCAAATACTCCTCTGACTGCAGTAGATATTCAAATATATCCTTTAAATAATACCTTTCCTTCCAGAACTCCCAAACTATTTTTTAAACTATGGATATCATACCACTGAAATGAATCCACTTTGTCAGTTTTAGAGAGCTTATGAAATGTTGTCTCCTTCTTTAACACAGGAGATGATCTTTTTAAGGCCTTCTCTGTCTTGGGAGCATTAAGAATTGATCTGGTCCCATTGGGGCTTAAAGGAGCAGATAAGACCTATTTCCAGCTCACTAAACACTGCCTTGAGAATTTCAAATATTTGCAGATGATACACTGCTCCTTTCAGCCCCCATCTCCCTGCATCCTGAGCAATGATGGAAGCTATGACTCCTGTCACACTAGCCTTTTCCAATGCCTCTTTATATTAAGCCAGGTCAGATGGGGTCACTGGTCTTTGATCTACTGTATTTCTTCATCCTTGTTTGAAACTACCTAACCTTTCTCACATTCCCATAACTCATGACAATGAAAGCAGCAGTTGTCTGCTCCACTTCCTAACTAATAACTTCTGTCCAGAGTGGGAGGGAAAAACAGCTTTGTAATAATGTAGGACCTTCTGTCGGAAAATCAAGCACTAATAACTTCAAGTGGTGCCCTTGTCTCCCCTCCTACTCCAGGAATACCTACAGATCGCCTCTATTTCCCTTTGCTTGTTTCTGTCCTCCTTTCCTGTGCAAGAGTGAGAAACAGAACTTTGCTACCTTTGTGATTATTAGCAACCTTGGGTTCATACTGATTACTCCCAGTGGCACAAGGTTAATGAGTTAAGTGTGCTTATTCAATTAAGCCACCTCTTTGTTTTAGCTCACATAAATTTTAACCAGACCACTTCAAAATTACCTTTGGCACTATTCAGTAAAAGAATAAATTGAATCAAAAGATAAATTAATACCTTCTTAGTTCTTAAGTATATGTGTACTTGGTGTGCCCTCAGTAAAATAAATGGATGTAAATATTAGTAGGGATATATACAGTTTGATATACAGTTTACATTATGAAATATGGGCAACTTGGAATTCTCTTGGGTCCTAGTCTAGTGATTGGAAGTACTTGAAGCTGTTATGAATTTAGGTTGTTTTCAGTGAAAGTTACTCAGTTGCCTATTTTCCTTAAAATGCCCTTAGACTACATTTTCCTTATGGCAGCCACTTCAGTGCATTAATTTGATCAGAGGATGAATGACTCATTTCATTCATAATACTGGAGCATCTTTTCCAACATAACTGCAAAATATCGCACTTAACTCAAAATTAAGCTTTTGTAACTGTAAAATGGTCCTGGATATCACCTTGAAGGACGGGAGACCAACTGATGGCTACACTTAAGGCACAACAGGATGAAATAGAACATCTGTAAATAAGACATTGCAAGAAAAGCCACTGGATCCATGTCCATATCTTTCTATAATGAGGACTTGGCATACTAAAATGGTATTTGACTTTGAATCACAGTTATCATCGAAAAGCATCACATTTGAATCTCTCTGATTAAATTGAGAACTTTCATAATGGCATCACTAATTACACTTGTATACACACTGGCTGACCTTAAAAACATCTTTTTAAGGAAAGATTCACCTCGTCTAACATTAATCATTTAAAAATTAGGCATTTAGTGTAAGCCAATTTTCTCAGCTGCTGTCAGTGAAGAGACAGACACCTCCAGAGCATGATTCATCCTCCCAGTCTTAGAAGGGGATGGATCTGTTGCTGATTCATTCCACTTACATCATGATGTCATCAAGCAGTTAGATGAAATGACTTCTGTGCTAAGTCCAAATGAGAAGCTGGATGAAACAAAAAAACCCCAACAAAATAAACAAAATAGCCAGCAAATGAATGAACAGAATCTTTTAATGCTATTTTAAAAGGTTTAATGAAAATTAGTGTGTTATTAATCCATCTGGGTTTCTTCGTATAACAAGGTTATTGTTCTTAAAGATGAGGACTCTCTGTTTATATGTATGCAGAATGCCCCCAGACCTGAGGCAAAAGTGAAGCTATTGCACTAAGAATCTTTTAGCATGCTAACAACTTAAATCTCTCTGCACAAGAATGATTTGAATCCGCTTTCTTGGGGGAATCCATATCAAGATTCCTATTGGACTGCAGTGACTACACCTCTGAAAACATCTGACTTTTGTCATTTCTTCTAACATCTGTAGGTGAATTTCTAGCTGGAGCATACTAATTTTATTTAGAATCTTCAGGAAACTGCTCTCCAGTGACTTTATGCTATTGGTAATGTCACATATTGGGATATTTACCTGATTCACTCCCTGCACTATACATAACTAGCCTTTCTACTGGATTGCATTCTACTTAATCATACACCCTTAAATCAACTTGCAACTTGCCCTTGGGGATATTCAGAAAAACAATCTTTCACAGTAAGTGTTTCAAGGGGCAAAAAAAGAGCTTGTGTGTCCATAAAAAGCATAAAATAAAAATATAAATTGAATTGCAATTAAGGTCCTGCACAAAATAAACTCAAATTAAAATAGTCCTAGGGATCACTTACTTTTTTGGCAGTTTAATCTGGCTTAGGATCCAGAAGTGATTGCTGAACTATCTCCTAGAAACGTGATCTTCAAACTTCATCTTATTCACAGAGACCTTGGCAGCACAAACAGGCAGTACATCACTCCAGCTCTGTCTCTACTGCATTGGCCTCTGGTTCTGAATTACAGCATCTATCACATTCTGGCTTTTGCTTGCCATGCTTTTAAAGGTGTGCTTTTGCTCACTGTACCTTATGAACAGCTTTCCCTTCCATCATTGGGCCTGCTTTTGAAGTTTACTGATATTGACTTATAAAATATTCTCTCTCTGCATGCCTGCTCCTTCTGACTACTGTGTAACTGAGACATACATGCATATCACAAGTGTCAAGTCCCACTTTGAAAGTGCTTTGTCTTGTGCACACAGACTGTGGAAACTTCTTCCCATAAATATCTGAACCTCATATGCCTTTAAAGCTAGACACAACATGCATCCTTTGGTTAAGATCTATTTATAATTAATAATGTGGCATGGACTGGCAGATTCTTCACTGGAAAAACTGTAGACATAAACTTTATGTATATGTGTATACATAGATATCTGGAGACGTGCTCTATTCCTCTTTCCTGTTTTAAAACAATCATATATCATATTTATTTTTAGATTATGCTTTGCTCTGAATTTTTACCTTATAATAAAAAGATTAATTTTGCATGTTGACAAGAACTGGTCTCAAAGTCACATTTTCACTCTTTAATAGCCCAATCATGAAGACAACCCTCTACCTTTCACTACCCTGTTCCTGGTTTTCTTACGTTACCCAAAATATTGAACATCACTGAAATTAAATAATCCTGAGACTACTGAAAAATTATCATTTTTTTCAAGACAATAATGTTGTTGCAATACAGTGCTTTATATATACTAGGCATTATACTTAAATGAGAGTAGTTGGGAAGGGCTAAGCTCCAAGCCTCTGAGAAAATATTGTAGTCAATGCTATAGTCAATGTTGAAGTCAATGCTATATTCAATGTTGAAGTCAATGCTATAGTCAATGTTGAAGTCAATGCTATAGTCAATGCTATAGTATACGGTCTACTATATTCTTGTCCTTTGATACACTGCTATATACCATGAGAGGCACTGTCAATACTATTGTGTCTGGGAATGCTAGGGATGTAATTCTCCTCCTGTACTCTGCACTGGTGAGGCCTCGCCTCAAGTACTCTGTTCAGTTTTGGGCCCCTCACTTCAAGAAAGATACTGAGGTGCTGGAGCAGGTCTAGATGACAGCAACGAGACTGGTGAAAGTGCTGGAGGGAAAGTCGTATGAGGAGAGGATTAGGGAGCTGGGGCTGTTCAGCTTGGAGAAGAGGAGACTCAGGGGGGACTTTATCACTCTCTACAACTACCTGAAAGTAAGTTGTAGTCAGGTGGGGGTCAGGCTCTTCTCCTTGGCAAGTAGTGACAGGACAAGAGGGCATGGCCTGAAACTGCAACAAGGGAGGTTTAGGCTGGACATTAGGAAGCACTTCCTCATGCAGAGGGTGACCTGGGCACTGGAATGGACTGCCCAGGGAGGTGGTGGAGTCGCCATCTCCTGGGATAGGAGATGTTTAAGAAGAGATTGGACGTGGCACTTAGAGGCATGGTTTAGCTGATGCCGTATTGTTGGGTCATAGGCTGGACTTGGTGATCCTGGGGGTCTTTTCCAGCCTTGATGATTCTGTGATTCTAGGGGTTCCATAACTGAGAAATACTGAGAAGGATCAACCTCCTTCATCATCCTTCCTGCAAAAGGAAACATACCAGTGTATCCCACATGGGAACCACAACATTTTCTACAGAGGTGCTAGTCTAGATGATGGGGAGCCCTAGATTGCATTTTGCCTTATATCAGATGATCTGTTGAGACACAATCCAGGATACCTGGAATGTAACAGTTTGGTTAGCATGGTTGGCAGGATGTTTATGTCTGCCTTGAGTAATTATTAACAATGGACAAAATCAGACAGAATCATGAGGCTCATTTTGTAGTATACAGAAAGAAAAAAAAATGGAGATATACTATACCATAAATATTAGGTTCTGTGCTGTATGTAAGTTTAAGTATGAAGGCTTGCTTGTTTTCTTAACTACTTTGTATCTGTAAATGCTTTTAACCTATACTAAACTTGACTGGCTATTCTCCACCTACCACAGACTTTAATGTGATACTAGATCCACTCCATGGGGCAAGAGTTATGGACCAAGCTGTTGAGAACACACTGAAAATAAAAGACTAGTCAAAATCTGAATAGAAAATGTGTTGAGACTTCACTAGATCTTTTCTTTTAACCAGCTAAGACATAAATCTTTGAACACAGATTTCAGGAAAGGTCTCACTTGTGAGATAGCAATATAGATCTACTTTTCAAAACAGAAAAAAAACCCATGCTTTTTTGTACAAGTGATGTCTTTCTTTCTCATTAATAAACTAATTTATTGTGTATTCAGAACTATATTTTTAATATAAATTCCTGACAGTTTTCAATATACGGTAAGTATTTAAAGAAATTAAAAAGTTATTTCTAGTAGCAGTTGGAGAAAATGTATTTGGAGTGTGCGAGAGACAAGACATCTACAGAACAGGTTCTGATGTCTAAGAAGAAATAGTCAGAAATCACACCTATAACTTCTGACTCAAACTCCAAGCAACTCTGAGACTCATTTAAAAGAGAAAGAATGGAGGAAATAACTTTGGAACTTTCACTGAGATAGAAAAAGAGCCATGTCTACTGTCGTTGTTCTCTTTCAGAAGCCCACAGAAAGGCATCTGTGGGAGAACAGGAGGTCTGAGATCTTTTTCAGCTGACCCTTCTCCGGAGAGGTGACAAATAAGAGGCTCTGGATCAATGAAAGGTTTCATGAATAAACACACACAAAGCCAGTGGAATTGCAGGCTGCTTGACCATTCAGCTAAAGAAGGTGTATGAGTCCATTTAGTCATTTATCAGATGCCAAAAAAAATAAAATTAAAAACTAAAAAGTAGAACTTTAACTTACACCAGTTGGTGAGAAGGAATGTTGATAACAAACTGTCAGTTCATAGATAAAAACACTGGGACTTTATTTCATACTTTTGAAATCACAAAGCCTTTGAAATAAAGGGTTAAATTTAGTCCCTGAAGAATGGAAAGTAAAATAGGAAAACATATGCAAGTTGAGATATACCAGGTTAAACCATCTTTATACATAAGTATTAGTTACAGAGAACTAGGGGAAAATCTGCTTTGACAATGGATAAATACACTGCATTTTTGTGCTCAAAAAAGTTACTGAATTGTAGTAGCATGTAAAGCTGAAAGATGACACAGACGTTCTCTTTCTCACACAGCTTTTTGTTATGTGTTTTGGGAAGGGGAAAACTTTTGGCATCATTACTGTTATTATAAATGTCACTACAGCCACTTTTCCCTTTTGATAGGACATTATGATACACTACCTCCCTTTATTGCAGTTTATGTTATTACATAAATGCTAGGGATAACAAAGTTTGGAGAGAACAGGTATTCCTAGAAAGTGCCAAGCAACCTGTAAATCATATTAAAACAATCTGCAGACTTGAAAAGTATCATGAGTTGAATAGCTTTGTGTGGTTCAAACACACAATGGGACTTTTAGATCATTCACTTGCTAGCTGAAGCATCAAGCATTGGAAAGGATGCAACATACAAGGTGTGCATAGAAGAGAACTCACAGCCAATATATCCTCTATTATTATGTACTTATTTATTATTGTTTATTTATACTTAGCAAAAGTAAGATGTCCCAGGCAGAGATCAAGCCTGCATTTTAGTAGAAAGAAAGATTCCTGTCTCACTTGATCCAAATATAAAGTGAACGACAACAGGTAGATATAATGTGAGAGGAGGAGAAGGAAGGTGACAGTGATGATTATTGCAGTAAAGAGCAGTCACCAATTACCTAGTCATTGTTTAGCCTTCGTTGTAATCTAGCAGTGTCCTTTGCAGCTACTAGGAGAATGTTTTTCCCTGTGGAGTAACAGAAAGCTTCATATTTTGTCAGTTTGAAAACATATAAAAATTACTCACATATTTTCAATGTATTAGAGCTTATTCATATATTTCAATACATTAGGGCTTGAAAGGCCCAAGTGGATCATCTAGCCTGACCTCCCATACATCTCAGGCAATTTACTTTAATTCTTTTTTTATTAATCCAAATCACCTCTTTTAATTAATGTAGTCATCCTGCCTTGATCCAGAGAACTTGGTACATGAAGCATCCTTCATATTCCTTTGCTAGTTTGTTGTTCTGGCTAATTACCCTGACGGCTAAATATTTTGCCGTGTTCCTAGTTTAATTTTACCTGGCTTAACTTGCCGGTCATTAGTTGCTGTTACGACCTACTCTGCTAGATTAAAATGTTCTTTAGCAGCTGGAATCCTCTTCCAGAAAGGTAGCTCAGGACAGTTCTCAATCAGCTGTTGGATAAATTTTCTCAGCTTCAGAAGAAATTTTCTGTCTTGTTTGTATCTCCTCAGGTTTTGGACATGTTTTCCTCCTGACAGCAACACAAGAACATAATACAACACTCCAGCATCCTTTCCAACTGTGTTATGCAGACATACCAACACCACCTCATTCCCCACACATCCACTCTTTGCCATGCTCTGTCTCTAGCTTGTGACTTAAGTACCAGGAGTGCCTTAGTCCTTTTTGCCATGGCATCATATATGCAATTTAATTTGCTTCGCCAGTCTGACTCCTAAATCTCTTCCTGAGACACCAGACTCAGGACACACTGTCCATTTCTCAGTGTGATGTTCCTTGTTCTAGATTCCAGCACACTTTGTTAAAATACACATTGCTCAACTAAACCCACCTTGCTTTGCCCTCTTTTGTTCATTATGGCAACTGCTGCCACCTTTCTCAGCAGTAATTATTTTTCTTTATTTCCAGGTCATTGATAAAAATATTAATAACTTTAGGCTATTAATTGCCTTGAATTAATATTAGAAATGCTCCACCTTTATGTCTATCTTGTCAGATCCGTCAAGATGCTGTTCTTAGTATGTTCAGTTTTCATTGAATAGTGCTAAGTGTAAAGAGTGTCTTCTGGTACTATATTGTTTCTCAGGTGTTAATATGCTATGGCAATCTCATTATTACATTTGTCAGTCCAAACTTTAATTTCACAAAGAGGATATCCAAGTCATATTAAGCAAGAGTTATAGACAATTTCCCTTGAGTTTATCTATACAAACATTAAGAAATATATAAGCAAGGACCAAAATAAGGTCTTCATGATGATGCACCTCTCGATAATATTTGAGAAGTCCTGGCAGTCAGGTGAAGTTCCTAGTGACTGGAAGAAGGGGAATGTTGCACCCGTTTTCAAAGGGGTGTAAAGGAGGACCCTGGGAACTACCGACCTGTTAGCCTCATCTCTGTGCCTAGGAAAATCATGGAGCAGATTCTCCTAGAAGGTCTGATAAGGCACATGGAGGAGAGGGAGGTGATNCAGTAAGGGTGACAGAGCACTGGAACAGGCTGCCCAGGAGGGCTGTGGTATCTCATTCTCTGGAGATATTCAAGAGCTGCCTGGATGCATTCCTGTGTGACCTCGTCTAGGCAATCCTGCTCTGGCAGGGGGGTTGGACTAGATGATCTTTCTAGGTCCCTTCCAACCCCTAACATTCTGTGATTCTGTGATAAGTTGGAGGGGCGGGATGTCATCCACAAGGACCTGGAGAAGCTGGAGAGGTGGGCCCAGATGAAGCTCCTATGTCCCTTTGAGAGCATGAACATGAAATGAACACAACATAGCTGGTTTCTGTAGACAACTGTATTTATCTATTTGAAGGTCAAATGCATTAAAAACCAAGGGAGTAGTGGTTATGTGGCTAAACACAGCACAGTTTCCTAGGGGAGATGTCAGGAACTTCCTAGTGAGAGGGGAAGAGCTGAGGCTGAAAACCTCCAAAGCTGATTTTCTCAGATTTTCTATAAATACAAATTCTCTGTACTCTGTTTAAAAATTTCAGATTTGTTGCCACTGTTCTCTGACTTCTGTATTTATTTGTCTGAAGAAAGTAGGTGCTGGGAAAGCAGAGGGGTTTAATATAGCTGTTTCTGCTGGTTTTTGTATTCTGTACTTAGGTCTTGCCATGAACAGGTTCCAGCAGGGAACTAACATTACAGTATCAAGACTTAAGACCTGATTCAAGTAACAGTCCAGTCTACTACAGAATGAAATCAGTTGTACTTCACACTTCTCTCATCTGTAGAGATCACAACCCTATTCTCTTTCATTTCTTTTTGGGGGTGAGAAGAGGAATAATAGAGCTTTTCCAAGACTCATATCTGTATGTAGCTCCAGCATATATATCTTGCTTTCCTTGTTTTCGTCTGAACTAGGAGGAAAAGTCTTTCTATTGAAATGCTAATAGAGGAATAAACTGTATAATAAGACTGCATCCCCTTTGGGCCTACATGTAATTTACACATAAAATGAAATTGCACATGGCCTTGTTTCATAGCATATTTGTTTAATTATCCTTCTTAAAAAGCTTTTTTCAATTAATTTTCAATATTTAAAAAAGAAATAAAAATGTCAATTTATCTGTGTACCTGATAATTAAGTATAGTTTGGGGAATAATTACATTATCTAATAGCAGAAATCTGTCCAGCTCTCATAAATGGCATTTTTCAACAGTTTTGCTTGCTTTCTTGTTCTCCAACTGCTCTAATTCATTAGTTTACATTCTGCATTTATCAGTCAGCTCCTTTCTGATCACACCAAACAGTGGTTAGTTGACCAACAGATCTCTGCCTTGCCTCACAATGGGTCAGGATAGAGCGGGCAGAACTAGGCTAGCTTGAATCTCTTCAAAAGGGCTATTTGTACAGTTCTGGTATATACCAGGAAAAGTGCAACAAATGGAGATAATAAAGCACTGAGTGTTTCAAGAGCCACCATTGCCTTTGAGAAGCCTCAGTCTGACATTACTGTGTTGAATTCTGATGATCCTTTTCTAAGAACACTGGAACATCCTTGTTCAATTTTACTTCAAGTTTAGATATGGAAGGGAGCTATTCAATAGCTAATCACATGACAGTGTTCAGTGGTTTGTTGGTTTCTTTTTTGGGGGGCGGGGGAGGCAGGCTAAGTTGTTTAGTATAGTCAAGTCAGGACCAAGAAAGATAGAATTATTGTCTGAAAATACACTTGGTGTGATTAATACTGAAGGGGAAAAACTCTCAGATAACAAGGTCCTAAGAGCAACATCCTGGTCAAAATCAGCCTGTTGATCTTACTGCTGAGAAAGAATGGAACAGATGTTGGAGCCGTAAGTCCTACCTGGACAGCCATTTGCCTGTTTTTCCATATGAATGGCCTAAAAGTGACCATTAAGGTTTATTATTGTGCAGTGAAGGGACTGAGGAGTTGTCTTCCTGCAGGTAAGGTGACTGGCCCTGTGTGTTCCCAAGCTACTGCTACCATTGCCTCAGCTCACTATAAATGGGGAAGCCCTAGTTCTGAGATCCAGTTTACTGATCTGTGAGAGCTGGAGCAAACTGATTTGAACTAATGGGGTGCAGGAAATAGGACAAGCAAAACAAGCAGTTTGGTGTTTCAGGGCAAATGAAGGAAATTACTTCATTACAATAGATGATCATAACTAATATTGGCTACTATTAGTGTTATGCAGGCCAGAATATGAAGCATTATTTTGTCAAGAACTCGGAATCTTCATATAACAGTGTGGAGCAGACAGTAGTGAAATGGACTCCGCAACTCTGTGATCTCCTCCACCACAGGAAGAGCTGGAACTTTCTCATGTGGACCAGGTATACAAAATCAAAGATCTTTTATCCTTGTAATTGTTTTTGTACTGCTTAGCTACAGAACAAGTATGCAAGAAAATCAGAACCATTTTATCATTTAACAGATTTAGCAAACAATATACAGAATGTTCCACCTAACTTGTTTAAGGAAAAGCTTTTCTACCTATATGAGCTTTGATGCTTTGTTTCTATAGCTGAGGTAGAGGCAGTAGTATGGAAAGCAGTCATTTAATGCAGTTCACCAATCTTAGGGCTAAGATAGGGCTGATTTGTGCAATCAGAATGGTAGAGGAAGAGATAATGAGAATGCCTTAATGAAAATTCTTCTCAGTGGGTTTTTATGATTCCATTATTAGTTGCCAGTTACAGTCTCTGTTGCTGACTTGCACAAGGAATGCAAGTGGGACAATGGGGTTCAGGTGAAGTAGTTGTCAGATGTCTGACAAGGTAAAGATCAGGTTTTCTTCAAACTGTCAAACACCTTTAGGCAAAGTTTGATTTCTCAGCTCATGTTCTCCAGTCTCCAAGCACACAATACTTCTCTCAGCCTGGAGCCCTGACAGAGGGAATAGTAGCAATAAAAAAAAAAAAAAATTACTAGCCTCATTTAAAACTTCCTTTGCACTTTTCTGCTTCCTTCTTTGCTTCTGGTTTGTACCACCTCACCTTGTAGTTAATCAGGATGGTGCTGACAATTATGCTTGTTCACACTCCTTTCACAAGACTTTCTCTGCAATCAGGCTGCCTGTCCTGTTCTAGGCAGCCAGAAGATAATGTGACTATTCCCTGTGACTATTCCCTGTGTTTAGTCCTAAGGGCATCTGCAGGGACACCTGGCAGCAAAGGGTAGTGGTTTTAACCCCTTAACTGTCAAGGCATTTTAGGACACTGGACAATAAAACACCTTAATTTTTAATTTAAACAGGAACGTTTTTAAAATTTCTCTTTCTTTTTTTCTTTCTTATGTTGTTTTTAAAGGAATTAAAAATCCAGCTAGAAGTTAAAAAATTGCCTGTTCAAATTTTAGTACATAAATTGCATGGAATCAGTTGAATATCTAAACAGCTTAGGCTTCTATCACAAGTTTGGACAGGGCTGACCATAGATGAATGACAGATGCTCTCTATTAACCCCTCTCCCTTCTCAGAAGGGGAAAGAGAAAGGAAATAAGGGAGAGAGGCTTATGGATTGGAACAAGAAAACAATCAAACAACCACCACCAACAAAAACCTAAATAAACAATCAAAAAACACAAAGTAGTTTTAATGAAAAACATAAAACAATAATAATAAAATGAAATATATGCAAAATATCAAACCCAAACCCCTGATGGCAATTATGTCACTGTTACTACTGATGCTGTAGGTGGGCACTAAGGAAGCCCCAGACTCGACGCATTAAAACTATATCCTCTGCCGTGCCCTGGTCCCAGAAAGTCAAGCAGAGGACAGGCAAGAAGAAGTTCTGTCTGGAAGGTCTATTGCTTGTATCCCATCTACTAGACGGATTACAACCTCAGCTATAAAAAAACCCAGGAGGCAGTTAGCAGTTGGAGATTCCTCACCAAGAGGCACTGAGGCACCTATTTGTTGCCCCGACAACCTCTGTAGAGAGGTTTTTAGCCTGCCAGGGGCCTGCCTTTGTGATATCATGAAGAAACTGCCATATCTGGTTAAACCAGATGATTACCATCCACTCCTAGTCTTCCATATAGGATCATATGAGGCTACAATGAGGAAATTCACAACATCAAAAGGGACTTTACATCCCTTAGAAAGATGTTGAGAAGATCGGGAGCTCAGATAACGTTCTCTTTCCTCCCTGTAGGAGGCTGGGACCCATGGAAATGGAGTCAAATTGGTAGGGTGAACGAGTGGCTGCATGGCTGGTGCCATGCTCAGGGTTTTGGGTTTTACAATCTTGGATGTAACTTTGAGAGGCCAGGCATGTTGACAAAGGATGGGTTGCATCTGATCAGCTGGAGTAAGAATGTTCTGGGGAGCAAGCTGGCTGGACTCATCAGCAGAGCTTTAAACTAGATGTGTCAGGAGGAAGGGATCTGCTTCTGAACGAATGGGAAAATAATGTGATTGCTAATACTTTAAGAGGCAGGTGGACAATACCTGTGAATCCCAAGGGAGCTGGTGAAGGCACCTCCCAGAAGATGATAAGGCTGAAAGCCCAGATGAAGTGCCTTTATGCAAATGCATGCAGCACAGGTAATAAGCAGGATGAGTTGGAGGCCTTGGTGCAATTGGAGAAGTTTGATCTGATTGCTATCACAGAAACACACTGGGATGAGTCACGATTGGAGTACAGCAATGGAGGATTACAGACTGTTCAGAAGGGATAGGTTAGGAAGGAGGGGTGGGGGTGTTGCCCTCTATGTTAGAAAATGGATAGACTGTGAGGAACTGCGGGAGTGTTGATTGACAGGCGGGTGAACATGAGCCAGCAGTGTGCCCAGGTGGCCAAGAAGGCCAACAGCATCCTGGCTTGTATCAGGAATATTATGGCCAGCAGGAACAGGGAGGTGATCTTGCCCCTGTACTTGGCACTGGTGAGGCCACATCTTGAATACTGTGTGCAGTTTTTGGCACCGCAGCATAGGAAGGACATCGAGGTGCTAGAGAGGGTGCAGAGAAGGGCAACTAGGCTGATCAGGGGTCTGGAGAACAGGCCTTATAAGGAGAGGCTCAGGGAGCTAGGGCTGTTTAGCCTGGAGAAGAGGAGGCTGAGGGGAGACCTTATTGCTCTCTTCAACTAACTGAAAGGAGGTTGTAGAGGGGCAGGTGTTGGCCTCTTCTCCCTTGTGACTAGCATTAGGACTAGAGGGCATGGGTTCAAGTTGTACCAGGGCAGGTTTAGGTTAGATATTAGGAGAAATTTCTTCACCAAAAGAGTGGTGCAATGTTGGAACAGGCTGCCCAAGGAGGTGGTGAAGTCACCATCCCTGGAGGTTAGATGTGGCACTTCGGGATATGGCTTAGGGATAGCAGTACCGTAGGGCTATCGGTTGGACTTGATGATCTTGAAGGTCCTTTCCAACCATAATGATTCTATGATTCTGTGATTTAGTGAAGCATTATGGTTTTGGGGCTGTGAGTTGAAACTATGATTCTCAAAGGAGTGTTTCATAGCCTGAGGGTGGTGCCTTTTAGTTGGGGCAAAGAATATGCCAAGACCAGGGCCATGGCACCAAGACTGCTTTAAGGGGCGTACTGTACTGATTTTCGGGATATAACCTGTTCATTTTTATTTGAGTATATTCATAATAATAGTCAATAGAAAGAGGTCAATGGTTGCTGATGGCATAAGAGTGGATCTGTGGACTGAGTGGTCATGAAAAGTGACTGGAGCTTTTATTACAGCACTACAGTCTATATAGTTTGACAGTGAAATGGCTAGATGTCAAATGATACCTGTCATACACAGAAATGTTTAACCTCATTCTTGTGCTAGTAGCTGTACTTACAAGTTAACAAAACTACTCCTACTGCTGGAGGTCAATCCTCAGATTAAGTATTTATAGCCTTATTAAAAATAAAAGAAAGTCTGGAAAACAAACACCTATAAAAATCAGCATTCTTCAAATCAGTCAAAGTTTAGCAATGTTTGTTTTGTTCCTTCCCATACATCCCTCACGCTACGTATCTGGGGGTCATTTATTATGGAAATGTTTACAGAAGCTATTGATAACACAAACATCACTTGTTTTCCATGCTGCTGCAGACTTTATGTTTCACTTTCATAAAGACTCAGTTGAAGAGCTCTGCTGAGGAAGCCAAAGAAGACACTAGTTAGCTTGGTTTGATGAGTCAAAGCTTTAGCGATTCTTTTGTGGAATATTAACAATAGCAACAATGCATTTTGAACAACATAAAATTTAAGAACAGCTACTTTGCTGTCTTCCAGTGGGTTAGATTCCAATTATGTTTCATTGAAAATGATGTTGTAATCTTTTCTTAAAATCAAAATACTTTTCTTAAAAGTAAAATGACTCTTACAGCTATGCAATGTTAAATGTCCATCTCAATGAAGGTGGCTTCATTAGCTTCCAGAAAAATTAAATTTCCTCCAAAGTTGACTCTACCTATCATAACAAAATCTCTCAAATCCAACTTCATTCTTTAGGAATTGAAACACTGTCAACAGGTTTCAGTGGACATTGTTTGTGTGCAACTTCACTTCGATATCACAGTTGAGATAATATAGAGGAAAATAGGTATATACCCAGCATGAAATAAGAACTCATGGCCTTTCTCTTTTTCAACCAGCCATTCCTACTCAATTCCACTACAGAGTAGCAGATCAATGTAGAGAGGACAGCAAAGAAAAATAATAGATGTAGGGATGATGGAATTGCAGAAGAATGTGACAAAATCCAGAGAATACCAAGGCTATTGCAGAACTTTAAAGCAAGGGAAAGAACTGTGAGATAGGGAGATGTGGAAAGAGTATTTTGTAGAGCTAGTCAAAGATGTCATGCTTAAATATGCTTTTCTTTAGACAATGGTGTTTTTGACAGAATAACAATTTTTGTGAGAAGAATTGTCATTTGGGGGACCATTTTAGATTGCTGACATATTTCAACAAAACAAACTACAAAGATTTTGGTAGCTGAAAATTTCAACAATTGAATTGTTTTGTTGGGGTTTTTTATTTGTTTGGTTGGTTTGGTTTTTTATTTGTTTGGGGTTTGGTTGTTTTGTTTTAATTTGGATTTGGTTTGGTTTAGTTTATTGTTTTCTCCTGCATGGCAGTTTTGAAGAGATAATGTAATTCTTAGTGAGGTCTTTTTTATAGGAATAAAAGAGTGTTCTCTCTAAAATAATTTCTTTAGTATTAAGATAAAAACAGAAATGGGAAGTGTGCTAAAAAGATGAACAAAAAGGACAGAGCTGAAAAAGAAAATCTGAACAAGAGAAGTGAGATGGAATATGTCCAGGGGAATTTTCATGGAGAGAAAAGTGATCAGTGAAAAGAGAAAGTAGAAAGGTAGATATATTATGAACAATGAGACACAAGAAAAACAAATAATGAAAAAGAAATGGTAAAAAAACATATAGGCAGAAAGTCATCTTTCTTGTACCTCCTGGTAAAGTTAGTAAAAGTTCTCTTTATGACATTTGAAGTCTGCCAAGTAACTCATAGAATTTCGACTAATCCTGTTCCTCGTTTTGCTTCAATTTATGCTTTTTTAAATGCTGCCATCTTTGAAATCAGTGGGAAGAGTTAATGGCTGCATATAAAATGGCAAGAAGAAAGCAGGCAGAATTCTATCAGTAGAGTTGAGGCACAGCTGGGGTGCAGTGTATGCCCACCCTCCTGGGGGATGTGGGTTTTATCATGGCCTTCAAAGTTTTAATCTGTACTTCAAGACAAGGTGCGAGAAGACAGTAACAGAGCAGTTGTAAACCTAGGGGAAATCCTAAAGTTGAGGATTTTTCTGGTTTTACTCAAAAGTTGTAACCTTATGCTCAAACTTCCCCAACTTCACCATGCTTTGTCCCACAGGTTTTACGTGGCTACCACTCTTCTGTACATTTCCTTTTTGTTTTCCCTGAGATCCCCACTGCTATTTCATATATAACTCATGCCTCTTTCAGCTTTCCTTTCTCTGTGCCAGCTCTCCTTTGCTACCCCAGTTCTGATCCCACCTTTGTGCTTTTCTGAAGCACTCAGAAACTCCTCAAAGCTAGTGTTCAGAAGAAAGCCCAGCAAAGAAAGGCTACACAGGACTATATGTTTTTAGACTTAAGACCACTCTTTAATTCCAATCAGGATTCATTTTATCATGTCAATGCATTGCAGCAACACAATTCTTTCTATAGTCTCCTGAATAAATCAGCTCAGAGTAGTTTAAAAGTACAAGCCTACATCCTGTGTTTATAGAGTCCTGTGAGAGACTTGGTTGTGTTCTAAACAGGAGGAAATGATGTTGTTAACAGCTACAACCAAAAAATCTAAAATGAGAGGACGCTAAGCACTTCTACCTGGAAACTTTTACTGCACACAGCAGCAAAACACAGGCTACAACACAAGGGAGGAGCCACTGTAATTGACTTCTGCTGTGATCTTTAGATTTTTGATTGAAAGGATTTTGTCTGGGGTTCTATGCTTGTTCTTTTCTCATAAGCTCTCAGTACTTAAAAGTCTTTTCTTCCACTCTTAATTTGCCTGGAGCAAGGCTTTTATCTAGACTTTTAGCCAAGAGGCACCTGCTGAAATATTCATTGACAGAAATTGTGCCATGGGTGTTTTTCCCCATTTGTCCAGTTCCATGTCATTAAAATAAGGTTGAGTGCAATGAAAATGGGATTTGACACAGAAGAATGGCATTCTCTCAAAAACTTTATATAATAGGCAATTAACCCTTTTCAGTGCAAGAGTTTAAATACTACAGACTGCTGAATAGTATCCCTTGTCAATGGCTCTTTTGCACCACAACAAAATGGAATTGAATATTATAACTTCAGTTTGTGGGAGAATCAAATTATAATTTGCAATCTTTTATGAGGATGATTTAAAAATTTTGGTATTTGATTTTTATACTGATCTCTACCTAAACATGACGGTCATTTGAGAAAAAGCAAATTTCCTCCCTCCCTCTCGAGAACCTGGCACAGTAGGAGTAACGTGCTGGGTTAACCCCTTTTTGACAATGTGAGGTTATATTCCCATCTTTCTGCAGTAAAAATCCTAAGGCCCTGTCAGCAGGTTCTTGTGTCCCATCACAATGCTGGACATATATCACCAAATCCCACTATTGGATATATTAGTGTAAATCTGGAGACTTTCTTGAAGTCATTGGATGTGATTCCAGACTTACAGCAGCATCCTTGGCAGCAGATGTTGGCCTTTGGCTGGTTTTTTCAGGCTTTTCTCACTACATAGTAGCATATGTGCTATTTCAAAAGAAAAAAAGCCATAATGTTGCCATGATAGAAGCACAAGTGCAGCCAAGGGTGTTAGAGCACAGTTCTTGATTATATCAAAGTTGCTTAAGAAAAGACCGACTGCTTCATTGACTTAACGCAGCTGTGGAATGTGAAAGATTCTGATGGAAACAATAACAGTGCTCTCCCCAACCTACTTAAAAAAAAAAAAAAGGCAAGGGAAGGGCTCTGAGACACTGCATTTAATGAGAAGCAGAGTTTTCATGCATAAATGTAGAAATGGTTTGGGTTTTTTAAAATCAAAACAAATAACCTGATAACATCATTGTTTAATCAATGATCTTATCAATGCTTAACATCATTGATAAGATTCAGAAAATTATAATCTAATAAAAGGGCAGTTGACACCATCTGTAAACTTTCTCCACTAATAGCTGTACTTCGTCCAACCTGCCATGTTAGTAGTAGAATAAGCTTCACTTAACCCTCAAACTGGAAGGGGAAGAATTAGAGGTTAAGTAGAGTAATTCTGATTATGATACATAAAAAGAGATGGAGAGTACCCAAAAAGTATTTTGCATCCCAAAAGTATAAAAACATTTAAAATTTATGGACCTGGCACAGGAAAGAATGATCGTGATTACAGCTGGACTGCATTTCAGTATTTAAACTGTAATCTTTGATTGGAGACATTCAGTTTTTCTGACAGGAAGAACAAATGCATTCCAACTTTCTTGTAATAATTCACTTATTAACCAGTTCAGCAGTGACTTTGCCAAATATTGATTCAGAATTAATTTGCTAGGTTTGGTCAATTTTCCTGCCAGTGCATGCGGGTACTCAGATATGGGATATGCAGACCTTCAGAATGAATTAATTTAAACCTTCAAGTGAATATTTGTGAATCGCTTGATCAGTAACCTACAGGAATTTTTCATACTGAGGATACAAATCCCATTTGGACAGTTGCAGAATCCTGTGTGTTTTAGGGCTATGCTTGGCAGAAAAAGGAAGATATTTTCCTGCCCCTACATTTCAGCCTCTAAAATGGTCTTTTGGGAGCTCAAGGTGCTTACATAGTGTCCTAGTTCAGGCTGGAGAAGAACTGATTCTGCTAAGGTGATATTGCTTCTAGCCAAGGTTCCTTTAAAAAGTGACTGCATTTCTCTGAAAGCTGGTAGTATGTTTTCAAAACATTGCCAGCTTCTAGTAGCTTAGGCCTAAATGTTTGGGTTACAGCTAAGAATTTGAATGTAAACCATTTGTGATTCCACTGGAAAGTGAGGGGGGTGCAGGGTGAGAGCCTGCACCTATAGGGAAGGAACAGGCAAGACAGGTGACCCCAAACTGACCAACTGAGTATTCCATTTCATACACGTCATGCTCAGTATAAATTTAAGGGGCAGTTCCCTCTACGTCTTCTTCTTCGCTTCCCTTGCAATCCTGCTTTGGGCCCAGCTTTGCTGCTTCTCGCTTCTGAGTCCAGCTTCCAGGATCCAGCTCCCCCCACCCCGAGTTCAGCTACAGTAACATAGTGTCCAGAAGAGAGAGTGGGAGGTTTGGATCTTGCTACTGGCTCTTTATCTATGTTTATATATATTTGTCTGCTGTTATTGCTTTTTTTTTTTTTTCATTTAAGTAGTTAAAGTTATTTTGCCCTTTCCAATCCACAAGTCTCGTTATTTCACTCAAACCATAACACATAGGCAGGTATGTACCACACAGCCTTCTGACATTTTTATCCCCTTCTTTCCATCGTGGACTGAGAAATTCACCTGAAAAAAAGCTACTTGTTAATGGTTTCTTTAATGTCCTATAATACTTTTATAAATCCCTGGAGGTATTCAAGGTGAGGCTTGACAGGGGTCTGAGCAACCTGATCTAGTTGGGGATGTCCCTGCAGGGGAGGTTGGACTAGATGACCTCCAGAGGTCCCTTCCAACCCCAACGACTCTATGATTCNTCTGCAGGGCTGCTCTCTATCATCTCATCCCCTAGCCTGTATTGATAGTGGGGATTGTTCCGACCCAGATGTAGGACCCTGCACTTGGTCTTGTTGAAGCTCATGAGGTTCACCTGGGCCCACCTCTCCAGCTTGTCCAGGTCCTTCTCAATGACATCCCACCCCTCCAACTTATCAACAGCCCCACACAGCTTGGTGTCATCTGCAAACTTGCTGATGGTGCACTCAATGCTGCTGTTGATATTGTTTATAAAAATATTAAACAGTACAGGCCCCAGTACGGAGCCCTGAAGGACACCACTTGTCATTGATCTCCAGCTGGACTTCGAGCCATTGACCGCTACCCTCTGGATGCAACCATCTAGCCAATTTTACAATACCTATACTTACCTCTGAAATTAGAAGTAGCTTAATACAGACATGGGAAATTCACATGAGAGGACAGAAGTACAACAGAAACATCATATGCCTCTTCCCTTACAAGAAGACACTGAGACAAAGAAAAAAAAATCCATTTAAACCAGATCGGAATAGAAGGATAGTGATACTGTTAGTGTCTGGCTTTGAGGATCCATTAGAAACTGAGCATAGAGGAGAACAATATCATACCAGAAAACTCCCTGAGATCACAGTCTTTAGCTGATTATTTGGCAGGCTTGCGTCCTTCAAGCACTGTATCTCAAAAGTTTTACTCCACAGAAAGGGATGATAACAGTTGACTGAGAGAGATATTTGTGGGAAATCTGTACTTGCTTCTGTCTTCCCCAACTGCTCCTGGAATTGCAAGGTCTTCACTTCCACTAACTTAAACTAGACTAGAAAGATACTCAACATCAAGATCAGGTTCATGGAGAAAGAAATCTCATTAAGTTACTCTCCACTCCCCTTTTCCTTCTTTGGGGGTACTTTTGTTGTATAGAAGTGGCCACAGAAAATTGTAAATAGTCCCCTGCTTCCTTTGACTGAAAATCTCTGTAGCATTCACCTTATTAATTTGAATTCATAGATAGTACTTCTCTAAAGTAGCAGAGATTTATTCAACTATTTTGTATTTAAAAATGGAGCTCAAAACCCTAATCGCAATTTAATTTGACTAAATACTTACATACTTTACGGTCAATCATCCAGATCTTTTACAAGGTCCCTTGGCTTCGGAATTACAGATCTCAAATGGTACTATATATGAGCCTTGGACTAGATGACATATATTGAAACAGACTGTGGAACGATTGCTTAGAGATGAGAACCTTGCTACAGTTTTAGTGAACCAAAGCTAAGAGGCAAATTATTCAATTATAGTAAATTTACAGTAACTTAATATTTGATAGAAGTGGTTCTTCTATCATCAGAGCATCATATTGAAAACCCTTGAACAGCAAAATCGCTTTGGAAATGCTGAAGATGTTTTAGCCACTTATTAAGAAAATTCATCTGTCTTGATTTTTTTATAAACAGTTTGGCTGTTTTTTAGCTGCTGAGACAGTTTTGGTTTCTGCATTAATGGTGCAACTTACTTGGATAGCAGTGCACTAGGAGGAGTAAGAGGAGTATTAGTGCAGGTAGGCAATGGTAAGATTTGCAGCTTCATAATTCTCCTAAGGGCAGTAACTGTGCTGAGTAGCTTCTGTAGAAGCATCAGTGCAAAGATGTCTAGTCTCCTCTTTCAGTGTAACATATCGAGACTTCTGCAGAGGGAGAATGGTGTCAGTCCCAATTTTTTCCCCAAACTACATCTCCAGTCACTCTGTTATATGTCTCCCTTTATAGGTCTGTCCAAGTCAGATAGGACTCTGATAGTGGAGTCAGTAGTTTTGTAGGGCAGGTAGTACATGTCCATGAACTTAAGAATACTGAAGCTTGCAGCAGGATTTCAAAGGCCCCTCTTTTAAAAATCAATAGTTTGTCAGTCCTCATCTGAAGTCATATATTAAACTTATATTCAACAGTTGCATTACTTTAATTCAATGTTTGTATAAGCACAACAGTAATAGATTGCAGTGTGTTTCAGACCACCAATTTGTTCTTTATTCAGCAACCCAGATGCTTACTTTTCAAAATGGAGGATGTCATTGTTTATAGTCTCAGTGGTGATGCAGTTATAACACATACACCCCAGAAAACCACGTACGGGGTAACTACACTTGCTGGTGACAAAGTTGTGGACATCCAAGCCTTCTAAGGATCATCTCCCAGGGCACTTGCTGTTTTCACTTTGGAAATGAAAGAAGTTCTATGTGTGGCCAGGAAAATACAGCATCCTGGGCTTGGATGAAAGAAATTTATTTACCAGAAGCAATTCCTGCTCATTCTCAAGTTTCCCTGCATTCATGTGGACAAATGATCTGGCCTATGTTCCTCTCCAATTGAATGAGCATTGTAAGCAGTAAAAGTTTGGCAAAGGTTCATGCAAACAGGTGCTGTATATTTAGTACTTTAAGTGAAAGGATACTTCTGTATAGAGAAAAGCATGAGTATAAAAAAGATTTCTCTGTTTTTAACGTGTGCAACAAGCTGTTCTTTCAGTTAGGCGTGTATAAAGATTGCTAAAAAGTAACTACAAAAATCCTGATTTTCTTTGGTTTTTGCCCTGCTTTGGATTCCTAAATTATTATTGATTCATATAAAGAGCATCCTGTTAGATTAAATGATTACATGCTTAGAGTGCTCAGTCATTTATCATGGAATTAACTCTGTGTTATATTTGCTTCTGTGACAGTTATAGTATGTTATATTGCAGTTTCTTTTGATTCAGTTACTGATTTATTTTTAAGTCTAAAGCAGACTATATTTTTGGTATAGTACAAGAGGTATGCTGTTGCTACACTTATTAAGACAATCTTTCACCTTTCTATTTTGCTTATTGTAATGGGCAATTTAGGCCTGACTAAGCAAAAAAAGCAGCTATCTGTAAAGTGACAAAGATAGAGCATTTTTCTTGCCTTTTAACCCAAGAATTGTCAATTACTATCAACAGTAACAGGGCCTGACACTTAGGGTAGCTTGAACCTGCTTTGCATACTGTGAATTCTTACAACAGCAGCACGAATTGTGACAGGGGCTAATTAGCATTTCCACTGGCTCTATTCAACTCTTTTATTTTTGACAACAAGTGCCAGAAGTGGTAGAGGACGTTTAACTAAACCCAGATTAAGAAATTAGTCTCCAATTTTTGAAGTTAAGGAAGAAGATAGATCAACATTTGTGGCAGATATTTCCAAGCGTGTGTGTTTGTGAATGTGATACGGAGATACTTAAACATTTGGTCCTTTGTGGTGGATACACAACTGTTTGTGCCTCTGTGACATTTGAGAACAATACATGCAGTGACTTGGAGCTGGCCCTTCAAGGTATCCATATGGATCCCAGTGAAGATAGTGACAGTCTTTCTGGTGGCTTCACTTGATATTGACTTCTAGTTTTATGTACATAGAGTGCAAGCTGCTATTTCTGCAATATGGAAATAGGGTATGACACTTAATTAACCTCCACCCAGTGCAACCACCTCCTTTTGATCTTCCTCACATGATATGCAAGCTTTTCTGAAGTCAGATGAAATCCCTTGGGCCCAGGATGAGCACAGGTAGACTGCAATTAAATAGACTCTGGTGTGGAGACATGAACATGCAATCTACACTTATTATTATTATCCCCACTAAATATTTATGTTGCAGTAGCCTGTAAGAGCCTCAATGAAAATGTTTGCCTATTACGTCTACTCCACTGTCCTGGAGAATGGGAGAGGTGCCTGAGGACTGGAGGAAGGCCAATGTTATCCCAATCTTCAAAAAGGGCAAGAAAGAAC
>VWZO01009466.1:1230137-1283263 GCA_013396975.1 Bucco capensis | reverse complement strand
CCACCAAGATTATTAAAGTAGTGATCTTTCTAGGTCCCTTTCAACCCCTAACATTCTATGATTCTATGATTACTTCCAAATAAGTCAAAGACTTTACAGTTTGCAGCATAACACAAAGGTACAGTGGTATTGATTAGCTGTATGGCTGAACTAAGACGTGAACAGGTCTTTCTTGCCCCAGTCTGGTGTCCTTAACACTGGATGTGCTGCCTGACGTATTTTTATATTATGTTTCTAAATACAGTACAATCCAGGCACTAGGTAGGAAGAATATAACTTGGCAGTCTAATACAACAAACCACCCTTTCATATACCATTGATGACTCTGACTGAAACATGATATTGCTGTAAAGAGAGTTATTTCTCATTGTTGCCTTGTGCTGATGATCTGGCTATATCCATGTGTTGCATTCAGATCAAACATCTCTCAATGCAGCACCTAGCATGGGATGAGAACCTGATCCCTGATTAGAGGTTCTAGTACTAGTGCACTACAAATGAGTATTTAAAAGTAGAAGAACAAGGACACTAATGACAGTGTAGCAAAAAAAAAAAAAAAGTTAAGCAAATTAAAATTGTGTGCAAATAAGTTTGAAGTGATGATGATAATAAATAGTTAAAGAAAACCCTAGTATAAAATAGTGCTTCTATTCATTTTAGCACTTAGGCAAGTGCTTAACATTATGTATATGAAAAGCCCCAAGATTTCAAGGATACTAGTAGTATACTTAAAAATTAATCTTCAAGTTAGTGGAATACAGCCTTAATGAGGATAATTTGGATAGTCTAATAAGCACAATGAATTAATCACCTGGCGGACTAATTATGCCTTATTGAAATGTTGTCCCAACTGTAATCATACTAAACTTTTAAAGCTGTTCAGAGCTGAGGTGACTCGTAGGGTTGTCCATGCACTATGCATACAGAGATTTACCTAGAGATCAGCCTGCCTCAAAGTTAGTGAAGTTCCACGAATCCTTTGTGTTCACTTGTGGGGGAAGTTTTTTCCTGTAGCGGGCTCAAAAGATGAAGGCTTCTACTTTATGAGCAAGGAGAGTGTTCCCAAGCATAAAGCCCAAAGGAATTAAGTCAAATTAAGATTGGGGAAAACTGCTGAAAGCAGTAGACTGTGATGAATTCCTTCATCAGCTGAACTTGTGAGGGACCCATCAAAAAAGACTGTTCCTGCATTATTAGTTTCATACCAATATATCAGGACAATGGAGTGCTTCTCTGAGCAAGGTGCTTATTTTAAGAGACATCAGGAAGATGATTTGATGGTGGGATCTTTCGGGGCTTGTATGTGTTGAAGGAGGTCACTTAAGGACTTCCAAAGCTATTTACTTTTTCATGCCTAATTTATTGCTTCAGTCAGCATATTCTAACTATGAATGAGGGAGCCATTTGATTCAGGTTATTCTGAGAAAAATCCAAACATTAGCTGCAGACCTGAAAAGCTAAACTTGTAACCTGAAGTCCCATAAATCAGTGCACATGGAGAGAGAATGAGATATCTTTTGCTATCTCAATCTAGACTGTTTCCTTCATAGGCAGTAACACTGGGGAGTTTTCAATCTTTTGTTTTCTTTCCTTCCTGCTTTTTGATGTTGGTTTTTACACTTAGTATAAGAATTGTGGAAAGCAGGTCTTGTACTTTTTGCAAGCAACATCATGAATACTGCTTTGGTTTCTACCTGACTTGTTCTTTAATTATAGAAAATTAAATAAAAGTACTCCCCCCCTACTCTAAATGTATTTGGGAAATGTTCAGACACTCTTTTAAATGTGTAGAACTTTAGTGCCTTTAGGATATATACAATGCTTTATTTGGATTCAAGTGATTAAAGAGCTAATTTTCTTAGTGGGAGGTTAGTACATTTATACAGAGAAACTGCATTACAGGAATATGGATACATTTGAGTTCCATGGGGGCCCTGGGAATTCCAAATTCTCATCTCTCTTCCTGTAGCAGCAAAGACCATTAAAAAAAACAACCCTCAGTATTTCACATGTTCTGAGTCTGGATTCTTCTATATAACTGGAGACAGTCACATTCACTTTTACCCTAGGGGATTAACTTTTTCTAAAGTTTTCTGTTTGGTCCTTTTAATTGTGAAGTCATATAGCTAATTTCCTCTGTACTGATTTTCAAATGATGCTGTAAATGTGAGGCTCAGATTCTGTTTCTGTTTAACTGATTTGGTTCTTTCAAATAAGTTTGACTTTATCAAGATTAAACTTTTGAATACAGGAAAGCCAAGATCAGAGTATAAAATTTAGGCAAAACTGCATAGTTTTGTATTGTGCCATAGAATTGTGTCCAGTGTAAAAAACAGCTTTGTAACTCCAATATTTTCCATTCTATGTTCAGAGAAGGATTGCAGCCAGTATTTGGAAGAAGGATTTCTCTTATTTTTTTATGCCTACCTATTTACTGAATTCAATCTGATGATGCTCTTCATTGTCCTGATAAATAAGATGTCTGAATGCTTTTCTGAAGTATTATCTGTAATGGGAGTGCCAAGACTTAGATGATGAAGGGTATGGTCTCCAGTTCAAAGCCAGGCAGGCATTTAACCCAAGAGGAATGGAATTAATCAACATGGAATTTGGCCTGGATCCAGGAATTAACATGTTTAGGCTTACAACAATGTCATCTTCAGTGACTATATGTCATTGGCCTTGGTTTGTCGAAATGAAGACAACTCTAACAGAACTGGTGGTTCATGTTGGATTACCACAATACTGAGTAGATTTCTGAGTAAAATATGAGAACATCTTTAAGCACATATGGTTTACTCCTGTTTTTTCATGCAAGTAACCAAACCCTACGTATAATGTGTACATGGATACAATCACTCTATAAGCTGAAGCAAAGCATCTCCTGCCAGCCTCTGGGAAATCTCATGCTGCTCCTCGGACAGTGAAGCCACAGTTACATGCTCAGCACACTCCTTCAAATCATTGGCTGGAGACTCCTGTGGATTATTCATAATAGTAGAACTGCATTATGGACATTAATTTATTCCTCTGTGGATAGACGACTGGACAGGAGGTCAAAAAATGAACAACTGGAAGAAGATTCCCTCAACAATGGCTTCTTTTTCCTTCTTCTATACCTACCATTAAAAAACAGGGTTTTTTCCTGGTTGTAGTTCCATTCATTCATGTTTTAGGTGTTTGTGCCTTTCTTGAAGCACTGACACTGGAAGTGACTTATGATGAGTAGTTTTACAACACATTTCTCAAGTAGTAAACGTCCAGTCTTTAATTTTCCCTCTAACTGAGTGTTGGAAAGGTAAAGCTTGGCTAATTACTGATTGAGGTTTAAAGAGCTAACCAATGTACAGGGACAATATCCAGGCAAATCAATTGTTTCAATCCCAGTCTGAGCTCTACTCTGGTTTTATAAGGATTGATGTATGAAACAAACTCCATTACCAGGGAAGAGACTAGCATATACTGAAGATATTTTATATTGTTGTTTAAAAGCTGGAGATTAATGCTAGATCCTTTATTTTAGTGACACAGCACAGTAATCTGGGTTCAGACAGTTGGTTTATTGAAGGGAAACCCTTTTTTGTCTGCATTCCAGGATTTAAAAGAAAAAATAGAAGCTGGGATTAGAGCCAGACTGAGGAGAACTGATGCAGTCTGTCAGCAAGCCCTCAGGTAACAATATCATAATTTATAAATACTACCAACAATAGGATAGTAATTAAAGATGTAAGTTTCTCTTTTCCTGTCCCTGTTTTCGGCAAAACAGATTTCAGAATGCTAATCTGTTTGTGTGTGTATGTCCCAAAGCAAAGATTTAAACCAAAACCAGAAAAAAACTTTCTCCCCAAAACCAAATCAAACAAAAAAATCAGCAACAAAAAACCACCCCAAACTCAAAACAAACAAACAAAAAAACGAACCTAAAGAATCAAACCATACACAAGAGAAGGGCTTCATTTTCACTTCTGTTATGACTTGTTGTCCTTATTGTTTTGTTGTAATATTCTGGTGGCATGTTGGTCTTTCTGACATGCATCACTGCATGATAAAGAACTACTTTCTTACAAAGTCAGGTTGGCAGTTTTTGTAATTTGTTTTGATTTAAAGTAAGAAGGAACATGCTGGCCCAAATCTACAGAGTTCCTTGGAGCTTGTGAATTTGTCCAGATGAGGTCTGTCTTTGCTGCATCTAGTGTCTGGGCTACTAAATCAAATAGTTTAGGCTGACTGAACTAAGAAAGAAGCTACATGTGGGGAACAGAAATAGTTGGCTTGTATAGTAGGACCTGCTTCCCCAAATTGCAGCAACCCTAATAATTTCATACTCTAAGAACAGTGTAGGATCATGTTGAATAATACAGTGAGATTATTGTTGGCAAATGCTGACATTTTAGTGGCAAACAAGGATGCAGATAACAGTTATGATACCACATCATTTTTGTTGGCACTAATTAGAGTATTTTCCATGTTTATCTAATTTCTCCTTCATTTGTAATGTCTTTGACTTATGGACATTATGTAATGTTTCTACAGTGTCCAGCACAATGGGGCTCTGTTTATGATTGGGAATGGAGGATGGTAGAGTAATAATAATAACAATAATATTAATAAGTTAATGATATCAGTTTATACTCTGATCTTGTCAGCACTCATGAGTTAATCAGTGTTGGACTAGTCCAATAGTTAAATGGCAGGCTGTCAGGGAACACTTCTGTTTAACAGATGGTACTGAACAAGTGCCCAGGCATGGTGTTAGGACATTGTGTTGTACCAGGTTCCACCAGACACAAAATTGAGGTCTTGACCACTTACAGCCATAAAAATTAAACACTATAAAAAAATGAATATACCAACCACAAGGCCTGACTGCAGTGCCAACTGTAATCTGCAAAAAGACTACTCCTGACTGGTGGTCACTGAATTCAATTAATATTGGCCAAGTCAATCTTTGAGACTCTCTCTGACAGGTCTGCTTCTCTAGTGCCCCTGTACAAAGTCCTTTTTCACCTCGTGCATTGCACTGCTTAACAATGTTGCCCTGTATTGTCACTAAATAAATACTGCATGTCATTCTGGGTGGTTTTTTTTTTAATAGTCACTCATGGTATCTTCCTGACAGTTGAGCTAAACAGTACAATGTTCTTCTGGCCTCTATATCTAGGAATTGGTCTTCTGGCTTTCCTTAGGGAAATGTTGAATTGCATATATCAAGGTATTTGACATGGATCTGTGACTCAAAAAATGTGTATCCTGGCAGGAGGGAAATGACATATTTGATTTTTACTTTTCCGTTTTAATTCTTGACTTGCTTAACTGCCAATAGTAATTTCAACATTTATCTTCTTTATTCTCTTTTACTGAGTCTCTCATGATGAGAGGAGGAGTGAGGATGAAAAGGAGAATAATGTTTCCAAATAGTTATCTTTCTTTTAGGAAATTCTTTCTGTTTCACACCAAATGAAGAAAATACAATTTTTAAGTTCAGTTGCTTTTCTTTTTCTGTCCTTGATGGACAGTTCAGGAAAGAACTCACGTCTACCCAAATTTATAGCCTGGTCAAGTAGCCTGAGTTACACCTAAGTAGATGAGTAAGCTGTTTGAATTTACTATGCCATTTCTTTGGTGGATCTCTCTACTTGATGACCTGAAGTATGATTGGTAATTCTCCACATTAGGAACAATTACAAGTACACATTGACACACACAGCCACTAGGATTGCCTCTGCTCTGCATGTCCTGCAAAAATTTCCTGCACCAGAAATCACTCACATAATAAACAGGTAACTATCTCAATGTTTCTAATATTTTCTTGTCCATGTGATTGTCTTTTCTGCTTTCATAACCACGAGGCAATATCCTTCAGAACTCATATATATGTCTTTTTCTGAGCTAAAGACGAAAATCACTAATGATTATATTGGGCAGTCCTTGCAGTCATTACTGTATTGATGGCACAAAAAGATTTGTGAAAAACTGGCATTCTCTCAGGTCCACTTGTTTTGCTAATCTCACTTAGCCCAGCTGCTTCGCCTGGATGTAAAACCAAATATTTGAATTTATGAAAAAAATAAGAATTAGTAGGTGTGTATGTTGGTTAACAAAACAAAATCCTAAACAAATAATGACACAGGTTGTAATTATTTAAAGCTTAGAAATATTTCTGGGAAGGCAATGAAATAAAAAATAATAGGAGAATTCATGAGGACTGCCATAACCATGAATACCACTATGACCTCATCGACCTTCTCTCCAAACAGTGCTACTTACTCACTCCAGGATTCCGTTCACAGTTGCTCTCCTGGCCTTTAATTGAAGTGAGTGACTTTGGGGTATAAGCAGGGCATGATTATAATACCATAATGAACTACCTCCTGCATCTGTATCCCCTACCTTGTACTAGAGGGAATTAGAATGACCTCAGCTGTATGTCATAGGCTGTTAGCGGTCAGCCTAGGTACATGAGGATGAGCTTAGCCTTCACATAGGAATATGTAGTGAATTTTGGGCTGGATCCATAAAGGACTTGGGTCATACAACATGCAATTTTATGTGCCTAGCAGTTTAGTGAAATTTGCTGTCCCCATGCACAATGTTGCACTCAACTGATGAAATGCAAGGAGTGAGGAATGTAGAGACTGCAGCCTTGAAAACCAGGAAGCTTTAGGCATCTCATAAAGCACACATCAGACAAGAATAGGCTTATTTCCTCTCTCTGAGACCCAAGTCTCTTGAGATTCATAATCACTGTGGAGCCAGGCCTCTAGCTCTGGCCTAGGCTCTCCCTGTGAGAAGTCATAGATATAGGAATAAATACACCAGCAACCTAAGCACTTGCATTCAGACCACTCTCCGGAGAGTCAGGGAGTAGTTTTTAAATCTTTATCTTCCTTGATCTGGAACAGGATCAGAAGGGGTTTTTTTTTGTTGTTTTTGGTTTTGTTTTTGTTGTTTGTTTGGGATTTTTTTTTGTTTTGTTATTTTTTTCTCCCATTGAAGAACAGTGCCCAAACCACTTGGTTATCTATCATTCTGGATTGAGTTTTCATTGAGTTTTCAATTGCTCCTAATGAAGAAGTTAAAGATTCAGAATTTGGCAGCAGATGAGTGGGAGGCTAAGAGTTTCTGTAATGCTTAAAAATTGGATTGATTTGCCCAAAATCCCTCTGTGGACCTAACCCTGAGAAAGCACAACATTTGGAGCCTGTAACTAGCTAGATTTAAGTTGTGTAGTGGATATAAGAGCAAAGCTCTCTGAGCTGTGCAGTATAACAATGAAATCTTAGATAACCACTGAATTTAGCATACTTACCTAATTAGCAAGTCCTCACTCTTCATATAACCATAGATGTCAGTAATGTAAACATTACAGCTGGGTAAACTGAGGCACAGGAAACTTCTGACTTGCACAAAAACACATAAAACTTTCAGAGAATGATGTATACATATTGTCAAGGATTAGGTCTGGGCTGGCCTCCAGGCAAATGACAAATGCTCTCTATTAACCCCTCTCCCTTCTCAGAAGGGGAAAGAGATAAGGAATAAGGGAGAGAGGCTTATGATTTGGAAAAGAAAATTAGAACTGTTTTAATAAAAAAATAATAATAAAATGAAGTATGTACAAATATCTACAATATCAAACCCAAGCCCCTAATGGCAATTATGTCACTGTCACCACCGATGCTGTGGGTGGGCAATAAGGAAGTCCCAGACTGGACTCAGCAGCAGATGGGAACTGGATTCAGGAGCTGGATTCTGGAATGGGATTCAGGAACATGCAGATTGGGATAAAGGGAAGATTGGACTGAGTACTCCTTGGATGCTGGCCACTGAAGAAGAGAGGATTAACCCATGTGATCCTTCAGGTTTATACAGAATGTGACTTATATGGGATGAAATACCTTTAGGGTCACCTGTCCTGCACACTCCTCTCTGCAGGTGCAACCTTTTACTAACTGCATCCCCAAAGCAGTACAGAGGATTTAGCAGTGGTCTTGGTCTCCATAGGAGCATGGAGAAGCAAGAACCTTTCTGCATACCAATCCTTAGCAGTAACTATAAGCAGCAAGCATTACAGTCCTTGATAGTAACTATAAGCACCAAGCATTACAACTTCTTGAAGCAGACGCTGTCTTCAAAAATGTGGTGTTCACTTCAGAAGTGCAGTTGCTTCAAAGAGACTTAGCTGAGAAGTAAAATTACTGAACAGAATTAGTTCTGTTCTAGCTCAGGCCAGGACAATACACCCATTCCCTTCTATTTATATTAACTCACTTTTTTTTGCTATACATATGTTTCCAGGACAAGGACAAGTCTTAGAGACATCTGGAAGAGCTTCTCTCTCCAAAGGTCAGTTCCTCACGGAAAGAAAGTGAAATTATTTAGTGTTTTAAATTGAGGTTAGTTATCCCATGAAAACAAGAGTGTTTGCAGGATATCCAGTCCTGTCTAGTTTCTTGCTTTCAGGCACACCCCATTCCTGGAAATGTGTTCTTTCATGTTAGGAGCTCTCGTCTAACCATCCCAGTATATAAGTTTATGAAACGATTTGCTTAAGGCATTTTTATTTTTATCCAGCAAGCAGGCAGAAGAAGAGGAGGGAGGCAGCAAGGGGAAAAAAATGATCTTGGATTTAACATGGATGAGAAATGTTAAAATGCACAACTCTCAAATGCTTGTGCTTTGGGAGGCAGTACTGCTTCAGTTTAAGAATGAATGAAAGAGAAAGAGACAAGTGATGCGTAGTTTCTTGTTCAGAATGAATTAGTACAAGCAGAAAGGTTTGAGTAAGGGATTTGACAAATAAATTTGAGAATAATCTAATGACAGTAGGCTGGGTAGACTATAAAGCTCATCTTTTCTAGTAAGGGAAGAAAAAACAAACAAGAGATAAGATGAAACTAATCTGTCTATCAAAGGAAGGTTTCTGCCCAAAACATTGGCCCAACAAAATCAATGCAAAGGAGAATAATACAAGGTCAATGCATTTTTCCAGCTTTCATTTCAGCTCTCCAAGTAAGCAGTGTGTTATGCTAAAATCTTTATTTTCAGTCAGTGTTAAGTGAACGTGCAGTTAGAAATGCACCAAAATGATAATATTAAAGTAAAAAAATATCTCTCCAGAGCATGCCTCTGTACCTCTTCATCCCCCCAGCACAGTTAGAACTTCTTCTGGACAACAAAGCTAATCTATAGATATTATATCTCTTTGTCTCTTTTCATATCTCCTAAAAGAAGCACGGTTGTAGCTGCTGGCTAGAAAATTAGCCAAGTGAACTCTCTCTAACTGTCTCTCTCTCTTTTCATCATATTACTGGGGAAATTTAACAGTCCCTTGCTCTTTCCTTTTTTCTTTTCAGGCTGGTAGCACACTGGAGGAGCTTAGAGTGAACCAGTTACACTCTCATATATCTCATGTAGTCTTCTCTATAGTTGGTGGGCCTTCAAGGGGAAAGATGTGTAAAGTGTGTAGTTACTTCCAGGTAGTGATTCAAGAATGTAGTGCTTTAAGAGAAAAGTAAAATCTAAATCAGCAAAATTTAGAGGAATCTAGGAGACAAAGTAGTGATCAATGAGTATTTTACTGAGAATCCTTTCATTTTGGGTGGAGTGTGTGTGTGTGTGTGAGCTACAGCATTCCCATTAAAGTTTATGGGGAAGTGTACAGGCATTCTGGTCTGAATGGATGCAGCTGAGGATCAAGCACACACCTTGTCCTTGCAAAACTTGACCAGAATCCCTTGACAGTTTGGATGACTGCCCATTGTGTTGGCATCCTGATAGTTAGAAAAAAGTATGATGCATCCTTCATCTTATTTGGACCAGGAAATGTAAACCACTTCACCTGTTATGATATCCAGTGAAAATATTTCTGTCATTCCCTGTAGAAAATATGCTTGGTGGAAGTGTGAGTCTACAGAGCTACTTTCCTGTCTCTTCTTAAAAACTTAACTACCAAAAAAATTTGTTTGGAAGGAAGTGATGCCGGATTTTCTGGAAAATAGACACTCAGCACAAAATTAATGGAGAAAGGTAGAGTTACGTTTAATTGGAAGCGTCCACACGTTCAGGATCTTGTACATGGACGTGCACACCATCCCAAGGGATTACACCTTTTTATATGTTTTATTAGTAATTAACATATTGATATCTAAAGCCAACCCTGGCACTAGGTTTTCCAATAGCCCACCCCTGGTGGTCTTCAGCTCTGCCCCTTGGAGAGAGCCCACGTGGGGCTTGGCCCTCTTCCTGTGTTTTGTCTTCAATCTATCTGCAGGTGTCTTCTCCAAAACATCAGGTCCTTGGCAAGACATGGGAAAGTGCATAGTGGATTCTAATATGCGAACAGTCCAGGGAGCTTCACATAATCCTAAAAGTTCTAAAAATCTACAAAATGCACTTAAATCTTTAGGCATCAGAAGAACAGTGAATTTGAATGGGAAGGAGGTGGATTTCGTAACGACTGACCTACAAATATGAAAGAGTCTTTGAGAGAATGAGAGGGTCATGCAGCAGCCAAAAGGTATAACTTTTATGGCGGGAAGAAAACCTGAAAAGTCCTGTAGTCCCCAGAAATTATGTCAAGCCTATCATTGATGTCTGTGGTGAATACTGTTCAAAACCACTTTTTTTTTAATTTCATATGGTATCTTAGTATAAAAATTAATATATTTAATATTCACTGTCAAGAGAAACTCGCAGATTGTACCCCTTGGTGTGTACATACTAGATCACAGAAACAAGACCTGTATTCCTAATAACCTAAGAAGAGGAAAAGCAATAAAAAGACATTTCTGTAATATTACTGGTCTTATTCTACTGTCACTACATATATTTTGGCACTGAAGTTCTCAAGCAACTAACTAAACAAGCATCTTGTTACAGCTGAGGGACTACAGGCCTGTTTCATCCAGTCCACTGATACTCAGTGGTTTCACACAGGCTGGAGTAAGAAAAAGTAGCTGTCACTGGCAGTTTCTGAAACCCAACAGCTGCCAAACACTTGCTGTGACATCCAAGTGCACTCAGACATGTAACCACCCACTTATGTGAGAGGTGAGGATTGCTTCTGTTGGTGACAGGCCAAAGTTGTCTATCACACCTCTAGAGATGTCCCCAAATGGTTCTTGGCCCAAAGCATTATGAAAAAGCAGAGGAGCAGGCAGTTTCTCAAGAAACTCTTTCATTCCTTGCTGAAGTAGAACCTGATGGACATTTTTTTTGTGGAAATGTGATTTTATTGAAAGTGTTTATATGTTGGCCTCAAAACATTTATGTCCAAATTGCCATGGGGTTTGTGGTTGTTTTTATTTTTTGAATTTCCAATATAGACAAAGTTCAAAGGCAAAGTTCCCCTCAGGCCCCCTTGGCCTGAGAAATGTTGTATGGCTCAGTGACAAAAAAATACTTGAAAATAAGTAAGTTGAAGTGTTGAAAGGCACAAAGAAATCTGACATTACTCTGCTCACTGCATTTACTCTCTTGATATCTGAGGTTGGACAAGGCAGACCCAATTTACTCATCTAAAAGGTGGGACTGATAATAGTACCTCATGCAAGGTGTTGAGAGAATTATTTAATTAAGGTTACCAAAACATTTAAAAATTCTTAGCTAGATACTATTCTAAATGTATCATATTTCCTTCAATAAAAATGGCTTGCCAGCTGAGAGTACTTGCTTGGGATTCAGCATTTACAGTGTTGCACAATGCAGAAGTTATATAAAAATGAAAAATAAGAAAAATCTTTTTCAAGAACATAGCTCTTTTTTTAAAGATTACTTTGTGCTTGTGGCTGTGTAGATCTACTACATCATTGAGGAATCACTGCAAAGATTGTAATGTTTTAAAGCATGGGACAAACTTGTTGTTTAGACTCTTAAATAGGAACAGTTAAAATAATATTTGTTCCTCCTATACTTTAGAAACGGTCCTCTAAAATGTCTTCATAATATAAACCAAATTGTTGTTCTTCTCTCCTTTTATGCTCTGTTACAAATTACAGTTGAGCTAAATAATGAATGAATGGAACTGATGTTTCCAATAACAAAAGGAAGCAGGTGAGGCGATAATTGCTCACATTTCTGAAGCTTTGTTTTGAAGCAGCCCTCACTCAGGGTCATGGGCTGAATGAGTCCCATCAAATTAGGAATATAGGTAAAAACTGGGGAATCACTAAGCAGACCAGAGAATCTTCTGTCCAAAGATAAAATGTTACTTAGGAAAATCAACCTCATTATGGTCTTTGTTTCAAATAGATGTTAACAAAAGAGCAGGGATGTGAGGAATGGTGGCTTAACCAAGCTTTGGCCTCTGATGCAATCTTCAGTCCTAGCCTTTATCTAAATATCTCCACTCTTCCTTATCCCTCAAGGTTCACTCATTTGTTTGATTACTGTCTAGGGGTTTGTCTCCCTTCCCTGGGCTTTCTGTTCTGCCTTGGTTTTCCACTCTTGGGGTTACTAGGTGCAACTCCTCTCTCCATGGTATCAAGAGGCCTGAGACATTCTCCAGCTAGAGCTGAATCTCCAGTCATCCACAAGAAATATCCTAACACTACCAGGTCAAAGATTTTCATTAGCATAACAATCTAATCCTATAATTTTTCAGCCTCAGACACCCACCTGGCAGCTGCTATTGGTATCTCGGAAACAAACATGAACTGCCATGTGAAATGACTTCCTAAAGGCCAAATCCTGCTTGCATTAGTAATGCAAACAGTGCCATTAACTTCATTCTGAATTGATGCTGTTAATTAAAATGGTGTTATTTTTCTGTTATTAGTTGTTCTTTTCAAAAGTCATTAAAAATCAGAACACAAACCCAATGTAATAATATTTAATACATGCTACAAATTACTTTAATTATGGAGCAGCATTAAAAGGTGGCTAAAAATACATTAAATATTTTCCTTATGTTATTTTTACAGGTATGATGCTGTGGTTGCCAGAGGATAGTTATGCTATTTTAATGGAAGTATGAGGGTTCATAAGACTGTCATAGTCTTAAGTTCTCCACATTATATAAACCTTTAAAAACGACAAGAAAAAACTCAACAAACCCCCCAAATCTCAAACAGGTATTTAACTCTATTTTTAAAATGTTCATAAAGCACTCATTCCGGTTTTTATCATGTGCTTAGGGTTTTTTTGTTTCTTTAGGTACTTTTATTATTATTATTTTTTGATCACCTTAAAATGAGAAGAGGATAAGGAGCATTTTTTGCTAGGTAAATGATGTTTACTTGGTCCTGCCACAAGGATCTGGTAATTTTAAACTTCTACCTATCCATACAAATTCACTTTAGCTTCAAAGATCTCAAAGATATTTGAAAATCCTAATAAACTTTAAACTTGCTTGTGTGAGCAGATAATTTTATTCGTATATTACAAAGCATTGGAATGTTTATGTAGAAATTGAGTGACTTGTTTAAACTCCTATGACATAAAAAGAGTAGAACACAGCTCACTTATTAAGGTGTATCCGTTGGCTATTTTATCTCCTTCTTCTACTAATGTTTGCTGTATTTTGAATACATCAATCTTATGGTGACCTCCTTGTAAAAACCACTTCAAACAAATAAAGATTATATTCATCTATATATCAGGAACAGTTAAGTGGGGTTACCATCTGATATCAAGTGTATATACATGTTTCTGTGCCTCAGTATTTACCAAAGACAAAAAATTAGAAATTAAATGAGAGAGAACAGAGTAGGATATTGGGCTTTCTCTGTCTAGAGAAGATCAAGAAATGGAAGAAATAAAAGCTGACCCTAATGTAAGGAAAACATCTAGTATTGTTCTTAAAATTACACTTGGAAGCAAATATCAAAAATCCAATAAGCCTAAGAATTAAAGTCAAAGTAGTATAAATGACAAAGACCATCAAAATATAAAAGTCATGCAGAAGAGAAAAGCCCTAAAACAAGATGGTGTTTCTTCCCTCTCTCCAAAATTACACAAAAATCTACCAAATTAGAAGATCCAAAAAGATCATCCATTGAGAAGCATCGTCTTCCAGGTCATGTACATGAACATTTTTCAGTATATTGTAATATTCTTCTTGAATCTTTTACAAAAGTGAAGTTACCTGATAATTATCCAGAGGAAGGAAATTGATTTTGGTCTAGTGAGGAGCTTCTGCAAATAGGCAAGAATCATGCACACTGAAGAGGCTGCAACCCCCTGGACCTCCTGACTTATGCAGGATAGGTGGTCAAACAACAGAATCATTTTTATTGACTAACTTCTATGGTGCAGAGCTCAGAGCAGATTTTGAGAGAAATCTCAGGAGCTGAGTTGCAGGACCTCTGTGCATTGTGTCTCTGTCTTTAAAGTAACCTGTAGTTCAGGCCCAGCTCTGTGACAGTTTTTTGCCAGAAGATCATAAATTTTATATGTATAATATGCTGAAGAATGAGTGTAAGCTCCTGACATTAGTTCTCACCTGTGATCTTTCATGTTTGAGGATTTTGGGGATGACCATGCTGTGGTGCAAAGAATAATGCAATTGTACAGGAGAATACCTGTCTCCTCAGCCTAAAAGCTCCTCTCTAGCACTTGAAGCCTGGTCTGGGTCACAGTCTAAAATGGCAGAGGGCCTAGACAGGTCAGTCTCTGGGTCTAGGTGCACTGGATGTTTCAAAGCCCTTCCACTTATGAGAAACTCACAGATGCCAATGCTTGCAGAACATTGCAGAAAAAGTCACCATTCAATTTTATTCTTAATTTTTTTTTTTTTAATTAAAATTTTTTTATTTATTTTTTAAAAAAAATACAAGATTTCAAATCAAGACTTCAAATATTTTACCTGAGAGGGGGAAAATCAGAAATCTGTAAGAAAACAAATCCAGATTTTCACTGGATATTTTTTTACAACCTGAACTTGAGCTGTCAGTACCATATACCTACTGCTATAAGATCATGCAGGTTTCTTGACACATCCTAGAGCATACTCTGTTCTCCACCATGTCTGAAATCCTTATTCTTGATCTAGTTTTATTTCACTTCTGTTCTGTAAGAACCACGTTTTCTTTTAGTAAAGAAAATTGTTAGAGTATTTTCTATTTCTTTATTTAAAATGGTGATATATTCGATTCCTCCTTGGATATTAAACATTATCTTCATGGTTTCAGATGAGAGATGCACATTTCCCAAATTTAAGATTAACTGTTTTCTCAGGTGAGGAAAATATCCAAGGTTAAGTGCTCATCCCAGGCATTTTTAGCTGATTACAGTTTTATGAATACAATGTTAAGAGGTGCTTAATTCCCAAAGAAACCATCAAAATTTTCCATCTACTGTGCACAACTCACTCTTAAAGAGTCTGTTTTTCAAATGGACCTTTATTTTCAGCAAAAAGAAACAGCATTTCTCCCATAGCAAATCTATGGGAACACTTCAGCTTTATACATTTTCTCCTTTCTTTTCCTTCTGAACCTAGGTAAAAAATGTGAGGTTGTTCCATAAATAAACAAGCAGAGGTTAGAGCACCTCTAGAAAGCAACAATGAGACATTTGGCTGATGGTGCTGGTTCACTGAAGTTATAGTGACAGCAACAGATTAAAATCCATGGAATTATTATCAGTCTCTCTGCTCTTCCAGCTTCATCACCTATAGTATGTGCCCTCACAGGCAGATCAAGCATCAGTCTTTAAGCATTGCAGAGACATTTCTAGGGTGGTAGGAACTTGTGGAAAATGAACCTTATTCACAGTGGACAGCCACAGTCTGTCAGTGTCCTTTGTTTGAGAGTGGATAGCTGTCCAAGTCTTCAAGAGAGAATAAATTTGGGCAGGTTAGGATTTTGTCTATTCCAGTATGCTCAAATAAAACTAGCTAGGGGAAGTGTTACACCTTTATCACAGGTTCATAAAGTGCCAAGTGCAAGTGTAAGCTACATCACGATGCAGAAGAGGAATGGCTGGTAAAACAGGCTGTAAATGGGTTGTTTTCTTTGAGGACACCCACACGGGACCCTATGGTTCTTCCAGACTTACTGTATTCTCTCCACCATGAAGTGAATAGTGCTCCCACCAGCTAGAATCTTTCCCCCCCAAATTATGTTATTTCCTATTTTTGTTATGCTCCAATTCTGTGAGTGCTTATATGAAGTTGCAACCTGTTTCTGGCTGGGGTGGCAGCAGAGAAGGTTATTTTAGGTAAGACTGCTGACAGCAGAAACTCTAAGTAGTGGTGTTCCCTTCCCACAAAATAATTTCCTTTTTCCCATTCAAACAGTCTTGCCTGCTTGCTCCATTTTTTCCTTCAGCCATTCCATTCCTCAGGCTGACATCTGCCATTGGATCCATATCTAAAATTCCTGAACTGTACATAAAATTATAAAATTATTATGTAAGAAATAAATTTACATTTGCAAGCACGAACTAGAGAGCTGCCCTCAAGAAGTGTTTATTAGACTAGCCTGATTTGCAAGTAAGGAAACTCAGAGAGAAGCTTTCCAAAACATAACAAGACCAGCCATTGAGCTAGAGTTGGAAAGAAAAGGGTAACCCAGAAGTTACCGACTCAGTCATATNTTCTTTTGATGCAGCCCAGGATGCGATTAGCCTTCTGGGCTGCCAGTGTGCACTGTTTGCTCATGGCCAGCTTCTCATCCACCAGCACCCCCAAGTCCTTTTCTTCTCATCCCCCATCCTATACTGATAGTGGGGATTGTTCCAACCTAGGTGTAGGACCCTGCACTTGGTCTTGTTGAAGCTCATGAGGTTCACCTGGGCCCACCTCTCCAGCTTGTCCAGGTCCTTCTGGATGACATCCCCTCCAACTTACCAACAGCACCCCATAGCTTGGTGTCATCTGCAAACTTGCATTCAACTCTGTTTCAAAATGAATAAGCTTTTTGGGTGTGGAATTTGAATGTGTCAAAACCTGATAAAATTTCAACAACCATTATACTCTAGTGCTTTCAAGATGCAGAGATTTCTGATGTTTTCCAGCCTTCACCAAATGAAAACATCTCAGGGCTCCCATTTACCTGTACAGAGCCTTTTTTTTCCCTCCTTCCCAGCAGGTAGAAGCAGCAACAGAGCCAAGAAAGAGCTATTCCTTGTTGAAGTAATTGAGGGCAGCAGGTACAAGGGCTCAGGAGTGTTCAAATACTAACAAGAATGTATCAGGAATACATAGAATACATAGAAATTCACAGAAATGCAAGGGTCTTGAGTTCTTGTGAGTATTGTAATGTATTTTGGATAACCTAATGTTCTAAATTAAACAATTCTTTTTTCTGAATTTGTAAGTTCTCATGAATCATCTTTTACCAAAATTGAAGAATAAATATGATGCCTTGCAATTGAGATTCATAAGTGGTGCATTCCATAGGCAGTGAGTGACTAGAATTTAGTTCCTGTGTATCTTCTCTTCTCAGTAATGATGTATCAAAGAGATAGATAGTACACAGAATCAATGTAGGAGGTCTGGTTTCCCTTATAGCTTTGAGGCCATTTCAGTTGCAAAGTTAGCAGTACCAGAATCTAATGTTTCTCAGGTTATTCAGGGCTTGAAAGTTGTGGAGTGTTGACTTGCATGATGTCTACCACTTGAAATGGTAGATTTCCAGCAATGTGTAGCTTTTGTTCTTGTATTTTATTCATCATAGGTCTAGAATACAATTTTCATGATATAACAGTTACATCATTTTTTTTGCTGATGCACAGAGGATGAATGTTTAGGTGCTACTCTGAACTCCACCAGTAGTTTATTGTGTTGCCTAGAGAAATTTTTCATGGTTTAATTCCTGTAAAATGGGTTGATATAATACTTCTTATATACTGCAAAGGCAAATATCATGATACACGATTAACTGATTACAAGTAATGAATATTAAGTTATACTTCCATCCAGAATATATAGTAATAATATTATTATGTAATTTAGCAAGGATTTCAAGAAATCTCCTAATCCTTTTACATTGTGTGCCCCTTACAAACCCATCCTTTTCATTGTTATCACTACCTCACACTTCTTTATTTTTCTTTTCCAGTATGCAGTGTTCTGTATATACTAAAATATATATCCTGGCATTAAAGACCTGAAATCCACAAACCTGAACCTTCCAAGTGACAGAAAGGCTTGAGAAACAGCAGAAAAATGAACAGAGTAGCCAGCCTAGAACTGCTGCCCTGAGTGATTGTGGAGGACTGTGAACCTGGCTTTGGGGTGGTTGATTTTGCATTGTAGAGCCTCTGATGAGCTGTAGGACATCACAATTCTCCTGTTAAAGACATTTCTCACTAGATGGAGGCAAAGCAGTCATCCCTGATGCCTATGACAACCACTAACTTCTGCTGGCCACCGGACGGTCACTGAGCAGACAAGGAAGCTGACAGATGCAGAAGATTCATGATCCTCATTAGAAATTCTTTAGAAATCTAAGATTCTGTCAAAAATTAAAATCTTTGCCAAGTTAAGTGGTTTTGTAGTATTTCTTTTTTAGGGAAAAAAAAAAAAGGGAATTGTTGTGATGATATCAAAATATCCAATTCCTACATTTTTTGAATGAAGAACTCAGATTTTTCATGTCGAAAAAAAGCTACTTTTTAAAATTTAGATATTAAATGTATCAACATTAAAAAATAATATTAAGGAAACTCAGTATTTTCAATGTCCTGAAATTATTATTTCTTAATTATTTCACTTCATGGAGAACTTCAAAACAACTTAATTTTTACTCAAAGTCAGATTTTGAATTCTTAAAGTCCCTTATGAAGTAGGATATCTTTCTTCACATAATGCTAATGTAATGTAGCAAAAGGTCAAATGCTGTCAAAATCTGATGAACAGAAGAACAGAGCAACTGTGCCTCTAAAAGTTTTATTGGTGGAGAACCATTCAAGTAGGGATATCAGACCTGCTGTAACTTGTTTTCCAGGGTAATGAGATGCACAGAAGGGAATGTAGATTAATCTCAAGGAAAATTTTTATGAAGCTGGTCAAATGCAGCCTAAGTTTTGGATTCCTTATGAAGGCTTATTGACAGTTTATGTGTAAGCAAGTTTTACATTACATACCACATCCATCCAAATACTTTGGTTTCTAACCCCAGAGGTGAAAATTTGTTTCCACTGGGTGGAATTTAATCAGGTCAGAATGAATCCTTGTCCTGTTTTTCCACCTGTCCTTTCATCTGCTTCCTAACATACTGTCCCATTTCTCTGCATAGCTGACTTTCTACCTATTTCCATGTGCAACCTCAAAATGAAAAATTAAAAAGCTTTGTCTTTTAAATTTCTGAATTTTCCCCTTACATCTTGCTATTAATATTTTTTTTCTCCTCACATTAAATCTTTTTGGGATAGACTTTATGTGATAGGTATTATAAAAATGAAGTTACATTGTGTTGTGAATGATGATACTTCAAAAGACTCATTTGCTTACACTCTTCCTCTCAGCCTCTGTCCTTTGAAAGCAGAGAATGTTGCATGCTTAGAGAAAAAAAGATACATTTCCTTAAAAACCTCCAAACTAATGCATTGTTATGTTTGTTACTGTGGTTTCTGTGAAAGGCAGGTGGATAACAATGTGGATGCTCCTCAAGCAAAGCATTTCCAAAGCAATACCCAGACTGGTGGCTGTTTTCTATACCACCTCTTCCTCTTTCCTGTTCCTCTTTCCACTTGATTCATGACAAAAGGTGTGAGACTCTCCACAGCAGGAAAAAAATAATTTTCCCACACAGTGAAATCTTACTGGTCTCAAAGTGTGACTAGATATGGCTACACTAGGTATTAAACATGACTCAAAGCCCATGGTAAAATTCAGACTTAACAGCCATCTGCATGGTGTGAACACAAAACAATCCTGAGCATTGATATTGTTTACCACAAGGACAAATGAGAGCTGTAGACAGTATGGATTGGGGTGCACCATACAGCAAGAACCACATCATTCAGGCAAATATATGGATATACAAAGCCCAAAACACAGTCCAAGCACACCATACCACAGTCCTCTGCCTGGCCCAGGCCCTGTACACAGCCAAGTAAACCGATGTGTGGGTTGCATATGGGACCACGCAATTCTACTCCAGCTCCTCCAGAACAAAGGAAGGCAATAGTTTAAACTGTTCCTTCATCAGCTCACACAAAGTGAGGGAATATCTCTAGGCCAGGTTTAGCTTGGTATGGGTCACAGCTTGTGTGTACATGAACAGAGCAGTACTCTTTACACTGGTATGTTGTGTCTGTGTGTAGGTTCTGCAGAAACCAGATAGCCATTCTGAAACAGATGTAAATTCTGACGCTGAAAATCTACTATCCAAAAATTTAAGTCTTTTAATAACTTAATAAACAATTCTTCCTTTTTAAAAACAGGATCACCACTGTGCATTAACTAAATCAGTCTCCAAAACCTTGCCGCTAGTCAAACTAATGATTCAATGTTCTTTCAACAGTCTTCACAATAATGGACATATTTTCAGCTTTCTCAAGCCAGCCAACTTATCAAAGAGAACTATGTGGCTCCATGCAGAGCTGCAAGTGATTCTTAGCAGCTTACCCTATAGTACATCATGCAGGGACTTGTGCTACATTCCCCTGGATTATGGACTTCATCAGAGTCTTTGAAATGAAGTAGCTATCCAATATATGCAGGGATCTCACAGGCAGCTAAAACTTTATTGACATTGGAGAAGTGCACGCATTTATTTATTAAATAGAAAAATGTCTTATACACATGCACGTGGACACATGCACATACACATGCCACCAGAATACATGGGGATAAGGAAATCTGCTACATTGTCACCTGAGACAGAAGAGGTGAGGGAAAGAGACTTCTATGCACCACACTTATTTTACTCCTGTTTTTCATTACGAGGATAACCTTAGAGCAGTTCTTGTTAGCATTTAGAAAAAGGGAAAATATCTAGCCTCCTGCAGGGGAGCTATTATTGTAGAATGTACTAGCATTATCTTGCTTATGGGGGGGCATATTGTTTATGCAGTCTATTTATCAGTGTAGGAATATATCTACCAATATAGCAATATCTCTGCAGTAATGGCATACAAGAATAAAAGAGTTTTCATGAACAGAGAGTTCCTGCCTGTAGCATGTACATCTGAGATACTAAAGGATTATTTACCTATCATTAAGATATGGATTTTTTATCTAGTCCAGTTTTTCTTGCAGCAGAAATCATATTAAACTCTCTAGCTATTATATCTAACATCCATTGGACAGCTTTTTATTCTGGGTAACCTAATATAAATGAAGAAAATAAATCCATGACAATTTGTTGAGCTGTCTTTTTCACTACCCCCCCCCTTCTTTTCTTGAATTAAATTCACATAATAAAATCCAAGGGTTACATTTTACACACATCCACTTCAACTAACATGCATGACTTTATATGGTATTTTTAATGGAAGAAAAAAAGCTAAAATACAGTATTTTTAAACCACTGTGTAGGGTAAAAATGCTGTATGCCACCCAATGTTTTTATGTGTCATACAACAGTCAGAAGGGCTTTGAAATTCAGTGTGAGCCTTCCTTTCTCTCATATTTTCCCCTTATAGGACATATTTTAAGAAATTTTGGTGATTTCCATTTAATGAAATATTGTTCTATAATATTATTTTAGGAAGTATTTGCTTGTTTGAAACCACAAGGACTAACAATAACAAACGTATTAAAAATAAAAAAGGATTAATAATAATAGTCATATAATTGCTGAAGTCTGCAGCCAGTCAATAGATTCTACAGCAATATTTTTTTTCTCTCAGATAATCAGATAATGGATTTCCATTGAAATATTTGTTTGTTAGTTTAAGACAGCCTTTTGCTTAAAATTGCCCATTTCTGTTAAAAGACTAAGGGTAGTTTTATTACCGGTGGAAGCATTTCAAAGGAAATCTGTAAACAATGAAAAATGTCAGTTTACTAATATTTTTCACTAGAGAGAAAAATATTTTCTGACAGTATTATGTGAGGAGTAGGTGTAAAAATTGATTGCATGAATCCATTAAGTGTATGTGCAAATCAACTCATTTACATAGCCTTTCTGGTACCCCAGTTTAATGTATCCTCCACTTATCCATGGTTGTATGTATTTTTGTTTTTTCACTCCAGTGGGTCAAAAAGACATAGAGCCATCATACCTGATTATTTATCACCTTCTGCCTCCCTTCTTAAACTCATGGCATTTGACATCTCAGGGCCAAGATGAGGGACAGAGGGAGAATGAAGATGCTGCTCCTATCTTACGGCACCCAAGACATTTTTCAGGTAGAAAACAATTGCTCCTTCTGGTGTCCCAACTTAGGTTAGCTGAATAAGTCTCTATGTTTTTATGCCACTGGAGCAAGAAGAGGTTGCAATTATCAGAGTTACAGTCAGAGGCATCTGGTCTTTTAGGTGAAGAAAATGGAAGAAGTTATCTTGTTTGTTGCATGGATTAATCTGCTAAACTATGGGCTTTTCCAGCTAGGTATATCACGTGATGGCTTCACCCTGTCCAAAGTAATTCAAGGGGTATAAATTTGTATGTAATTTTGTCTATGTCTTGCTTCTTTCTTTAATTCACCCATATAAGTGCCTCAGCCTAGGTCCTCCTCAGGCTACCCTCTTGGTTTCTTCTGGAGAAATGGTGCCAATGCCTTAGGTGGTAGAGAGAAGCAGCATGGACCAGGCACCTCCTTAGAGACAGCAAATGACCTCTGCACAGGTCACAGGAGAAAAAGAGGAACACACAATGCAGGGTCAAACCACAATGGTACCCAGAAGCTCTGGTGAGGTTTTTCTTTCACTTACTGGATAGGTCTGTTTGTTTTTTATTGACATTTCTTCATGCTAATCTCTCTTTCTTTTGTAATATACTAATGAGAATGAAGTGCTCCTAATAAGGTTGAATTAAGAATATTAGAGAATCCATTCACCTGTTTAAGGGCATGCAATATCATAAAGGCTATCTTATCCCTAAACTTTCCTGCAATACAGTTGTATCTCTTATAATAACTAAACACCTCTGAAATACTAGAGTCAAATCTTGTGTTCTCCTTTTATAGCTGCATAATACACATACAATGATACTATGTTTACTCATCCTGTTTATTGGTTTGAACATGGTTTCAAATGCATAACATAAAAAGAGGATTTCAAGTTTAATTGGAGTGTCAACCCCATCATGCTCATCTTTATCTCTGGCCGCTTTTACTTCCAGACTAACAACTTTTATAGGATATCCACACATAATAAAATCTCCAAACAACTTTTTCACGTCATCGTCAATGAATTCAGAGGATGCAACAGTTTGCACACTCCTCTGCACACATTTTATTATTCCTACGTTCATTCTACAAGGCTGAAGTGAATCATGTCATAAATATCTGTCTTGCACTCGTGAGCTTGATATACTATTTTCTTCTAAGATCCTCTCTTTAATCATAACTCAAAAATCTGGCAAAAAGTATTCCATATTCTATTTTCTCACTTTAGCAAATTTCAAAATGTTACAGAAAATCCTGTTCCAAAACTGACATCTCTCAATCATAAGGTGTTATTTTTAGATCATCAGGGAATATGACTGTGTACGATAAATATATAATGCCAGGCTCGATGCTGGTATAAAACAGACACTGAAACAAATGGCTCTCTGCCAGTTCATACTAATCAAAGTTCTGGTCCAGAGAACATGGTGCCGAAAGGCTTTTATAGCATTTTGTACATTTCAGACCCACCTAGCTGTGTTTGTATTTATCAGATACACGTCAACAACCTTCCCTATGAATATAGAAATATTCACATGGTTCAAACTGAATCCAAATGTAACTATGTGTTTGATATTGTGCATGCATAAATTGTCATGTTAATTCTTTCAGCCTTTGCTGACCACTGAGCTGGGCAAAGTTGTTTTTCAGCTTCAGCACCGTGTATCTCTACAATCAAACTATCCTTTTCTGCCCTCTTCCTTCCCCATACATCTTGTCACGATAAAGATCTAGGTACTTCATGTCTTCATTTCTAATTTGATAATGAAAGCTATTGGGATATGAGAATAGACTAATTGTTTTGTAATGAGAGGCTTCTTTTGTCATATTTTTTCTTCAAATGCTTATTTTTCAGCCATTATATCATCAACGATAGAAGTGAGAGTTGGTCAGTGATGGCAGATGTGAGGGTTACTCTGAGGACACTATACCCATTTTGTGATCACATTTGGGTTTAGACTTTAAGCCCAACACTAAAGGAGGTCTGGAATTCTTATTTTTGATTCAATAGTCCAACATTTCTGTAGATTGTTCTCAGCAGATTTTTGGCCATGAGCAGTAGCATGTGGTACAAACTGACATGTGAGATTTTTTTGTGCTTTGGATGTCGGAGGTCTTGTGAGATCATCTGTTTTCTCCTAAAATTCCTGCCATCTTGGCCAAACCTCATGAGAATAGTTGTCCTTGGAACACTTTTTCAATATGAAAACCAGGATGAAAAAAATAGGCTTCTTTTGGTTTTGGATCTAACCCGACAACAAAACCTAATACTTTGTTTAAATACACATATTCTGCTCTGTAGTCTCCTTGCTATCCCCCTCTTCCTTAACATTCAAAAAAAAAAAAAAAGAATTCTAATTTCAAGATAAATTCTAAGGTTCTTCTTGCAACAGATTCTCAATGACGTGGTATTCTGTGGTTACTTTCTAGGCTCTGTGAGTTCTCTCTTGTTACTGTTTCTTTGTGTGTGTGTGTGGTTTTTACTTTTTTTAGGGATTGTAGGTTTTGTTGTTGTTTATTTTTTTTTTAACTAAGAGGTAAATGTTACATAGAAATGAACACACCACCTGTGACTGCTTGTGTAAAACAGAAAAGCAAATAAAATGTTTTTACTGCTAGTTATTATTTCTTAGTTACTATTTCGTACAAGAAACTAAGAAAAATATATTCAAAGGAAGTGAGGAGAGACAACAGAAAACTGGCAATATATCATCCTTGACCAGACAGCAGAAGTTAGTACCTCAAGAGATTTAAATGGTTTTTAAAAGGATTATACAGTGCATGTAGCTAACAAGAGTATTCCAATGTAATCTTACTCTAAAAAACAGATTTTGGAGTAGAAGTAGAAATTAGGCCAATCTCTGAGTAGTTAAGAGAGGAGAAAATTTTTATTTCTGAGACACGTTTTCTTCTGTAACTTCCAACTCTTTATTATACAGCTTTTATCTTCTAATTATCTCCTGTGTACAAATGTATTGAATTTGCTAGAGACACTTACCTGATCCACAAGTTCATTATTCAGATTCCTGTATAATAAGCAGGGGAATCCTCACAAAATAACTAACTGAGAATAACAGATGCTTTTCTAGGCAAACTGTCTATGACTTCTATACTGAGGATGGCCCATTTGCCTTTTGAGATTCATTTGGCTTCCAGGCCATTTAGGTGTGCCTCTAGTTTTGAGCNATCTTCATTCGCGAAGCCTACCCGTACTAGTTTTGAGTCTAACTCCTCTGACCACAGGCAGGTGCCTGCTGACATTGTGAGTCTTCTATAACTTAAAAGCCCAGCTGCAGGCTGACAGCATCCTGAGTGCTCAGACCTTGCTTTAGAGGAGGTATCAGTGTTAGTTCTGCTCTCTAATTCAGTTCCTAGAATTTCCCCACCTTTTGGCTCTTCAGCAACTGTTGTTGTGAGGGGGAAACAAATAAACAGAAAACAAAACCAAAAAGAACCAAAAAACATGAGAGACTTCTGTGTCAGAAAAGTTGAAATCTTTCTCCTAAGCCATAATTACCAACAATCTCAGCCATTGTTCTGTAATGAGGTTTGATGTTTTAAACTACAAAGAAACACAGTTAAAGATACAAAAGAGTGTTTCTGGGTTTTCTGTGTTTTTCTTTTCATTCTAGAATTTGGTTTTCTTTAGCTGATATAAATCTGAAGGCAGAAACTCATTCTAGATACACAAGTACATGCAATATGGACATATCAAAAGGAATTAATCTATACAAGTATAGATAAAAGAAGCAGGAATAATTGTATAGAGGCAACGGATAAGAGAGAGAGAAGACAAAAGGCAAGGAAGAAGTCAAATATGAATAAAAGAGAATATGAAAAGACTATTGCATTATGTTAATACTATGTGAAATTAAAGTACTTTAAGATCCTTAGATGTAAGATACTATGTAAGTTACAAAGCTTTTTTTTTCTTACCCCCCTCCCCCCCTTAATATTTGAATTGAGTCAATGCAGTCTGAGAGCAGCTTCTAAATATGATTACATGAGACTATGGACACATTTTTTGCCAGGTAGCATGAATTTGAATGTATTGCTGTGTTATTAAAAGCAACCAGCAGTGTGAACTTGCTGTATTATTAACATGTTACATTAGCCTTAATAGTTAATCCAGTATTCATATTCATATTGTGGCCTCTTCTAAGACAGAGAGTAACAGCTTTCTAAATGCTTTTAAGATTTCCAGGAATAAAATTAAAGCATGTTTAAGTACTTGTTGGAAATTGTGTGCAGAATTCTGAATAAGGGAGTTATTGCATTGTATCAGGAGCCTTAAGAGATTCAGCTGAGAAATAAATTATGTAAACAATGTAGTATGTGTGTGTGTCTACAGCAGTATATCAATATCACCTATATCTGTGTATACAAATATCCTTATCATTTTCTGTCAGTCTGCAATGTGTTATGCTAGGGATGCTGAACCTTTCAAAAGAGATGCAAGACTTGTTTTTATTGTTGCTTCAGAATTCAGATGCAAAATATAGGCTGGATAAATGCTTCATTACATTTTATAAAAAAATTGCTTTCTGAGAAATTATTATAGAACAACTTTTCATTTTTTTTATTAAGTTTGACTCTGAATGCTTATTTGGGAAAAAATTTCGGTGAAAGAAGTCATTTCAGAGTAAATCTCCTAGATGAGATTTGTTGAAACCCATGCAGTGCCTGCAGTTCCAGTGAAGGGATCCAATGCCAATGGAGGAGAAGATGATGGATGCCTGTCAGAGGCTGCAAGGACAGTCCACCTCTGCCCCTCTGTTCTGAAGGGAATTGTACTGGAGTTACCCCCACATTCAGCTTGGCTGCAAGTTCAGATTGGATTTCCTTTCTGCAGCTGCTCCACACTCCTCTTGCACAAAGTCCAAACATCTGGGTTTAATGTGAGTGGAGTGGATTTCAATCTTAATTCTCTTTGTCTCTGTGTGTGTGAGTATGTGTGTGTGTGATCTATATAGACTACTTTATTTCTTTCCTAAATCTTTCATTAATTTTGCATCCTTACAATTTATTGTGGTGTAAGGTACTTCATCAGTAAAGAACCTTGTGTCCTGTCCTATCTCCTGCTCTGCCTTCAGAATATCCTACTATTTGTATTGTCCAGAAAACACATTGAAGACTTAACTGAAATACTGCTAACAATATTTTCTTACAACTTATTCTAATGTAGGTGTCTGAGGTGCAGAAAACCCTTCTGATAACATCTTTTCTTTTCTTTGTTGTTTCCCCCCACCCCGCCCCGGAGTAAGTAGGAAAAGAAATGATTTATGGCTCCATAAAGACTGATTTTTGAACTCTGTTTCTTGGCAATGTTATATCTTCCCCTCCATTTATGATGTCCTATGTCTTATATGTATTGAGCACAATATTAAGTTTTATGTGGGAGAATGGAAGAAGAAAAGTCGGGCAAAAAAGTTAGAGAGTAAATAGCTTATCATGCCTCCCAGTTTGATTGTGGTAGGTTCCGGAGACCACAGGTGGAGGATCCTGAATTATAGCAAATAAAGCACTAAAATATATCAAAGCTACCTGAGGGTTTGGCTGAAGTCCCTGTGCAAACTGTGATTAACTGAATACCTGCCCTGGAATGCTGGTTTGGCAAGAGGTTATACACACATGAATGAATCTGTCTGCATACTTAGACACTGCAGTTAGACTTTTTTCTCGTTTGAAAAAAAAAGAAAAAAGGTGCTATTTGTTGATTATAGTTCCACTTTTTCTGTTTTAAGCTCCCCATCCTTAGAAATGAGGTGACAAGTGTCCTATACACATAAGAAAGAGACAATAGGAAGAAGAGGAGAAGCAGAAACCAAGTACATGTTTGGCTGCATAGGGGCAAACTTTCTCCTCAAAATCAGTGTTCCTCTGCAAATCGGAGGTAGATCTTGGTGTAGAGTGGTGAAAGTCTATTGATGTAAATTCACTTGAGTTTATATCCCAAAACTAACATGACCAGCATTGAAGAACTGGCTATATATTAATGGCACTTAACAGATAAAATACCGAATATAATTATAACACATAACAGTGGATTAAAGATAAAACCAAATTTCTCAGAAGAGCCTAAGGGAGCTAACAGTCAGTGGCTTGTGAGCACCTGAGTGTTTGTCTATGTAGAAAAATAGACCAGCTCTGATAAAAGACTTTTTCTGCACACAGTTGGTGCACTCACAAGCCCCCTTTAAAATCCTAGCTATGAATTCCATTTCAGGCTAATGTAAATTAATCCTGGGTGGTAGCTGATGGGCTTAGGAAGGCTAGACAATGATTATGTGTTAGTGTCTATCAGACTGGTTTCTATATGATCTAAACCTGCATATGATTGTGTGGAGCACAGTACAGTCAGAGGTGAAAAGTCATTCCTTGCTATGAAAGAGCTTACATTCTGAATATTTCCTGGATTTTGATTCTATTTCTTGGTACTTTCCATGTCTTACTAACAATTTGGATCCTGGGCACTAACCCTGTATATACAGAGTAAGCCCAAATCCATTGTACTCTACTTCTCTGATTTCAGCAGAGAGGGGCAGAGCATATCTGAACGTTTTTGTTTGGGTACATTTCCAGCTCAGAACACATAGGAAGTGTGTCCTGCACACCATGTTGCTTGTGGCTCACATGACGTGAGATGGCTAGAAGTTTCCTCTGCCCTTCCTTACGTAGACATGCTATGCATGAACTTGCAAGTGGAGAAGGACCTCGCCCTTGATTTATAATCAAGCCATGAGCTCATCTGTACTATAAAAGAGTCTATTGTCCAAATGTTGTTGGTTTTTCTCCAGGAAAGTTTTGCCAGTGTGTGGAGAGCTGGCCTCAAATAAACATTTTTTCCTCTCCTGCATTCAGTTTATTTCTGACCCTTCTCTGCTTTGAATCTTTTTATTTCCTCACCTTTTTCTCTGAATTTCCCTGGAAATTCAAAGCTTCTTAGCAGCAATTATTTCTGCCTCACATTGTGGGGGCTTTTGTACCTGCTGCTATCAGAGGGCAAGAGGCAACCTTTTCCCAAAGCTGCTGCATCAAGTAAACTGATTTTTTTATTATTCATTTTTTTATTATTCTTTTTGGTCTATGGTGAGGACAGTGAGTGGTTGTGTGACAGTTTAGTGAGTCCAGCAGTCTGCTTCTCTCAACAGTTATGCCTAAAAGCAGGCTCACTAAGAGGTCACTGGGTTCATGTGATTGCTACTGGGGAATCATATCCTTCTGCATATCCCATCCAGTAACATCCCAAATACTGTGTACCATTGTGATTATTTTTTTATTACAAGATTTTCGTAAAGATTTCTGCACATCCTTCATTTTATACTACAATGAGCAATAAACTCTCCCCATTTAGGGACACATCATCTATGATCTCCACATACAGTTGCACACCATACACAATAAACCCCATATAGCAATTAAATTCAGACACTTGGTGGAAAATGGCCAGTTTGTTTTGCTTCTACTTGTTTGGAGAAAAAGACTCCCCCCTCCTTCATCTGAATAGGGAAGACTGACATAAAATAGTACTTCAAGAGCTGAACTCATCTACTGAACACAAACACAGTGAATTTCTGTATATCTTTAAATGTTTTATATGTCCTAGTCATATATAATTTATTGTGTTGTGAAGCTGAGCCCTTCTTTGAATGAAAATTTTACTGTCAGAGCCTGGGGTACTTTAGTTTGATGATTTAAAACTCCCAAAGTGCTTGTAGCAAATAACACTTTTTATTACAGCGTGTTTGTCCAAGAGGTCAACTTTCAGCACAGCAGGATTTTTTTCCCACTGTGATATTATTTCTGATGGCAAGACATCTCCTATTTTAATTTATTTGGTGCTGCATGCAGTAGCCAACACTGGAGGCTCATTAGACTGGACCTGCCATGCACAACAAAAGGGTGGAAGCTTCACCTTTTCTTATGGAAGCATCCTTGCTGGCAGATTATACAGCATGTTAAATGCTGTATGCCTTCTGACACCCCTTTGGTTTTAAGATTCTAATCTATAGTTTTGCTCCAGTATTTCATTTATTCAGAGAAGATGTTAAGATGCCTTGTGATGATGCTAAATTCATTTCTAAGATTAGTAAAAGTCACTAAAATTATGTGCATGTTTCCTGTGTAATACTGTATACCATGTAGTTCTTAGATTAAAAGACAAGCTTCAGTTTAAAAGTAATGTGATTAATTTCCTCAGCCAAAACCAGCTAGATGGTTTCTATGCTTATATTGATACAGTATAGATGCCCTATTACACCCATTTACAGTCTCCATCCCTTTGCCGTTAGCCCCTGGTGAGCCTATTAAGTTGGTATCAACTCAACTTGTCCCTTAGTGATAGTACACAAACTCTCAGTGTGCTGCAGAATTCTGCATCTGTCCTCTTACCTGTCACTTCAGCCTCCTTTTACTGATGTTAAAAGAAATCTTTACTGTCAGTCATATAACCAATTCACTTTGTTCACAGGCTGTGACATCCTTGTTGTGTTTCTCCCACCACAGAACCCACTTCTGTGAATTAGTATTCTCAAAATTTAGACTAGCTCATTAGTCTGAATAAATTTGAAAGGCTGCTGTTCACATTTTTTTTTTGTAAAGCAGCTTGGCTTTCCTTGGATATAATTTAGGCATCTTTAGAAAAAAAACAACAACAAAAAAGAACAAAAAACCCCACACACAAACAAAAAAAAAAAGTCCATTCCAGCTCCCAAGCATTCACTTTTTCACTTTATGATTTCAGTAGCTTCACTTGAGATACAGTAAATTAAATAAAATCTTCAAAGTTTTTTCCAGCCCTCTCTTTTTTTCCCTTTATTTTAGTATAATTGAAAAAAAAATCACTGGTCTTCTAAAAAAAAAGAAAACAGGAGCTCAAGTGCCAATCTCAATAATCTTTATGGTTTACTATGTCCACTAGACCAGCTTGTTTCCACTTTATCACCAACAATTTAGGGTAACTTTTCTCCCTCAACTAATCAAATATAATCCCACCTTCCAGGTCTTATATGTGACTGTCTCTGTACTGATCCAATGAAAAGATGGAAATCATAGAATGGTTTGGGTTGGGTTGGAAGGGACCTCTGGAGGTCATCTAGTCCAACCCCCCTGCAGTGGGCAGGAAAAATATTTTCACCTAAAAATTTGCTTAGAATTAAGCAAAGAAACCACCATTTTTATTTTTATTTCCAAAGTCCTACCAGCTGGAGCCCTTCAGCTTCTACTGTTATGAAATTGGGAAGGCATTTTCATTCCACCATTTTAATATAGTTAATAAATGCAAGGCAATGTTATTCATTTTTTATTTTTTGTAAGAGTTTATGATTGGCTACTAGTGGACAAGGGGACATGACAGAAGATGAAGCTAATCTATCCAAGCATGGATAACATATGATGCAGTAATATACGATCACACAGAAAAGTTCAGTGTATTGAGTGCATTGCAGTCATTCTGCTCTCTGTCTGAACATTGTCCTTAAGGAAACACTCTGGCAGTAAGATGACATCGTGCTGGCTTTCCAGAGCATTATTATTAGGAAACCAAAAGGGGCAGGGAAATGGCTTTCCAGAAACAATAACCTATACAGTAATTCATATCAGTAGAGTACTTTTCACAAGAGGGTTTCAATGTTTTTGTATGGCTAGGCTTCGCGAACGAAGATCCAGGGAGGGTTCCATCCATGCTCCTCATCAGCACCTATTTCAATGTTTTATAAACAAAATAAACATGGAAGGAAACAATATTTAATCATGAAAAATGAAGTACAGGGGAGGAAGTCTCTCCCATTCAAATTTCTTTCTTTTTGCTGAAACTCCACAGATTTTACTAGATTCCCTTCTGAGTTACCCTGGCAATATAAAAATCCAGTCTAGAATCCAGAGAGGTTAAATAATTTACCCAAGGTCACATCATTAGCACCTGAGTCTCAGAGTGGAGAACAGAGGTCCTCAGAGTTTCACCTAAAAGGAGGTAATAATGACTTCACTATTAGCTGTAAAATAAAAATATAAAAATGCCTTCACATTAACATCGGCACCTTAAAACTAAAAATGAGAAAGCTTGGCCAAAGAGGTCTAATCTAACAGACTACAGAGTCAGGGTGGGAAGATATAAATCAATTGGATGAAATTATACTTTGCACCAGACTACAGAAGAACTTTGGCTATGCCTCAAGAAAATAGAGAACTACACTAGCATTAAGGGAACCAGAGATACTCTCCATAGTTCAGGGTGGATATAACTGTGCAATGGAGTAGAACAGATTAAAAATCCCAACCTGAGAAAGCATTACTATATAGAAATGCAGGAGAAAGGCTTGATGTGATAGAAATAATGTGATGGCACTCTAAGTATGTATTTGCTATGTTCAGAGTTTTGCTCTCTTGCCTTTTCAGTTGTTTTCTCAATTCTTCCTCCAGCGTGTGACAATATTGTTGCTTCTACTTTCAATATCAATGGCTTCTTCTGACACCAACAATTCATTATGCCAGAAGCCACAGATATCCAGCAATTCTTAACTTGGCTTCATAGTGCAGAAAAGGTCAGCCATGTGAGCACAAATGTTTTCATATTTATAACTTGGTTTGCTTACTCAGACCTACAGTAAACCCTGTGCTGGAAGAGAGATGGTCAGACACAACATCAGGTGATGCTTTCTTTTGGGTACTGCAATGAAACAACTCTACCTTTTTAGAGGATTTCTGTTGAAGATTAAGACATTATTTGCTTTCTTTAGAATATTGCATAGAAGAGTACCTGACACTCACTGTCTAATCTATGTTTTTCTTTAAAAACAAAAGAATACAGATCATCTTTCTACCTGCTCTTGACATCACATCTACCATTTTCTTCCTCTTTTGCTCTTCCTTTTCTCGCATATACTCTTACATCTCCTCCAGATCTCGAGTACACTGTCCTTCACATATTAGATATCTGATCTTTTGATCTAGTCAGAATAGCTGGCATAAAATCTAACATGGAAATTGCTGGAAATCAATGGAAACCAAGTATTTGACCATAGTTTTCCTATCTTCTCTCATCCTAGAACACCATTAGAAAGCCAGGTAAAGAAGTATGTATGCACACACAAACAGGCCATACATTAGAATACAGGCATATATATGTATGGATTCAAGAAAGACAACGATACTGAATTAGCTATAAGAACTGTATTCTTTCCTTTTTTTTTTTTCAATTTGATTGCTATTTTCCCTTCTTAGTTAATGACATTAATAGTCTCTTCCCCTTCTTTCTTTCTTTTCTACTTATCTTTGTTTCCAGACTAACATTCACTTAATCTCTGACTGTCATCCTCTAACAAATTCTCAGCAACTGCTTGGGAGTGGATGAGACTTGTCTCTGTGTATCAAGCCATAAGAATCTACAGATTATTTTGTTGTGGCTTCAGTCATAACAAGGCCATAAGATTCTGGGAAACACTTCTCTTTTTTTTTTTTTTGATTTGCCCTATATAGTCTTCTCTGGTTTATCAATTTTCTTCTTTTTTTTCTCATTAGTTTTTTATCTTTCCTTCCTCTTTTCCCTTCCCATTTTCACTCTCTCTGTGTTTCATGCCAAGTTACTCTATTTCTCTCCAAAACACATTCTTTGATAGGAAGAAAGGTTCATGCAAAGAACTTTCAGGAGAAAACTGTGCCAATTTCCCTGGTAACTACTGATAGCAAATGAAAATGACAAACGGATGGACTGCAGTGGATTGATTGATACTGATTTATAGATGAAAATTGGATCAAGTGCAGCTACATGCACTTCTTTCTCCAGTCTCTTTCTCCAGGGACTAAAATAGAGGCAGACTGCCTCTGTCAGCATTCCTATACAACAAAGCTGACCCTCCTCATGCCACCTCACCTCTCCCTTAAGTCTTCTGCTTAAGTAAAGGTAGCTGTTAAATAGAGATGCTTGCTGCCTTTTGTCAGGGACATGGCATGATTTCGAGGACACAAACAGCTTATGCTTTATCAAACAATAATGGCCAATTTTCTATACATTCTGGAGCTACTCAGATCTGCACACCTGTACCTTCCCCTTCACATCCCTGTGTCTGCCAGTCATCCTCGGGTGGCTTTGTAAATCAGCATCCTCCTACTTAGACCTCAGATCTTACTGTTAATTAATGCTCAATGGCAAAGGAGAACTAGCAGAACCTATTTATCCTAAATCTGATCTGAATATCTTTATTTATGTTGGTAACTGCTATTCACAAGTGTACATATTCCTATTGTCCTTCTTAAGACACTTGAATGAGTGGGGTTTGTAGGGCAGTGCTCCTGCTTCAATCTACTACCTTAGTCAATTCATTCTTGTGCTAAGCAGAGTAATAATTAGAAGAATCAGCATGTCCTAACACAACTAGTCTGCCAGAGGAAAAAAGGACCATAAGATATCTGCAGAAATTAGGGATAAAGTTACAAAACCTGCTGTTACAAGTTTCAAAACTTGGACACAATAGGAAAGGGAGGGGTTAAATGGAGGGGTTAATTACTGTAGCATTCACTTGCTTTTAGCACATTACAACATGATTTAATAAAGCAATATATTTGCACCATGAAAAAAAATTTACATGATATCATCAGATGAGGAGACCCCTGGGTTAGCAGGATTTTTATGACTTCTGTTTCTGGAGATAACTCACACTTCCTGAAGAATCAGGGCACTGCCACCTTTCCCTATTCTATGTTCTGTGCTGTCCTGCAGTGATCAGCCTCTGTGACCATCTCACTTCTGCAGTTCTCAAAACCAGTTCTAGGATAAACCCAAATAACTCTCCTAAGGGAAAAGGGTGGAGAAGCCCTGTATTTAAATGCAAACTTTCCTATATGCCACTTTATTTTGGGACTGGTCTGACAACCTCCTGCTGTGGTGTTTGCTCTTGCCATGTGGTTATGGGTCTGAAGATGAGCAGACAGCAAGGTCCTCCTTATAGTGTTTTTCATGGTCTGTCAAAGTAAGGTCTAGATGTTGCTTACTGACAGGGCAGCTGGATTTTGTAGGCACACTTAGCTGGGAGAAGCTGAGGCTGCATTTAATGGACATGTGACAATGAGGAGCAAAGTCTAGGCAGCACATTAGGGTTCACTTCGGAGTCACCTCACTCAGATAAGTGGTGTTGTACTGATATATAACCATGAATTGTTTGCTTGCTTAAAGTTATCTAAAGAACCTCTGGCAGGATGAGAAGCTCAACTCAAACCTCAAAGTTCTGGGTTAAATGCTCTAAACATTAGACAGTTCTTCCTTTAGTCTAATCATATTATTGAGATACTAGGCTTAATAGAAAGGCAAGAGCTTGTTACTGTTAGCAAGTGGGCATTTTGTCTGAACTCTTGAGAGGTTACAAAGTCCCTGAAAATTTAGATGCAATCTTCATCAAACTGGATTGAGCCCTAAATATGGACTTTAAGTATCTCAAGTTCAAGGGCTTTCTAGGTCTACAAAACTGAGCTCCATTGGGTAACAACAATCACTAGACAATTAGATTTTGTATCATAGTGGAAGCCAATTTGTGGTGAGTTGACCCTGGCTGGACACCAGGTACCCACCAAAGTCGCTATATCACTCCTCTTCTTAACAGAACAGAGGAAAGAATATATAATAAAGGGTTTGTGGGTCAAGGCAGAGACAGACAGAGCAGTCAACAACTACCATCATGGGTAAAACAGACTTGACTTGGGGAAATTAGTTTATTTCAAATCAAATAAGAGTAGGAGAATAAGAAATAAAATCTAAGCTTAAAATCCACCTTCCCCCCACACCTCCCAGGCTCAGCTTTCAGTTTCTCTACCTCTTCCTCCACAGTGGAGCAGAGAATGGAGGTTGCAGTTAGCTTATCATATCTCTGTTGCTCCTTCCTCCAGAGGAGGACTCCTCATGCTCCTCCTCTGCTCCAGGGAATCCCTCCAATGGAAGACAGTTCTCAAATGTGAGTCCTTCTCACAGGCTGTGTTCTTCATGAATTCCTCCAGCCTTCCACAGGGCTCAGTCCTTCAGAAACAGACTGTTCCAGTATAGGGACCTCATGGAGTCACAAATTCTGCCAGCAGACCTGCACCAGCATTGGCTTCTTTCTCCATGGTTTCACAGGTCGTGCCAGGAGCCTGTTCCAGTGCAGGCTTTCCACAGGGTCACAGCCTCCTTTGGGCACATCCCCCTGCACCATCATGGGGACCTCAATGGGCTGTAAGGTGAATATCTTCTCCATCATCAACCTCCATGGGCTGCAGAGGGATAGCCTGCCTTACCATGGTCTTCACCATGGGCTGCAGGGGAATCTTTTTGGTGCCAGCAGCACCTTCTCCACCTTATTCTTCACTGACCTTGGTGTCTGCAGAACTGTTTCTTTCACATATTCTCACTCCTCTCTTTGGTTGCCTTTGAACAGGTTTTTTACTCACTTCTTAAATAGGTTACCACAGTGGTGCTATCACCATTGCTAATGGGTCAGTCTTGGAGCTGACTGGCATTGGCTCTACCAGACAAAGAGGAAGCTTCTAGAAGCTTCTCAGAGAAACCGCCTCTATAGCCCCCTGCTACCGAAACCTTGCCACACAAACCCAAGACACAATTCCCCCAGGAGCAAGAAAGTCACAAACTTTAAAAGGGCAGATTTTTAAAACTATGAGGAAAATGGTTAACAGCAGGCTGAAGGGCAAAGTAAAAAACTTAAAACCACAGAAACAGCCTGGAGGCTATTCAAGAACATTGTGTTAGAGGCACAGATGGTTTGTGTATCACTGAGAACAAAAACAAAGTAAAATGGTGAGAATAAAACTATGGTTAAGCAGAGAAGTGCAGGGCTTTACTGAGGCTAAAAAAGGCATCCTTTAAAAGCAGAAAGTCTTCCTGAACTAACCTAATCATTTCACAAGCCATCACTTGAGTTGGTGAAATGCAAGTAGTAATGACAACAGTAGTAAAGAAGTAGTCAGCTAAAGATAAGGAGGATCTGGTGAGTAGAGACACAGAGACACATGCACTTGTATCATGTGATTGTGGCACATTAAAGTTTGCAAAAGAAATGTCTCATTGTCCTCTTGAGATTCCCTTGAATTCCCACTCTTTTTTTAAAGAAAAGAGACTATTATCCAATCAGAGAGATGAAACAAGACAGAAAACGAAACAAAATTATTCTGCAAAGATGCTAGTGAAGTCTCAGGCTTCTTGCCCTGGCTATCTCCTATCTCCATCCTCCTCTCCAGGAAGGTTGCCTCTGCCTGATTACACCTCACCTGTTCTGATTAGAGAGTAGGTCCTTTTGGTCTAATATATTCTGAGTTGCATTATTCACTAAGAGATCCAGATTGTCTCAGTAACAAACATTTTGGCATAAACTCTACTCTGATATACTGAATCAATTATCTCATAGGAATAATCCCAATCATGAGTCCAAAACAAAGTGTTACCTGAATGTGCCTTTATGAAAGAACTAAACAGCAGAGCAATAATAAAATATAAATTTTGGCAGCAGTTATTTTTTTTTAGAATTATACAATCATTAAGGTTGGAAAAGACCTCTATAATCATCAAGTGTAACTGTCAGCTTATCACCACTGTGTTCATTAAACCATGTCACTAAGTACCATATCTATACATTTTTTTTAACATCTCCAGGGACAGTAACTCCATCACTTCCCTTGGCAGCCTGTTGTGTTTTGGTTTAATGATTTTTGAAGAGATGGTTTGCTTGAAATGGGCTGGAGATAGGGAAAAAAATTAGAAATAAATGCAAGAAATATGATCTAAACAGAGAGGAGCTGAAGCAGTTTTTCTTCTCCTATATCTCTGTCAGGAGATAATATGAAAGGGAGGAAAAAGGGAGAAAACTATAAACTGCTGTTCTCACTGAACATCTCCTGAGATTGTGTTTGTCCTTTCCCAGCACAGTGTTTGAAAGGATGTGTTGTGTAGTTCCCACTACTTCAGAGCGTCTTCCAGAGAAGTGGGAACAGTATCCGGAAGGACAGATTGTAGCTAGGGAAAGAGGGAACTGGGGAATGAAGTAGTTACAGGTAAGAGCTGTGAGAAAGATTTGGTTTATAAGGGTTGACTTTGGATAAACTTTTAACACCGTTGACCTCCAAAACCCCTGTGTACTTCATTAATCATCCTGTGCACACATGAGAACTTTCAGAACATCTGGTGCCTTCCTGAAGATCTCCGGTGTATAGGAACTTCAGACTTTAATTTCATATTACTGTGAACTTTAAAACAAAAGCTGAGATTGAGATTCTGCGTCACTCATAAAAAGAGAAATTTTACATTTCCAGTTCTTAGCAAAGGATCTTTTGGGGTTTTGTTTTTTGTTTTCCTACTTTAAGGGCAAAACGGCATGCCACTAATCAGCCATGGCACATGCACACACATACACTATTACATGTGAATACTTCTCCACTGCTACTTTATAAGAACCTTGGACACTTCAGTTTGATTAACACTTTGATAAGACATACAATTTCCTTGAAGAAAGTAAGGCTATGGGGATTTGCTAAAAATTCAGAAAAAGAAGATACTGCAAAAAAAATTTGATTCCGTTACAGTAAGTAATATATTCTACTAATGCAATATGGACACAAAAAATTGTTAAGCCCCTTGAGAAATTAGGATAATTTCGTTTGATCCTTTATGAATGTATATAATTATATTTATGTATGTGTCTGTATGTATAGCTATATTTATGAAAATATTGTTATGCGTGTCCCTGTGTATGAATACATTTATAAAACAAACCCGTGACAATAAATCAGCTCAACAGAAACAGTATAAAGTGGACTACTGTACATCTTTATTTAAAATACGTAGGATGCCAAGACAGAAAAATACTAAAAAAGAAATACATATTGTTTTTGAAGCTGAAGCATCAATATGGTTGTAATTTTAATGTTTCTTGCTGGAAAAAGGTCATCTTTGGCGAGGTCGGGTTTTTCTTAAGGTCATTTCACATTGAGATATCTGCCTGCTTTTGACATTTCATCTAGAAGAGGCACAACTATTCTGACACATGAAATGGGTTCTTTACAAACCCAATGGCTATTTCTATCAACATCTGTTATTCTTACACAAAAGGGGAATATGCATTGATTGCAAACAAGGCTTTGCATTTTTTGGAGAATATTAATATATATTTTGTACTTAAAGGTACCACAATGCCCATCTGAAATAGAAACAGAAGAAAACACTAATCTATAAAAGACTGAAAATAAATAACCCTATGGATGGTATCTTTTACACATAAATATAATTAAATAAATTTAAAGATGTTAATTATTGTTGGAAAATTGTCACTTTTTTTTTTTTTAAACAGCAAGGCAGTGAAATTCGCTAAGTATTTGTGTAATTACTTCGTGATATTGTCACAGGAAAAGCACCAAAAAAATCTCTTCTTTACATTTTGTGGGAGATTTTTAATTATGTATTTATTTTCTAAATTTCAGTTCCCTCTTGCTCTGAACAAGATGGGAAAAATCTGTTGGTTTATAAATCCCCCACCTTACACCTCCATATTTTTAAATCCCAGAATTGTTATATGTTTGGGGCATGATAACTATGTAATTAAGATAAACTCTGTAAAAGTAAGTCAGACGTACAGGGACAATTTTATTTTTCTATAAGAAAATCCAGACTTCTACTGGCTTGATCCTGGTCTCGTTAAAGAGTGTTTCACAGGATTCCTTTCCTGAAAAATAGCACAGGGAAGATCATAGTCTCATTCCTGCTCCTTCTTTGCAGATAGCTCAATTAAGCCTTGGACAATCCAAAGCAGAAGCATTTAGCTGACATTCTGTAGCTAAGATTCGCTAGCTGAGTGTTGTGACCTGTCACGTGGTGTTGTATCTGTTCCCATATTGATGGTCTGCTCTTTATGAGCTGTTGCTTTGTCCCGAAATGAATGGCATTTTATCAGAAAACAGGTTTTGTTTTCCGATTCTATTCATCTGGCATGTGCTCAAATTTGCTGTTTGTGGATGTTTGTAGGATCATAGCTTTGCTCACGTAAGCATTTGAGAACAGTGAATAATAAAGGACATGAAAACACTGAATCCAAACCCTGTTCCCTAACCTAGCTGCGAGAGAACAATTTTTGTGCTAACTGATCTTGCAGCACCAGTAAACATTTCATGTTTAGAGCCAGCATGTTTCCCTATTTTCTAAATGTGTCATATTTAACTTCTCCTCAATGTGAGGACGTATGGCAGACATTCACAGAGAACTACAGGTGCTGCTTTTCTGGACTGAAGCCATATGTCTATAGGGCATTGAAGAGGTTAACATCCAGGTGTAGGAGCTTTACTGTTGGAACATGTTCTGTGTTGCTTCCAGACTTTGGCCTCAAATAAATGCCTTTAACATATCTTGCTAAAGTGTCATAATTAGATTTATTTAACACACTGGGATCCAGAGCTTGTCAGCTCTGTGGATGACTGAAAAATACTTCATCAGCCTTTGATGGCTTCACAGGACAGCAGGGCAATCAGTTCCTATTTCCCACCAATGCATCTCTGAAAACACAACTTGAACGTTCTCAGTTTGTGCACTGACTGATAGAATGAAAGTGCAAACACTCTCGTGTTCTGCAGTGTTGCATTTGATTAGAAGATAATGCTTGGGGTCTGAATATGCTGAAGTAATGTTAAGGAAACATTAAAGTACCCTTAACTCTGCCATTTTGTGCCTAGGGCTTTGCAGTTATCGTATGAAATGCGTGGCCTTTTCTTAAACTGTTCCACAAGAGTAGCAACTGCTGCATAATGGTACAAATAAAAATAACACTGTGTTATAAGTAGTGGATCTGATAGTTGTACTTATTACCATATAAAGCCTGAAATGGCAAAATAGACAGTTTTCCATCTTCCAGTACCATCATCAGTACACTGTGGTTTCCCAGACCATGGACCAGAGAAGTAAAGAAGCACAAAAATTAGCAGTTTGGATTGTGCTGATGTGAACACAAGTATGAATTTCAAGTATCTCCGTTTAAGTAAGAGGTTCTCATCAAATTTAAAATAAGTAGGTGCAAGATGACAGTATGGTCTATAATAGAAAACAAAGTCAAATTCATGCCCCACAATGGTTTATCACATAGGACAGCCTAAAGCTACTTTCAGCCATCAGACTGTGGCTACACATAGATAAAAGGGGGATTTTGGAGAGTTGTCAGTTCATAGCTAATAAGAATTTCAACTCTGGGCTGACAAATATGGTAAAGTCTTTATTATGCTGGTAGGCAACCTAGAAAGCATTAAAAGAAAACCATGCAATGGGGACCTACACATCTCATTAATGGGAATTAGAAACTATTTCACATCAGAATAGATGAAGCTTTCTACAGGACCAGTTTAATAACTCCTCCGTACTGGTTTACACAATTGCATTCTCTTGCAATAATCCCCATAGCTTCTGCACTGGAAGCAGCTTAAGCAGTCTCAGCCTTCCTTGTATCACAATAGGGTCAGTTTGAATGATGAATGTCTGCTCCATCAGAGAAATCTAGCTTTTTAAGCCCAATAATGTGTCATACATTTTCAAGCAGAAATAAAGATCATTCAACATATATGGATATAATTTTTCTTCCAAAAAGAGTTTATCAGATGTTTCACTGGGCAGGAAGATGCAGAAACAAGTTCATTACTGAGACAGCTGAGCTCACTTTGAAGGGCAATGAGCCCGGTGCTACTTGCTTGTCTTTACTCTCCTGCCCCAACCAGTCAAGACCAAAATGTGTGAAAACAAGGCAAAAAGGGTATGTATCTACTTGCATTGATTTGAATAGCAGGATGATAGTTATCTTCAGTCACTGAGGTGGGTGGGAGCCTGACACTGAAGGAATTTGAGGAGGAAGTGCTGAGTGAGAAAATCACTGCCTAAGAGAAGGGTTGCTTACTCGGCACATGGAAAATATGTGCTCTGTAGGTGGATATTTAGTAGACTAAGGCAGAAGAAGGAATATGCAGGATGAGAATAATTGTAGAAAGATTACATTGAGGAGAGCAAAGAGAGAAGTCTAGAGTGACCGAATTTCTCCTGAGAAGAGAGTGTGGTCATTGCTGCCATTGCTGATGCCACTGTATATTTATCTGTGTCTTATTAGGGCATCACTTTGGGGTTTTAAGCTTTCATTAATCTTTTCCCTACTGAAAAGAAAGAACAACGAAATAATTCTGAATATATTTCTCATCAGAAGACAGTGATTCAGATTTCTTCTTCCATTTTCATCCTTTGTTGATTGAGTTGTCAAGCACCCAACCTTGGCAATAGCATCTGAAACAAGCAATGTCTTCATAGCTTTGCCATGTTGTGTCAGTACTGAATAACTGAGCCTTATCGACTACATGCTAGGTCCAGCAATCATCTGAGTTCCTTTGGAATTTTTGTCACTGATTTTTATATGACACTTAGAAAGATCTTAACCCCAATGAATTGTAAACTATTAAACTCTGCATTTTCTAGAGCACCCACATCTGGAGGAGTTCTGCCTATAGCAACAAGTAAGTGTCATAAGCTAAGGCCATTCTCAAGGACTATGACCTACAAGTTGCATTATGATATGTCATAATTCATTGGAGTCTCACTGTTGATATACTAGACATGAGCTCTTATAGCGCAATCTAGTGCTATTGTTCCATTATAAACATTTATCGATACTCCTGCTGACTGTAACAGAAGTAAAAATACTTTGGTATCCGNCTGTTGATATACTAGACATGAGCTCTTATAGCACAATCTAGTGCTATTGTTCCATTATAAACATCTATCGATACTCCATCCAAGGGCCTATGCCAATATTTAATAGTGGTATGAGATCAGTGTATACACTGATAGTTCTAGCTCCAGCAATGCATGGAAGAAAGCTATTATTGCCTTCTCCAACTCACTCATGTGCAGGACACTGAAACACAAAATCAAATTATCAGATCTGAATCTTAGATCCAATGCATTCCCTAGTAAAGTGCTGGTTTATGCACCAATTTTGTCCTTTATGGACTCCTGATAAACTGACAAAGTAAGTTCATAGTTTCAGTCTTTTGGTTCTGAATGACATTCACTTCTATGATTCCTCAGTTACTGATGCTTCAATTTATTGAAACAATATTATACAATTAGAAAATCTTAACAATCTCTTGATTCATTTTACAGGGGCAGGGGGAGTGAGGAAAAGGCTAAGAAGAGAGAGGGGAAGGAATCCCATTTTACTTAGCTGTCATCCATCTTAGATGCTTCTGGATCTGATGCCTCCAGTATGTTTCCCATCACAGCTGTTTGATATTGTTTATTATAAGAGTGTATTTCCTCTACAGCTCAAAAAAACCCCAGGGCTGTTTTTGAAACAACATAAAATGTCTTTACATGAAGCATTCAGATGATCTCACATTTTGAAGTTATTCTAGTATGGAGACACACTGTAGGGTCATAGATGCCTAATTTTTGCCATCCGTTTAGCCCTATGTGTTTTTACAGTCCCTATGAATATATTAATCATACAGTTGAGGGCACACAGGTTTTGCATATAATTTCACCTAGACAATATTCTACTAAGTTATGAAAATCTAGCTTCTTTTAGGGAAAACAGAGACTATCTATTACACCTCTTAGGTCAATCACCTCTTCATCATTAATGTATTCCTGTCATTGCTCTGTTGTATATATATTTTTATCTCTCTCTTTCATTACAGCTACGAGAGAGCACCATAACAAACCACCTCTGGCATCTCATCTTCAACCAGAAGAGGTATGACTATCCTCAAGAGTCTACAAATCCACATTGTTAACATTCTGTCCCTGTCTATCTGCACCTAACCTTACTTTATTTCTTGTTTATATAAAGAATTCTTCCACCTTTCCATAATTTTTTGAAAGAGAAAGAAGAATAAGAATAAAGCCCTCTAACATATTGCTGATTTCACCTCAGAAGTAGAAAGAGCAACTATACTTCCTCCCCTTTTCAGAGGGCATTTTTAAAGCTATCAAGATATTTTGTACAGATTGGGCCAAACTATATTCTGGAATAAAATTTCTGAGTTCAGCAGAGCTGCCTGACTTTACAGTAGAAAAACCCATGAACACCTACAATCAATTTGTATGTTATCTTTCTGAAGGTACTTTTCCCCTGAATCTATCCTTCAGTATCCTAATACTAAATTGTGGGTATGAGGAAGAACAATGACTAATGACCACAACTGTTTATTGTTTTAATTACTACCAACACTACTTATTTTTATACAGCTACATTTTATACATCCCACATGAGTGAAGGAGAAAGTACAAACTTCATCCTAAACCACAGTTACACCTTATTCAAAATGTTATTCACAGGTCATTGGTAAACTATGGAAATTCAACATGAAAATACAGCTAATCCCCAAAATCCTAACAAAGAAAAAAAAAATCTGTGTTTATTCCCATCATAAATACAAAACTAAGTCATGATTCTTAAAGAATTTGCACTTGTTATTAATATATCCTTTTCATCAGTGGTTTAGACTAGAAATCTCTGAAAGTTTCCCTGAGAAAAAAAGTTTCCATGTGTCATGTTGTTGAAAGAAATACATATTGGACTCAGTTTTAAGGAAAATCTTTAATTTCCAGTTATTAAAACCTCCCCCATTTTTTGAATACCCTGCCATCATGCCTAATGACCATGAATTTCCTCAAGCTTTCTTACTTTTAAAATTTGTAGAGGTAAACTCTATTAAAATACATAGTGGAGGTGAGTCTGAAGCTTTTCCTGGTTATTATTTTCCCTGCAATGAATGTATAATAATATTGCTTGTAAGATGTTTCAATAACTGTGCATGTATACACAGAAACAATATAAAAGACTATGCTTTCATCTTAAGGTTAGTTTAGGCTCTTGGATCATTTCAAGACAGGTCACAAATCCAGAGGTCCAGACACTTTTTTTTCATATTGCATAGGTTTTCATTATGGGTGAAAGACAGACATCTTGGTGTTGGGTGGTTGGATTTTACCTCCTGATAGGTCTCTTGAAATTCGTGGCCAGAGGCTTGTTGATTCATTTTGCCAGTAATGATGGCTTATTTGTGGTTACTGAATCATGCAAAGAAAAAAACAAACTTGCTATTTTTAATATAGTATTTTGCATGCATGGCATTACCACTGAATTGCATAAACTCTGCTAGTGAATCTACATATACAAGAAACCTACCTTGTTTCAGCTGTAAAATAGGATATTGCTATGCTATAACTGGGTTTGTAATTGTTTGTGGGCCTTCTACCTTGGACAACTGGATCCATATACATTCCATAAATAATCCAGACAATTATTTTCATTGCACTAATACAAATTTTTACATAAAAAGATGGATTTGGAGAGAATAATTAAATAAGAGATATTTTTCTTTAGTTTCTGTCATTTCACAAAATGTCTTGATAAAGACAGCTTGTTTTCTTGCATACTTCCTTACTTAGAAAATGAGTAGTTCTTATTCCTTATTTTACAGTGTGTGTGCCTGATCCTATTGTCAGAAAATAGTTGAAATATACACATAATCCTCCCCTTTCTTCATTTCCTCAGTTCATGAACCAATTCACGACAAAAACGTAAGAAGCTAAAAAATTTCTCAAACTTTCTCTTCTAAGATAAAGTTAGGGTAAAGAACATTTCTTCAGGATAAAGGTATGATGTGCACCATTGGATATAGTATGTATTTAGACAGTTTCAGGCCAAAATATCTAATATGAATTATTATTCTTCTTGGGTAAATGGATTGGTAGAGATATTGGATGTGAACCATGAAGTGGGGAGTGGAGCTGGGTGGTGGTTTTTTGAGTTTTGTTTGTTTTATTTTGGGGCTTTTGTTGTTATTTGTTTGCTATTGAGGGTTGTCTTGTTTCAGTTTTTTGGTGATTTGTTTGGGTTTTGTTGGATTTTGTGTCACTTTTGTTTCCTTCCTGCCTAAAGGCAAATTCCCTGTATTCTTCTTCTGTGGATTAGAAGGTAATAGCCACTCAGTCCTGAGTCTCCAGATAAAAGGGAATGTTAAGGAAAATATTCCAGAAAAATAATTTCCAGAAGAAGCAGGAGACTTTCAGATCTACTTGACTCTCTTGATTTAATACTATATCATGTAAACCTGGGAGAATCAGTATCAGGAAAGGAATTGTGTTAGAATTAAGACCAAAAGACATGGTTCTTATTGTAGATTCAATAAAATGTTCAGGATCAACCGAAAATTTTGCTATTGTTAATATTTGTCCTCTCTTCTTCTTCTTTTTAATGTCTCTATTTACTTAGTTTTACTGTAAAGCAGCAAAACAGCAAGAAAACTAGGCAAAGAGAATCCAGGCAACAATTTTTTTCTTTCTTTTCTTTTCCAATGGAAGAAATGAGGAAGAAAAAATATATCAGGAAAAAATGAGACAGAAGATTGTGAAAGACCAAATAAACAATTTTGCTCAGAAGACTTTTTTTTTTCTAACTTTTTGTATTGATTTCTTGTCTCAAAAACAGATAACATGGAAAGTTTTACAAAACTATTAGTAAGTGATTGAAAATGTAAGATGCTAATCTTGAGTAAGCTATAATCTTTAGCGTCTTTTAGATACCAAAGCACACACTTTTATTAGTTTCAACAGATGTGCAGAGTAGAATATTGTTAATTTGCAGTTATTACATTTTACTCAATAAATTGTAGGGTTCTGCTCTGCTCTTTATAAAGTTCAGTACAATAACCAGCATACACATAAATTTTCAGCTTCTGTTCCTTTGGTTCTATATAGGATTATTTCAACCTGAGTTACCAGAGATCAGCAGTTCAAGAAACAACTGTAATATAGGGGAAGAATTTAGTTGCCATTTAGCTACTTACCTTCAGATAACTTCCTAATGTCTAGACAGCAGCACTGACCACCTTTTCTTAACTTTTTTTCTTGCCAGCACTTTGCAATCATTCTTCCTAGATGTTGAGCATGCCATCATCATCCATACATATGTCACTTGCAGACAGGATCATTCCAGCCCATGCCTCAGGAAATTATATATGTATGCATTTCTCAGGAAACAAACTAGTGCAGAATGTACTTGTCAACATAATTTTGAAGTCATTTTCCTTCAGAGAACAAATTCCATTCTAGGCACTGTTTGACATTAGTTATGGGCAATCATAATATTTGTTGTGAATAAGCTAGTGAGTCTAGCTTTTTAATTTATCTCTACATTGTTTCCAATTATTTGTTATATGTTATATCTATGTCACAATTCTTATTTCCAGGTACTCTCAAAATAGTTTAAGCAAACAAATTTCAGTCTGTCAATTGCTTGTGAACTATTCACAGTGACGACTGGCTAATTATTGCTTCTAAGCTGTGATTGCCACTTAAATCATATAATACTGCTTTTTCCCCTTCAAGTCAGTGGAAGGACCACTTCTGAAAATGGAGGCACTCATTAAAGTGCTTGATTTGAATAAAGAAGATAACTTCAGGCATCATTTTGGAAAAATTTATTGTGTGGATTTTCTTAAAAGCTACGAAGCAGAATTGATTCAAGACACAGCTGAGACAGGACAATGCATTAAAATGTGATGTATTTAACTTATGTAGAATAAAAGATTAAACATTCATAGAAGTCCTCAACTTTTGTTCCTCTACTATCTTACTTTGAAAGTATTTACTTTTCCGATTCCTTAGTTAACCTGTAATCACTAGTACAACTGCATGTTATAAGTAAGCCACTGTAGTTGTCATCAGTTCCAACTTGTTTTTTCCTTCTATTAGGATTTTCTGATTATGCACTGAAAATATATTTGATTGATAGTAGAATAGAAGACATTTTAAGAAAAAAAAATTAAACTGAGTTTGTGCCAATGGGGAGGAGATTTACCTCATTAAAGAAATAATTGAGCTGTTAGTTACTTTTACTTGTTTTTTGTATAAAAGGGTAAAAAATCTTCCAAGGAATTAATATTCTTCCCTCAAATGATTAAAAGAACAACAAAAGGGTTTATATCTTAGATGTATTTAGTAATTACGTTCCTGACACTTTTTTCATATCATCCAAGGCAGATGTAAAAAGAAAAACTCTGCTACTTTACACAACATTTTAAGTGTCAGCTTTTCCTGATCATTTTTTCTTTGGCCCTCTTCCAATCTCATTGGAGGCAATTTCTGATAATTGATAATTAATACCTTTAGCTTTGTTAAAAACAGCTACTTGTGTATCAGCATTTCCAGTTTGATATAATAAGTATATTTTACCATTACTTTAAATAACACATAAAATTAATAGTAAAAAAAAAAATAAAAATTGCAGTATAATCTTTCTTTTAGTGGATCTCTAGATCTTTCTGTCCTTCTATACCCAGAATTTATTTATTTGTAATAAATAACTGTTAAATCAATATAGTTACTATATTAACATTTCAACATAGATAGGCATTGAACATGAGTGTAGAAGGATGACACAAAACATGTTAGTTCAAACAGTGCAGTGAATTTTGCCTCCTTTTTTTCTAGTTAACTTCAGTAAAAATCAAGTTTGTCAAGATTGTATTGATATATGATTGAAGCAAAGGATACTATTTTATTTATACAACTTGACCTTATTCCAGGATTTCAGTGATAATCAACTGTCACACTGGTGAATTGTGACAGAAGAACAACTGACTCATGATTTCAGGATTTGATCTAATCTAATACCTTACTGGATCAATAATAGACCTTCACAGAATCACAGAATATTCAAAGTTGGAAAAGACCTCTCAAATCACCAAGTCCAACCAAGAAAAACCCAGCCAAAACAAAACAACAACAACAAAACCCTGCACTACATGCCTGCCACTAAAGCATGTCCTGGAGCACCACATCTACAGGTTTCTTAGATATCTCCAGGTATGGGGATTCAACCACCTCCCTGGGAAGGCTTTTCCAGTGCCTCACTACTCTTTCTGTCGCAACTTCATTCCGTTCCCTCTGGTTCTGTCATTAGTTACTAAGGAGAAGAGGCCAACACCCAGCTCTCTACAACCTCCTTTCAGATAGTTGTAGAGGACAATGAGGTTCCCCCTCAGCCTCCTCTTCTCTAAACTAAACAAGCCCAGCTCTGTCAGCCTCTCCTCATATGACTTGTCCTCTAAACCCCTCACAAGCTTGATAGCTCTCCTCTGGACATGCTCTAGCATCTCAATGTCTTTCCTATAATGAGGGACCCAGAACTCAACACAGTACTCCAGATGAGTACAAGGGCACAATAACCTCCCTTCTCCTGCTGACCTTGCTATTCCTGATACAAGCCTGGATCCTCCTGGCCTTCTTGGCCTTTTACCGAAGAGAAACCCTTCAAGTAGAGATAGGCTTGAGATGAACTAACATCTTGCTGTAACAAAGCAGAAGGGTTTAGATATCCATTATTATGCATATCACAGAATCACAGAATATCCCGACTTGGAAGGGACCTGCAAGGATCATCAAGTCCAACTCCTGTTCAGGCACAGGATACATATATAACAGAGATGTAAGGAAGGGGTGTGCTGGAGGAAGTGCAGCCCCAGTACAGCCTGTCCTGTCTCATGGGGCTGAGGGGCAGCTCAAGACACACAACAATGCAGCTACACTCTTCTCTTACAGCCAATGCACTAGTCACAGATGTTCCCTGACAAAAATAGCTCTATCCTTGCTGTCTTAAGACACTATTAGCCTCCTGCTAGAATGCTGGGAACTAAACTTGTGACATACCAAGAAAGGTCTGAAGAAGATCTTGGTATTAAACTATTTCAACAACCATTTGTGTTCTGCATTCTCTGTGGTTTCCATACAGTCTCAAGATGCAGCAATTGAAAGAACATTTCAGAGTCAAAATCATGGGAAACCATATCAAGGTCTACTTTGAAGGAAGTTTTACCCAACTGCTAACAGGGAAAGAGAAAAGAAGTTGCTTGTCTAAGCCACAACCTCAGTGTCCTGGAGAGTCAGAGAACTAAAATATTTTCTTAATTCCATGTACGAATGGACAACAGAGTTTCTGAACTTCACATGTGTCCTAGTTTGACTTAGAACAGAACTAATTCTGTTCAGTGATTTTACTTTGTAGCAAAAGCTCTTCTAAGTAGCTGTACTTTCTGAAATTAACAGCATGTTTTCGCAGATACTTCCTGCTTCTAGCAGTGATAAAACCTAATGTTCAGATTTATTACCAAGAATTGGTATGTAGACCAAGGTTACTGCTAAATGTTGTGTACCACATTGGGGGTTGCCCATACCTGCAGGGAGAAGCAGACAGTTCAGGTAACCCTAAAGTGATCAGCTAGGTATTCCATTCCATGTATGTTATATTCAATATAAAGGTGATGGATCATGAGGGTCAATTCTTCTTCTTGGTTGTCTTCTTCAAAGGCCAGCATCTGAGGAGGACTCTGTCTGTTCTGCCTTTGATCCATATCCATTAAGTTTCTGAATCCATTTCCAGGATCCAGCCCTCTGAGTCTGGTTCCCTTCTGCTGCTGAATCCTTCTGCCATAGTATCAGTGGCGACAGTGACGTAGTTGCCATCAGGGGGCTGGATTCAATATTTGTTTTGTATATATATGTATATACATGTTTCATTTTATTATTAATATAGTCATTAAAGCAGGTTTAGTTCTCTTTTCCATTCCACAAGTCTCTCTCTTATTCTCTTTCCCTTCCAGTGGGGGAGAGAGGGGAAGAAGGGGTAACAGCGAGCATCTGCCACTGGATTAGTGGCAAGCCCAACCCTAAGACTTGACAGTGTGTCAGACTAAACTCAAATAATTATTCTGGTTGCTTGTCCCTCCACTCTTTTCATTGTCTCAGTCTTGTAATAACTGAATCAGTCTATTCACTGTGCTCTAATCATTGAAGTCACATAGACATGGTGTCATCCACTCTACAGCCATCGGAAAAGAGTTGATAAAGTCAGAAAACATCATTATATACAAGGTATACAAGCTTATATCTTCTTTCTTGCCCAAAGAAATCCATTCATGATAAATTTCACTAAAGAGCTCTATTGGATCACTTGGGATTCTTGGTATATAAAATGATCTACACTTTACTTGATTTTATCTGTACTTGACATGATGAAATGGGAAGAAATGGGATGATTGGTTTTGTTTCTTCTAAGATCAGAATAAGTACCGTGACTTGATTTCAAAAGAACAATATACTTCACAGCATGCAACAGAATTAATATTAAGTAGTAATGCAGAATTCCACCATCTCTTTTGCTAGGTATAGCTGACATATGACACATGTCTATATGGGATAGTTACTGTCTTCTCTGAAATGCAACAGAAATTACCTTAGCTTGTATTGCTTAGGAAACCCTGACAAACATTTCTGGGCTATCAGAATCATTCTGTCTCCTGAAATATAGTAGCTAAAAGGTGCAAACAATTGCTAAAGGATTGTAAATGGTTAATTAGGGTGGGTATTTTCCACTTAAGACCTTATACTACTCCTCAACCTGCTGAAATACAAAGTGCCAACTGGCATAACACTGTAAAACTCTGCTGCTACTAAGAGACATATTAAGCCAAAACCACAAGCAAGTCCTAAAAACGACAACAAAGCAAACAGAATGAAAACATCCATTTAAGAATAAGAGAACATGATCAGAGCAGCAAAGTGTTGGTAAGACAAAAGGAAAAAAAAAAAGAAAGAGAGAGAAAAAAAAAGAGAAGGATATACTAAAACAATAAAGAAATAGGGGGAAAAAAATGAAGTTTCCATGTTTTTGAAAGCTTAGTTGTAATCTCCTTGGGTAAGTCTACAAGGAAATATTAAGACACATGGCTTATTCAAGGCATTTACTGCATCCTAATTCTGTGAGATCATATTCCAATTCATTTAGAAAATTTCACAACTAGACCTAGTCAGGAAGCAATTTCGCCTTCTGTAGAAATTTTTTGATACTACTATGGATATGTTTTGTAAGTAAAAATCCAAACTTTTGGATAGGAGCTGAGTAAGTTGATACACATTTCATGATCTTTAAAATTTTTTGTCTTAGAATCATAGAATTGTCAGGATAGGAAGGGACCTTAAAGATCATCTAGTTCCAACCCCCTGCCACAGGCAGGGATGCTTCCCATTAGATCAGGTTGCTCAGAGCCCCAGCCAGCCTGGCCTTAAAAACTTCCAGGGATGGGGCTTCTACCACCTCTCTAGGCAACCTGTTCCACTGTCTCACCACACTCAAGTAAAGAACTTCTTCCTAACATCCAATCTCAATCTACCCTCCTCAAGATTGTATCCGTTCCCCCTAGTCCTATCACTACCTGACATCTTAAAAAGTCCTTCACCAGCCCTCTTGTAGTCCCCCTTCAGATACTGGAAGGCCACAACAAGGTCTCCTCAAAGCCTTCTCTTCTCCAGGCTGAATAATCCCAACTCTTTTAGCCTGTCTTCATAGGAGAGGTGCTCCAGCCCTCTGATCATCCTCATGGCCCTTCTCCTGACACATTCCAGCTCGTCCATATCCTTCTTGTAATGGGGACTCCAGAACTGGATGCAGTACTCCAAGTGGGGTCTCCGAAGACTGGAGTAGAGGGGAGAATCACCTCCCTCGACCTGCTGGCCATGCTTCTCTTGATGTAGCCCAGGATACGGTTGGCTTTCTGGGCTGCAAATGTACACCGGTGACTCACGTTGAACTTCTCATCCACCAGCACCCCGAAGTCCTTTTCCTCAGGGCTACATTCAAGCCAGTCACTGCCCAGCCTATATCAGTGCTTGGGATTGCCCTGACCCAAATGCAGGACTTTGCACTTTTTCTTGTTGAAGTTCATGAGGTTGCCTGGGCTCACCTCTACAGCCTGTCAAAGTCCCTCTGGATGGCATCCCTTCCCTCCAGTTTATCAGCACCTTCACACAGCTTGGTGTTGTTGGCAGACTTGCTGAGGGTACACTCAATGCC
>VWZO01009466.1:1212123-1229977 GCA_013396975.1 Bucco capensis | reverse complement strand
AAGTCCTTTTCCTCAGGGCTACATTCAAGCCAGTCACTGCCCAGCCTATATCAGTGCTTGGGATTGCCCTGACCCAAATGCAGGACTTTGCACTTTTTCTTGTTGAAGTTCATGAGGTTGCCTGGGCTCACCTCTACAGCCTGTCAAAGTCCCTCTGGATGGCATCCCTTCCCTACAGTTTATCAGCACCTTCACACAGCTTGGTGTTGTTGGCAGACTTGCTGAGGGTACACTCAATGCCGCTGTCCATGTCACCGATGAAGATGTTAAACAAGATTGGTCCCAGTGCTGATCCTTCATCATTTTTCCCCTCTTTCATGTAAGTATACTTAGCTTGTTAAAAACCACTCGCTTCAAATGGAAAAGGGAATTTTGAACTTCAAAACATTGGAACAGGTTGTTTCAATGATTTTGATTACATTTATTCCTAAGATCAGGGGAAACAGGAAATCAGTCAAAATCAGTTTTTACTACCTAGAGTTTTGGTTGCAATCAATTCCCATTTTGTGATGAAGAGATAATTCATAATAAACCTCTCAGCCAAGTAGCAAGAGAAAAAAAAATCTTTTTGTCCAGCATTGCAGATTGAACAATGAGTTTTCTAACTTGAATGTTTTCTTTTTGCAAAGCCAGATAAACTATGAATCAATACTGCATTGTTCATGGAGATGCTCTTTGGTTCCATACCTTGGTTTTATATTGTTTTATAAAGAGAAAACTAATCCTGGCAGAGCCGTTATTTCCTATCTGGCCCTTCTGTCAACCATATGCACATTCAGAGAATGTTTTTTTCTGTAACACTTTATTTTTAATCAGTAAGCAAAATTCTAAAGATGTAAATGGACATTGATATTCTCCCCAGATTTGTGTCTGCAGCACACCTGAGAAGTGATTTGAGCAGTACCTGCAGCATGCTGATACCAGCAATCTCTCCTTGAAGAGCTGAGCTCTGAGGAAGTTTTGCTCTCTTCTCCACAGCCAGAGATCCCAGTCCATGACATGTGCCACTGAACACCAGTTTTGACTGAATAAATATTCCTGTATTTACTTTCTCTGCTCTACTGTTTGCTGCTGTGGTTCACACCTCTACTACATCTATCCAGGACACACAAGATGGCAATTGCTTTCCTACTCCAGGTCTAGACTGAACCAATATCCAGCATCAGATGGGATTAGTGTTTCAGTCTATCAGTGCCAGAGACTCAGCACAAACATGAGTTGCAAAGCTAAATGCTATTTTTGTTGCCTTTTTTCAACAGCTTCAATGTCTGACTCAGACATTCATTCCCATTGGTGGCTGGTTCTGTTCCCAAGCATTTTGCAGGGGTCTCTAGGTCTTTAGTGAGCACTGAAGATGCAACTAAAAGACAAAGAAAGCAAAAATGACCTAGGCCTCCTCAGTTAAACATCTCCTAGATCCATTGGATCCTGGATCATATGAGTAAATATGTATATAGAGGAGTTTTAAAATAAACCAAACCAATGGGTTCTGTACAAATATAGCAGTATAAATAAATAAATATAAGCACATTTCATTCTTCAGTTTTCCAAAACAATACTCTAGGACTGCTTTACATTTCCAATGGGACTTGACTATATGGAAAGTACAATATACAGTAGAATTAACTTTTTTTTTAATTCAGCCATTTTTTGCTGTTCTATACACAGGTTGTGACCTCTCACCTCCTGTTTATTTCTTCCCATGTTGACCTTTCACTGAAGCACAGGGCTAATTTTGTGCTCCAGTGACCAAGAATAGGAATTTGTCACTTTATTCAAAATGGAATGAATACAGGTATGTCTGGCATTCTCAGCTGGACTTAACCCTCTGCATGCTGCAAACAGTCAAATAGCCAAGTGATCTCTATTAGGAAATATCTTTTCTAGAGTTGTGCTATTTTTTTGTAACAAAAGAACTTTGCTGCTTTTGTCTGAAAAGGTTTTTTTTCTTTTTCTGTGCACAGCTGGATGCAGTTTTCTTTGTTGCAAAATACAGTGAACTAAACAGAAGAAAATGACAGGTTAGAGGTCCATAGAAATTTGCAATGGTTCTAAAGGAGAACTTTCATTAGTGTTAGGAAATAACCTCCATCTTAATTGTCTGCTGTACAAACAAAGTTTTATGTGTTATCTTTGACTGAGAAAGAAATGACTAATTTCTCCAGTAAGATGCTAGTAATGAATTCTTATGGACTAATCTTAATAAGTATGTGCAAGGTAAGCTATTTTCTCATGTTGAGTTATAAAATATAATTCTTTTCCTTATGCAAATACTTTCACTGGTACTTATGCATCTAGTCAAATCTTCCAAGCAGTAGGGCTCATTTCTCTGACTCTAAGTTCTGTAAAGCGAAAAGACATCAGTGATCCATGCAGGATTTGAAGTTAAAACTTGTGTTAGAATTACAAAGGGTAAGGGTACGATCAAAAGAAAAAAAACCCAGCCCAGTACATCTCAAGTGAAACAGTCATAGATTCAAGTGTTAACTCCCAAAATAAGTTGTTCCATGAGCAATGGACATTCAGAGTGTGGTTTCCTGCAAACAAACCCTTGTATGTCTGTGGTCTTGGTTGTGGTGATCTCTCTTTTGCTCCTGGTGGCTATATTACCATCTTTTCAGTTCTTCATCACATATCCTGATCTTTTCTCTAAATGTGCATTATCATTGCTGCCCTCCCAGATCCTGTCTTTACCTGACAAATATATGCCTGAGTTATGTGTGTGCCGCTTGGCCAGCCAGTGTGTACGAGCTGGCTGGGTAAGAGAACAGCACTGCTGGATCATGGCACTGCCCCTCCTGCAGCAGAAACACTAGTTTGGGCTACTAACCTCACAAAACTTGTCAAACATTAACATATCTGAGCACTCTAGCACCTCATTTTAATTTACTGAAATTAAGTTCAAAAGTTACTTTGAGGGAAGAACACTAAAAATAAATAGCATGTTCCCGTAGACTTCTTAAGCCTCCGGAAAGAGAGTGAAAAAAAGCCTCATTGTCTTTAAATCCTTTTACAAGTCATAGGCTGGAGCAGTCCTGTGCCTTCATCAGGACAGAGACCTCTTAAGCATCTTTCCAACAAGGTCAGTGGTTCTGATCTCAAGAAAATGGAAGTAAGCATCATTTGAGAGAATTTGTCTATATATTTCTGTCCTTCACAGTTAAAATCAGTAAAATACTATCAAAATATAAATTTACATATTTTTAAAATAAATTTGAAAATACTTCTAAAATCGTTAAGTCTTCAATATCTTTCAAACTTTGAATAGGAAAGGAGCAGAAAGATGAGTTGTAAGGTCTGCTATGCAGGCTGAGATTTTTTTCCTCAGGTGAGTGTACTTTAAGTGCACTACAGAGGGATACAAAATTGTATGTGTTCTTTGTAAAATGAAAATTGCAGACCCTTTGGGAAGTTCCTGCACATATTTTTCACTGAATGGGAAGTATCTCTTGTTCGTCTTCCCTCAGTGCTGAGTTAATGGCTATCAGCCTTGGCACAGTTTGGCTTCATGACATACAGAAGGTCAAGAGATGCTCTGAGCTGCTTGATGCTGGGCCTGTCCATGGGTGGGTGCATGCTCAGGGGACTGCAGGCAGATCATGGAGTTCAGAAGTAATGCAGTTTGTTTACTTCCTAGTTCAAACCTCTAAGTGATTGCAGTTATTTCCTACTCTGAGAAGAAGGAAATACATGTGTGGGTGAAGTAGAGTGTGGTACATTTATAATGGCTATCAAAGTAACCATAACACTAACATTCTAGAAAGGCATGACATACTTTTGCCTCTCAGCTGAAAAGTCTCTATACTTTTCACTGTCTAAAACTAGATCTTACACTTCTCTAAAACATGATTTCCAGAGCCACCTGAAGTATACAAAAATACATAAATAAAATATTGATGTGACTTAAGAAAACGATAAGAAGGATCCTAAGATCAACTAGTTTCAACTTTTTTTCCAGCATATAGAGTCTCCTGCCAAACACAGACAAATATTTAGCAGACTAATTCTATTATAGAAGAATCTAGTTAATGTAGTAGTTTCTGGCAGTTAGTACTACCCTATGTTTGTAAATTCTCACTGCTCATCCTTGGTAGGGTAATTTAGTCACCATTAGGAGCATACTCTTCCTCTTTTAGATGTAAAACATTTTGTCATTCACTTTTTTAAGATCTTGCCTCTCAAAGTGCGGAGCATGGTGCCAAGGTAGTGGGATTCAGTGAAGAACATGTGCTTCTTAACCAGTAGACCATCCAATTTGCTGCCAAGTTAAGGATCCAGCTTCCACAAGCCAGTGGTAGTTATGATCACCAGTGCCTGCAGAGAACATATCTTTTTCTTCTGTTCATCAATGTCTCTATGTATTTTTTTCATAAATTATTCTTTCTGATTAGAATATGTCATTATTTATGTACACAGGTAATTGCTTCTTACTAATCTACTCCCTCCTTGGAGCAGACTCTGGATCCTTCCCTGAGCTGTAAGGCTGTGTGCAAGGCATTAGCACCAAAACCATCCCTGCTAGTCCTGGCATTTGCATACTAACTACTTCAGTGGTGAACAGTTAACTCTGATATACTGAATGCTGAGGGGGAAAAAACCCAAACACAACATAAACAGAACAAAGCAGCATCCATAAACAGCCTAGTGCCACACTTTCCATGCTTTAGAGTGTTTTACATGGGAGTTTTTCCTCTGTGAGCATGTACATGCTCTGATTTTGATCTTTTAAAATTTCTGCATCCCTTAGGTTGTATTCTTTCACTCCAGAATAACTCTTGTTGTGATAGATGAACTGGAACAAGAGTAGGCTTCCTCACAGCCACTTCCTGTCAAAGTGCCCTGTACTAAACAGCAAGCTGCGCAGTCAAATGGAAGGAAGCACAAAAGTCCACTTTTCCCTTATCTGTTCCCCATGGCAACCTGACCAAGAACAGTGACCCTCAGCAGCACAGCTGAGGCCTGAAACTGTGCTGAATTACTCAGAAAGAGCATCTCCTGACCCCAGCCTGCAGAACCCAATGGAAATACATGACCTGTAAGTGCAGAACCTCCTTGTCTGACATTGTGTTTGTGCTGTACACAGCCAACATGGGTCAGACCCTTTCATAAAGCTGACTTAATGACTCTCAAATCTAATTTGAAGTGAATTAGTGAACCTAGAACTATTCAGCAGCCAGGCTCTGCAATTAGAGGGATTTATATAAAGCAGTCAAAAAATCCACATAGAAATATTGTATATCCTTGATTTAGGTATTGAAATAAAATACTTTTTCTCAAGGCTGACCTTTGTTAGTTACATGTAAACTGAACTGATGATGAGTCACTGAGCTAGCAAATTAGCTACTCATACTTGTTGACAGGGTCAGCAAGAAATCTACCACATTTTTAAACAAAAATAAAATCATCGTGTAGGTATTGTACATTACTCACTTCATATGTACTTCTTGTCCTTAATGACATTCAAAAACCATTGGCAGCAAGAACAGGAAAAACAGGACATCTTGGGGTTTTCACACTCTCTACCAAGTGTAATCAGAAATTTAGCACCATAAGCTTTGGTTAAGGAGCAGTAACAGTATCTATTTGTTGTGCTTTCAACCACATAAGTAATAGAACTGACCTCAACAGTGGGGAGAAAAGGACTAAACTCTTTAATTCCCTACCTTGGTTAATGTTGTTTGCATAGAACCACAGTCTACATTATAATGCTTCTGCACAACCAGCATTTTTGGATTGTGGCAGCAAGACAGACCAGTAGTTCATTACTAGAACACTGTTTCCGTGATCAGTTCTTATGACTATATCAGTAATTTGAAGCACAGCTAATCAGGGCCCTGAATGCATTTTTGAGTGAGAGCACCTTACAGTTAACAACTCTAGTGAATGTACATGAACAGCATTTTAATGCCAGAAGCTCAAAGGTGGCTTTTTAACAGACTTGGCTTGTTTTTACATCTGCCCATTTAGTCTATGCTCTGCTCCTGAGGTAAGGTCCGTTGAATCACAGCTGATCTACAAAATGAACACATTGCTGTGGTCACTGAAGTCATTCAGATGAGCTACATGATTAAAAGTGGATTTGACCATCCCAGTTTAATCCTTTCTTGTAGTCAGTATGTCCATATACAGCTCCAGTGTGCAGAGCACAGTTCCCTAAACCAGCAGAAAACACACTGTATTATAGAAATATTTATTTAAGATAAGAAAATGATAACATAGCAAATAGAATAATTTTTTTGCTACCAGTACACTTAAATTTTTAAGCAGTTTCTCTTTTGCTTGTGTACTTTCACCTTTCCATTTCTGTTGAAGGCCTTTTGGCATTTGTGCTGGTCCTCTGAATCTAACTATTTTGCCTCGCTTCCAGTATGTTACCCAACTCTGTTGTTCCTTCCAGTATTTGGCATTTGCTTTCGAATTATGTTTGTCCATCTGTTATTTGTCCTTTTGGTGATGCGTTCTGCCGATTCCCATTTGTTCCTCTCAGCTTTCTCAACAATTTGAGCTTCTGAAGTGTTGTTGCAACCAGTCAGCCCAGGAAGACATTTGTACAGAACAACAGAAGAGCAAAAAATGGCCTAGAATGGTGTTTCTTTTTCTTTAGGATCTCACAGATATACCTTTTTCCAGTGGCCAGTCCCACTAGCTGATTTCACAGGCTCAAGGAGCATGTAGTGCAAGGGGCATTCTAGACTACTACTAGTTATAGTCTTGACTGAGCTTGCACTTTTCCGATACATTTTCCTTTTCCTTTGTAAACATATTCATTCCCTTTATTAACTATGAAACTTTCTGGACTGATCAGGCCTAAGAAGAACCACAACTCCATCTATTCCTGTTTTTTCCTCCTAGTTATATCTTTTTTATCCCCTAAGAAAAAAAAAATAAATTCCAAAACCCAACCACTTGCATGCATTTGCTGAACATGACCTTTACTTGGCATAATTTCATTTTTCAGGCTCAGAACATTTTGTAGACAGAATTCTAAATTTGTCAGCTCACAGGTTGCCTGTGCACAGAAGTGTGGCATGACTAAAGCTACGCTCAGCTATTGATCAATAACACGGATTCTGTTTTCTTCCCTATCATAGCTCTGCAAGCCTATTTTAAGGTCACACTCTGACCAGCCCTAATGCACTAGCTTTAGCAGTTATACTGGGTTTGCAGAGCTTTGTTTGGAAGTCAGGCTCTAGATAGGACTTTTTATATATTTGTTTTGGATTTAGAGTCATCTGGTAATACAGTCTTATTGGAAAATCAAGTTTCTCAGGAAAAGAGAAAATCCTCTTGGAAAACCTAATTATTAACAAGAGACCATTTAGTTTGTATCAGTGGTCCCTGGAGAGATCTGAGTGGTGTAGGTGAATGAAGGATACTTATATCACTTTATTTCCATGTTTTAAATTAGACATTAATTAAACTGTTTACTTCGGTGCATTGAACTCTCATAATTTCTGGCCTTACCCCAGTAAAAGCCAAGTGAATTTTACCAATAAGAATAAAAGACAGGTATTCAGCAGCACTTTTCAGAGTGGGAATGTCTTTGAAAGGAAGGAACTTCCTTTCCTTTGCCCTCTTTTCCCTCCCAGCTCCAAAGAAAAAGCTCCCAAACCCACCGCTTTCATTATGTAAATACCAGGTATTAATAACAATTTATGAAATGTTTTGATGTGGGTAGGATACTGATTTTGATCAAATCACAAAATCAGGAAGCCCAAATTTGTAAGGAAACCCTGAACAAAGCACCTCTATTATGTGCAAGCTCATTGGGGTTTGTACACAAGTGCTTTGCGCATGTAAATTGGTTAGAGTATCCTGAGCGTGCAAACCCTGGGTCACAGAGAACAAATAGATCACTTTGTCTACAGAGAAATTAGCACTGCATCTTCAGAATCCTTCAACAAATTTGATGAAATCAACCCGATCTCACCTAGATGACCCAGTTCTGCCCTTGAGCTCTAGCAAAGGCAGGCAGAGAACACTCAAATTGCTTTGGAACCTTCTTGCTGGCCAAGTGTTCCAGAGTGCAGAGCAGCATCACACTAGCATTAGCATTATTATATAACAGACATAAACAGATGAAACGGAGGCAAAAACTACTACAGGCACTGCAGATAATCACCTCCTGATTGGAATCACTAATCAATTGTTGGTCTTTAATATTTTGATTCTAGTTTAAAATCACAAATTTTGTGCCCATGAAACACTGTTGGATGCTCAGGACATTACAGTTGCAGTTATGTAGTTAATTATAGTTTCGGTGTTGGCCTTTTGGAAATAAAATTAGTGTAGCGACTTTCAACGGAAAGACCAGGTCTAACAGTTAACAGTTGACCATTCATTCTTACATGGTCAGCTATCATTAAATCGCTTTTTATTCTCTAATGCACCAACCCAGAAGTTGTCATCACAGTGAGAGATGTTAGCTGATGAAAGTACTAATCAGCTGATACATGAAAACCTCATCATTACACACACAGCAATGTACAAGGAGAGCCACATTGTCTTTTTAGATGCTAGTCCAGTGAGAAGTACAAATCTAATAATTTTTCTCTGTAGGAGGCTGCTTATCTTATATCATCATGTTACAAGATTTTACACTTGTAAAATAATTAAAATATTCCAGCTGCAGCAGCAAGAGCAGCAGCAACTATAGAAGGAGTATAGTCAGGGCCTCCTGTACTGCATACAGGCTAAATTCAAAGGCTTGCTGGCTGTGAGGTAGTTGAAAAGCATTGCAAAAGTGAGATTTAACTTTCCTGTTTGGTAAAGGAGAAAACAGAGAAATCTCCAAAGACTACTGGCCTTGTATAGAACACATTGTTAGTCAAAGGAGAGAATTGTAATTCTGTATTATAAACAAGAGCACATTCCTCTCTTTTTATTCCTGAGAGCTACAATTAAAGGATGCAAGTCATAAAACAGTGTGTTACGTGATGCATTGTTTTTAATCTCACTGCCTTGTATTATATATCAGGTTCATAAAAATCTTCAGACAGGAAAAGGCTTGTTCCATAAAAACACAGACTCCTGCATCTGAAATATAAGTTCATGCACAAGCAATGTATATATCACCCAACCAGCAAACTAACTCACTCACTTAATACACTAAACTTCAGGTTCTTCCTATATTATGTGAAATGGCTTGAAACAGGAGGCAGCTGCCAGGAAACATCACTGCTTCTTTGCTCAAGAGAGACAGGGGAAGGAAGAATGAAGAAAAAATTCCCTCGATGGATGCCACAATAGCATGTCTTTCATTATCGCCCTGTGTCAAGGCACTGTGTAATGTTCATTGTGCATGCATAGTAAATTACTATTTACCTGCCAGTGCCTTTGATAAGTCAGTCTTTTCTCCCTCTTTTCGTCCACACAGCATGGAACAGTGAAACCTCTTTGCTTATAATTCTTATTAAGGTGATACCTTTTCTGAATAAGAAAGTACACACTTCCAAAGGAGGCATTCTCTTGGGTTTTTAAGGGCCATTGTTTTTATTGTTTTCCTTTTATTTCTCCCACCCTGCTGTGTTTTAATGCTATAGTGACTTCTGTGTATACAACTCTCATATTGAAATGTCTGCTGCAGATATATGCAATATTAAAGAGTGCTTATGAATTTTTGACATCTAATTAGTCGCTACCCAGTTAACATGTCAAGACTCAGAGGGATTAGGGAGTCAGCCCTTTCTGAATAAGTTAAAGCTATGCCCTGTCCTTTTCATGTATTATTCTTTAATGTAGGTGGTGATTATTTTGCTGTGATTAATTGATGAAGCTCATTGGTCTGGCAAGTGTTACAGAATTCACCATTCCTCACTTTTATTTCTCTCTGTAGGGCTTTCCCACTTATTTGAAAGGAATTGGTTCTATTTGGTCTGTGAAGCCTCATTGTCTTTCCTCAATACATGCACATTGGTTTCTCTTAAGATTAAATCTATGTAATTTTATATCTTTTCTACTATAAAGGAAGAAGATAATTCATAATGCTTGTTTTATTTTAAGTCAAATGTAGCAAATAGAGTTTCTTTTAAGGCAGCGGGTTGTTTTTTCTTGATATATGATTTAAAAAAATTATAGATATGTATTTTGCAAGATAAAAATAGATTTTGATGGGGTTTGGATTTTTTTTTTTTAATGCTTTGCAAAGACCCCTACATTCAACAAGGTTTGGAGGATTTCAGGGTTTTCTGGTCCCTGACTATAAGCAATATCTTACCCAGACATTTTTTTGTTTGTTTGTTGGGGTTTTTTTTAAACAGTTTGAATGTATTTTTTCTTAGAGATGATATAATATTCTCTGTTGTCAGCTATGGTGAATTATACCAATTTTAGCATCCAAATGGAAGGCTTAATTATACAATCTCTCTTTTCCATATGGACATTCTTTTATAAAAGGAGAAAAAAGGGGAAAAAAGAAGAAAATTAAAAAAAAAGAATGTTGGGGCAAATCTTTGAACACCTGTAGAAATCTAAGTGATGCATATTTAAAACAATGTGATCACTCATAAATTCAGCTGTGTGTCAAGGTTCCTGCTGACCTGTGGTGCACTCCAAAGGAATGTTCCATTGATTATATACAGCTGCGGATGCAGCACATATGTGTGCTTCATGGTCTGATATATTTGTTACATCCCCCTCTGTGTTAGTGATATTGGGTTCTATATAAAGAAACAATAAAAACGTATGCTAAGCACATAATGGCTGTGCCATTTGCCTTACACAGGCACCATGCCACCAGTATTTAACTCACTGTTTTGTAAAGTGGAAGATCTACCTTAGCTGTGAAAGGCACAGTAAAAACTTACACACACGTGGACACACACAAAGTTATTTTTCTGGTTTTTATTTTTATTTTTTTCCCCACTTTCTAAAACACTGCAAAGGAGCATCCTACCCTACTGCACTGTGTTTTGACTGTGATTTCAATGTAGTCAGCTCAAGATTTTTAGGCCTTGTAAAAGTGCAAGCCAGTCAGGCAGTTTCCCTGAAAGGATTAAACCAGAAAAGGAATTTGCAGAGCACAATGCAGAAGGAAATGTATAGATACATTTATAGAAATATTTAATCATGCACTGTGGCTACTGAGAACTTTCTTCAATTTCCCTACCTCTCCATTGCAAAGGAGCTGAACAAAAGGCTGTTGCCATCCGAGTTCATTTCTGCAGCCTTCTGGTTTTATGGACAAATAATTACTTTTCACAGAGCAGAATCAATCCCATTATGAACCTCCACTATTCAAATCCGTAATTGGGACAATAAGAGCTCCAGCCTGTTTATCTTCTTTTGAAATGAACAAACTCATGCACACATTCCTAAAAATGGTGTCGTTATAAATAAGCCTTCCCCTGCATATACAGAGTTTTAATTACAATCCTATGCGCCAGTCAGAGTTTGTGCTTTTTAATGTACATTTGAGGGACTGTTTCTAAGGTATTTAGCTGGTGAAAATATGTAAAAAATTCTGTTGTTTGGTTTTAAAAGAAATTTCTGTATGTGAGGGAAAGAGGAGACTGAAAGGTGCTGGGAGGTTTTAGCAAGGTACCTCTCCTTAATCCTCACCTGGGTTTGTTTGGGAAAAATATTGAGTCTGGAGGTTATTGTGAAAAAGCTGAAAAGAGGAGTCACAGCAGCCTTACACAACCCCTCAGGAACAAAAACTGATGTTGACCCTGCCACAGAAAGAAGAGCCATGAGGCAACAAGGAAGGGAAATAAAACTGAGTGGGGTGGTTGGGTCAGCTGAAGGGGATAAGAGTATGAAAAAGGAAGGGAGGAGGGTATTAAAAGAAATATCAATCAGTTGGAGCATATTCACTTTCTCCTGCACAGTAGATTCTATCAGAAGAAAACACTGAACTTTGTAGTGTTAGCAGCAGCTGAAATTTAGAATTATTGTTTCCTCCTAACAGAAGACTCATTTTCCACGGCCGCATTTGCAGCATAATAAGCTTTTTGTTATTTTTTCAATTAGAGTCAATTGACCTAACAAAATGGTTGGCAATTAAGTGATTTTTGTAATGGTCCGGGGGTAATTTAGTCGAGCTTGTCAGCTGTGTTTCATGAAGCTGAGATGTCTTTTTTTCCCACTGCCTCTCTCTCCCTCTCCCTCTCTCTCACTTACTCTCTCTCTCTCTCAAGCATAATGGCTCATAATTTCAAAATCTTTTCCTTCTGTTTCCCTTACAATAATTTGCAATTACAGGAAGTTGTTGGAGGTGATTTTTTTTTTCCTACCTTGCTTTTTGAGGCAGTAATTTTAAATAAAATGTACATACTTGTAAAAAGGGGGCTATTACAGAAATCACTTTTTGTGTAAACTCAATTATTTTATGAATAGTGACACCAGTTTCTGCTGGGTTCAACTCCTAAAGGCTGCTGTATTATTATTTTCAGGGTAAAAGGTTTTGAACATTTAGAACACTTTTTCAAATCAAACCAGTATTCAGGAAGGTAAACAACAACTTAAATGATGAGGAGCCTTGTAGTAAAAGCTTACAGGTATATGAGAAGAATGAATGTCATTAGGACATTAAACAATAGTCTGCAGCTACTGGACTTTATCTTCTCCTGCTATGATTTATGAAGGGATTCCTCATTTGCCTAACTGATTCGTTTCTTAAGACAACATCTGGAGCTGCAATTCCTATTAAAGTGTTTTAGTTAGATCTGATGACTAGATCAGATGTTCTTTCATTTATATTCTCTTTATTATCTGTTTTTGTAGCACATGCATTCTGGAAACTGAAGCCATGCACCCGTCCATCAATGAATCCAGAGACTTTTCAGCATCTGCCTGCTAACGGCTGTCTACTTTTTGATTTTTAAATCCTTTTTTTTTATTTTTTTTCCTCTAATCCCCAACCATGCTCAACATTTCCCCTGTTTCAAGAGCCACCCTGCTAGCCGGCGGGATGAGAAAGATGCGCAGCTGCCTGGAGCCGCGCTCACGACTGCTTCCTCGGCAGTCAGCAGAAGGGGGCACTGCTGGAGCAGAGCAGCCAGAGCCTGGCCCCCCTGCCTGCCCCTTGCCTGCCCGCAGCCTGCCTGCAGCCTGCCTACCCCCTTGCCAGATCCCTTCTGGCTGCCACTCTCTGTCTCCTATCTGACAGGACATTGCTTCCCACCCTGTAAGCCTCCTGCCTGTCCCACGCCTATTGCCCCTCTCTCCTGACCTGCCCCTGTTCTCTGCCTGCTACTCCTACCTGCCCTCTTGCTTCTGCCCTGCTCCTTACTCCTGCCTGCCCCCACTCCCTGCCTGCCTCTTGCCCACCTGATTTTTCCCATCAAAAGATCACATTGAAAAACCTTACCAAGTATAGCTTGGAGGTCCCTGGTGCTGTAGTTTAGCCTCATGTTGGTCCCAAAGGCAGGGCAGTTGCAGATGGGCTGAAGGTTGTGTCACCAGTGGAAACCCTTCTGCACTTAACAGTTGCTGGCTTGTAAATGACTAGGGATGGCCACTGTTTTAGTTTGTTGGGTTTTTTTGTTTGTTTTGTTGTTTTTTTTTCCTGGTGTCATAATTTTATGTTGGTGGCTGAATTTTATTTATTGCTTTAATATGCCTCATGTTACATTCTGAAAGTTTCTCAATATGTAGTTCTGTACGACATTTTCAGCTAAAATCCATGGGCCAAATTCTGAGAGGCGTTTTCACTTCTTTCTGTCTTCCTCTCTGGCATCCAGCATCTCTTGGAATTGGGTTGCAAAGGACTGGCCTTCCATATTCTCTATTGGGACAGCAAGATCAGTGTACATTATCCTCAGTAAATATTGCTTTTACATTTGGATCTCCACTCATTGATAGTCTTCTCCTAGGGTTTGATTATAAGTCACTGTAGTTGGGACAGAGCTGGAGCCTCCTAAGGCTTCGATTAATCCACTGCATCTAGCATTTCTATAAAAAGAAAAAGTTATGATTCTGAATAAGCATCGTGCAGAAGAAAGAAGCCAAAGCATAAAGTATTAAACTTTCATCCAGCACCATAGGAGAGATGTAGTTATTAAATTTCAGCTGCTTATCAAACTGATATGAAAGTCATTTTGCATGATTGCTTTGCATCCTCAAATCTTCTGCTTTTATTTGCAGTGCATCTCAGCGCTTTCTTATTAGAAAAATACTCAAAGGATAAAAAAGCTGATAATATTATTCAGTTTTGACAATTAGGTAGAAAAAAAACATTTTAAGATGTGCTTTTTTTATTGCAGCTAGTAATAATAGTGGTGGTCCTCCTGGAAGCAGTCTCTTCTGATGTTACCCAGGGTGATGCTAGCTTTACCCTGTAATGGCTAAAGCACTGATGGCTAGACTGGTAAAGCTGTTGAGGGGTGTAAGCCAGGATGTCATTCTTAATATCACAGTGTATGCAGCCACAGCTTATTTTGCATTCAGAGGTCTGTATTTTATAGCTTTTTCTCTTTCCCCTTCATATTTCAAAGATTCACAGGAATGGACTTTGGCTAGTGTCTGTGCTGAGAGGGGTAGAAGGAAGAGCAGCTTCCCTGCTTTACACACCCTGTGCTGGCCTTGCTTGCAGCTGCTGTCCATCTCCTCAGGATCGTTGTTGTGTTACCCACTTCAGGAAACCTATCCCTGTCTAATTATACTCAATCCCCCATACACTTTAGCTGCCCAGCAACTGACTTTAATTGTTACCTCCCCACATTGTGATTCCCTTCTAGTTTAGCTTAATCTGCTCCTGATGCTTTGCGTGTGAATATATGCAAAGCTGTGAACATTCATGGGAATGCAGAGCCCTTAGAAGATGAGAGCAAATCATCCCATCTCCCACAACTCTCCCTTTCCCCACCATGGGTTTCCACAACTTGATGCTTGTTTGAGTTTTTCCCAACGAATGTTCCACCCATTTCTTCAGTACTCTCCTTGTCTTCTCATTTTCTGTCAATGCTTCCCCATCTCCTGCTGGGTTTTACTCCTCTAAGATTTAATTCACTCTCAGCAATTGTTGCAAAGCTGATGGCTCCCTAGCATTTATCTCTTTATTTTTGGTTGCAAACTTCTTTCCAGTTCCTTCATCTCATGCTATCCACCTCACATCACTGGCCAGACATCTGGTCACAAATTCAGGTCACAAAATACAACCTCTTTGAGCTGTTATTTCTCCATCATTTTGCAGAATTATTTCTCTGTTGCATGATGCTGGAGGGTATTAGCACCATACCTTCTCCTCACAGCTCGTTTAGCCCTGTAAAGCCTTCCATCTAAGAGGTTAAGCCTCCGTCCTAGGGACTTCGCTGCCAGCGTCCAAGCTTGCTAGGCCCTGGCAGATGAACCTTAGGACAAAAGGGTGGGTCCAGCTCTGCGCATGCTGTGTCTCACCTAAAAAAAATCCATTGTGCAGGCTCGAGGGTGCTATCTGCTATCCTCTTTTTATCAGCGCGCTTGGAAAAGGCGCTGATGAGGAGCGTGGGTGGAGCCCTCCCTGGATCTTCATTCGCGAAGCCTAGCCACGATGACGATGATGACCTTCTCCTCACACTTTCCAGATTTAATTTCTACCAATCAAGTCACTACTTTTCCAAGCTTCACAAAATATGTGTCTGCCATATTAAAAGATGTCCTTAGATCTTTCTGTCTAGATTTGATTTCTCTTCCCCAGGCCATGGAAACTTTCTCCTCTCTGAATTTTTTCACCGCTATGGTGCTATCCTCTAGGAGAGCAATTTGCTTTATGTATGCCTACAGTTCAGGAAAGCAGTCTTACATGCTTCTTGATGCTGAAAATGTCTGTAAGGGAAGATTCTAGGAGAGGAATTCTAATGACCATCCCTGTGTGATGCATGTCTTTTAACTGGCTTTTGGACTGTCCCAAATTCAGAGTGGGAGGATAGTTCAGGTTGTAGCTCAGGGACTGATTTTCTTTGGTCCCCAAATGATCACATGTATTTCCCCCAGTGCTCAGCCACCCACCATAACCTTGCACCTGGTGCAACCATGGCTCTCACTTGGCATTAGGGAGAAATGCATCTGATCCAGGGAGATACAGAAGCTGGAGAGATCTGGGCTGGAGAACGGGATCAATTGTAGAAGAAATACTTCATCAGGATAGAGGGGATGAATAGTCACAATACAAGGAAAAATATTCTGACAGTGAGATATGCTAAGATGGGAAGAAGGATGACACCTCCGTTGCAGGATTCATCATCAGAATATATTTATTACTGTGTTGTCCAAAGTACTTTACAAATTCTAAGATATGATTTTATTTTACACCTTGGCAAGAAACAGAATAGATGCCTTTATAAAGGACAATCTAATAAAGGAAAAATAACAATTAGGCAGGAATTTTCTAAGAGAAGCAGGAACTGTAACTGATAGCCCAAAAATATAAAAGTAAGGTGGTTGAGTTTTGCTGTGCTGACCTCTGACTTCTCAAAGTCTACCTTTCAGTCTTACATAGTTTTTTCAACTATTGCTTTAAAGAAAGAAAGTAAAAAATATTATATTGCTTCACTGGCTGTGGGTTACTATTTTCTCTCTGAAGGCTGATAACTCTCCTTTTTTAACACAAAAAACAAAGGCAGGTCACATGTTGAAAATATATGTGTAATGTTCTCTGCAGACTGCTTTAACATACCCAGCAGTATATTCCCTCTTTATTCCTAGAAGAGTAAAATTACAGCTTGTAGCAGGGCTGGCACCATGCTTCCATGTCGTGCAGACATTAGAGCAGAGGGAATAATTCACAATGAATAGTTTAGTCAGTAAGTTTAGCCCTTTCTCTGCTTAAGGGATCTCCATGGGCAGACTGAGGTTTCCTTGAGTTTATTATGCAAAGGAATTCAATGAGATCCTTTTTCCTCTCTAAGTATGTTTAATTGCTTAGGAACACTTCTCTGAACATTCACCAATAACTTCTTGAGCTTTGTTAGTTACAACTGCTTTGATGAGTCACATGGTGTTGATTTATTTTTCCAATGTGTTAAGCATGCAAACACTTCTTAAATTCATGTGTGTGAATCTAAGATTCAGTTTCCATCAATACTTATGCATCCTGTTCTGAAATTCTCTGTGAATAGCCACAATATTAATTAAATCATACAAATGTCCCTAGAAAGCAAACACAACTAGAAGACAGTATGGTTGATATCAATTCCTTTCCAAATTCCAGTGAATGTGCAAGTGGTTTTTTTAATAGCATTTACCCAGCTATAGTAGATTATAGGAAAAATGTTGTCATCTCACTGCTCTCCTTTCATTCTGTTCTGTTTCTTTCTTCTCATGAAGTAGCCGTGGGAAGGAAATAATAGCAAATCTTCCCCTGCAAAAAACAGGATTAAACTAAATGTCTTTGAGTACCAAATAGCCAGCTCAAGTTTTTCAAACCCAGACTTAATACACTACAGTTGTACCTGGGAGGTATAGTTCGTTCAGCACCTACCTGCCTCCAGGATGAGGATTCAATTAAGGAATATAAAAGATAATATGGTGCTATAGGGACAAAAGTAGTTTTGAAACTCTACACAGGCTTTCTGTAAATAGAGATACATTTCTTTGAAACCAAACATTTGCTGTTAAAATGCAGCAGTTTTCTATTCTGTCATCCTCCACTCCAAATTATAATAGAAAATATATAATGGAATATAAGAGCTAGCAGATGAGAAAAATACACCTTCAGTGTGAATTTCTCCTCTTAGCTACAAGGTGCTATCATATTACTTAATTCAAGAGTCTGCCAAACTCCAATATCTTTGATGCAAGACTCTCAAGAAGTGACCTGTCCTTTGAGGACTTCCAGGGCTGGGACTAATTACACCAGTGCTTACACTGATCACATCTAGAACCTGATCTGTGTCCCTTGGTTCTTACGTCATGGGCTTTTTAAGACTTAGTGACA
>VWZO01009466.1:1192034-1202489 GCA_013396975.1 Bucco capensis | reverse complement strand
GGGGGAGGGATGAGGGGGGGGGAGGCAGGATGATAGAGGGAAGAGAGACAAACAATAAAAAAAACTGAGACCAAACCAGTTTGCCTTCTCCTTTTGTGCTGTGCTTGTAATGACTGAACTTTTGACTTTAAAGTTTTTCTCTGGTGCAGTACTGTGGAAAAAGAAAAATTAAACAAACAAACAAAAAGATCCCCTTGGTGCAAAGACCAATCTAAGGCAATACCTGATGAGGGAATTGTTTTTTTTTTTTTCTTTTTTTGGTTGTTGTTGTTTACTTGAAGCAGATAAAACACCCACCTTAAACCCGCCCTCTATTCAGTTCAGCAGCACCTCCATACTCCAATAAACCGTTTTCATTCCATCTGGCGTGCGTTTGCTCTGAAGACATTTTCCTGTCAATCTCTCCTGCCACATTAAAAATCTGTCATTACTATTGCATTGCCGCCTGGCTCCTGAGATTTGTCTGACTGCTTTATTGCTCCTCTCATTTTTTTTTTTCTGCAACAGCCGAGAAGCAGAAATAAAGGTTTGTTGTTGAAACATGGCCGCAAGGAAAGTAGGAGGCACACATCTGTCAAGGTATTACCTTTCTTCAACCAGGGATTAAGGTGTTTTACTGCTCTCGCTACTGAGCAGTCACACTGAATAAATTTTCTCAGTAGAACATAAAAATGAACTCATACATTTTGAACTGGGTTTCATTCTTTCAAGCCAACCCATATAATTATGCAATGGCATCAGTGTTCAGGGGGAAAAAGAAAAGTCAGAAAGGTTTGTATGCACCCCCTTTCTCTCTCCTGTACCACCATTCACATTTGGATTATTTAAATGCTTATTAGGAATGCAAGACTGAGGCTATCAGTATTGAGGAGAGAAATTTTTTTACTCATCCTTGTTGCTGTTTCTGGATCCCTTGCAAGGTCAGGTGGGGTATTTTTTGGCTTTAGTCTCCATGTTTTGTCTTTGTGTTTACAAAATATGCCTGACAATATTAGCAACCATGTACCCTTCCCATTTCTGCTGCAGACATTAACTTTACAGTCTCAATGGTGTAAATGAAAACAATTTAAAAATTAAATATGACCAGTGGAAGTGGTTGTTAACAAGAAGACAGAGCAAGCCAAACTGAACACCCACAGTCTTCTGCTGGATGTTTCTGCATAACCATCCTAGTTGTATGAAATCTGAGGTCTAAATCAGAAGGAGTTATCTCACAAAATAAATATTAGGTGTAGGCAAATGAAGGATCAGGAGAAATGTCTGTGAAGGGGAACAAAATAAGGTGCCTTATGTTTGTGTTTTGTTTGGTTTTGTTTGTTTAGTATTTGGGGGTTTGGGGGTGGTTTTTTGTTTGTTTTTCTTTTTTTTTTTTGTTTCTGAAAAAGAATGATGCAGCTTCTAAATCTAAGGAGACCCCAGGACAGAAGGACTAACCTCAGTGCAGGAACCATAAACCTCTCCTAACTTTTAGGAAAAAGTACTTAAGAAAGTACTACACAGAGGCAGAAATCACACCTTCATCTGTGTAAAGGCATCTAGAGCCCCATACCTCTAGGTAGCTCTGCATTGTGACTCCATCAGTTTGACTTGTTCTTTGTTTTGCCCTTGGATCCCTGCCTCCTAGTGCTCCTCTCAGGCTTGCCTTTGGAGTGAGACAAATACCTCCCACCAGAGATGCTAAGTTGTGTCATTGCTAATTGATATATTTACTTAGCTAGCTCAGTTGAACAGAGAAATATTAGGACCTGCAGTTCTACTGAAAAACTGCTGCTTGAACAAAAGCAAATGAGCAATCCCGCAGGTCAGCAGATAATCTGTTATTCAGTCATTCTTCACAGTGTCCCAAGAAGGTCATAAATCACAAGGCTATCAATTCAGTACTGTATGGCTAGGCTTAGCGAACGAAGATCCAGGGAGGGCTCCATCCACGCTCCTCATCAGCGCCTTTTCCAAGCACACTGATAAAAAGAGGATAGCAGATAGCACCCTTGAGTCTGCGCTATGGATTTTTTTTAGGTGAGACACAGCATGCACAGAGCTGGACCCACCCTTTAGTCCTAAGGTTCATCTGCCAGGGCCTAGCAAGCTTGGAAGCTGGCAGCGAGGTCCTTAGGACATAGGTTTTATTAGAGTGTCCTTCTCTTAGATGGAAGGCCTTCCAGGGCTAAACGAGCTCCATCTGCCCGGGTTTGGAATCAGAGTTGTCCTTCTCCTAGGATGACTGCCAGAAGGCTAATGAGCTCATCCTACCCATACAAGGATTCTAGGAACATGGGTATCACTCCCCACACTTTCCCGTGGGCAATGAGTTTAATGCTCCCTCTGCTGTCAGCACAGTTATCGCACCAGGGGCCACAGAAGACCCCAAGTGATTTTCAGACTGTGCCTTAATTCAGTACTGTATTCCCCCAGCTTCTACTTTCTGCTGTCTATTGGCTATTTTCCATCCATTTTAACCCAGTGAAGGCAAGAGGAAAAGTGACCATTGTGAAATTTTACACTCCTCTCCCTGTTCTCATCTCCTTCCCAGATCTAAGTTGCATGACTGAATTTACAGCATTCTTCTGCCAGAACAGCACCCAGGAACATGTCAGGTTGGATGGGGAGGCAAAGCCACATGTCAAAACACTTTCAGATTTTAATTCTTCAGTAGAAGGGGCCATCTTCTTGTTCTGTTTTCATACAACATCTGACACAATGGGAGATTTAGGGTTGTTAATGTAATGCTTCAGTGAAAATCACAGAATCATAGCATGGTTTGAGTTGGAAGGGAGCTTAATGATCATCTAGTTCCAATCTCCCTGCCATGGGCAGGGACACCTTCCACTAGACCAGGTTGCTCAAGGCCTCATCCTACTGGTTTTGGACACTGCCAGGAATATGCCTGTGGAAACACAGTTCCTTCAGATGCTTTTCTTATGGCATCTCTCAATATGACTCTCTGTCTTAGGGTGAATTTTTAAGTAGTTGATCAGTAGGAGTAAATATAGAGTGAAATAATTGGTGCTGAAGATCCCCTCTCCGCACTGTATGTCTTTCAGGGTGTTACCTAAAACTAATTCTAGTCTGGTCCTATGGGCTGGATGCCCTTTAGCAAGTGGGGAACAGCAGGTGTGCACCCAGAGCATAGCTTCTGTATTAATTTCATCTGAAAGAAACTCTGTGCTCCCTGAGCCCACTCTGCAGTACAAGCCACAGCACTTTCAAAACACAAGTGTAAATACAGCTGATGCCTCCTCTGTTAGCCCTTGTGTTTGCTAGATCCTTCATGTGGCTGATGCTCCTCCATGTGCCTCAAAGACTGGTTGCTATTTGATGGTACAGAGAAGCAGTGCATTAACTTGCTACACCAGGTGAATTCTGCAATGCATATTTAGTGGAACACAAATCATTTGTAGATAATAACCAAAACAGAGGGAAAGAAGAGAAGAACTATATTCATGTTCTTATTCTTTTTCCTTTTTCTTTTTTACATACAAAAGCACTCTCAGTGACTTTGTCCATTACCACCCTTAGGGAATTTCAAGCTGGTAGTAGTGTCACACTTGACAATAAATCCAGACTATTTGCACAGTTCTGGGGGTGGTTTTGGTAGTCTTTCAAAACCAAGTTTCAATGCTTTCCTCCAGAAATGTGCTTATTGGCAATGTCCCTTTACCTACAGACTCCTCCTCTCCCAACATACAGAGTTCAGAGTTAAAAACGCTATCAGTAGCTGCAGTTTCATTTGCAAAGCCTATCTGAAGTAGGCAACTGCTTTATACCTTTGGGTGTGTTTAAATTACATATCAGAATCAAGATCAAAGCTGACAAATGGCTTCTTGCCAAGATACTTCAAAAAGCAGTTCATATTTGTAGGAGACAACCATAAGGGTCAAAATTTTCAGAAAATGTGAAGCTACTGAGTGTCCTTTTGGGAACCTCAGAGCTCTTTTTTTCTTTTAACCAAAAAAATATCGCCCATATTTTTATTTAAACAAGAATTCAAATAAGAACAGTTAAAAGTAAACGGAACTCCATATCTCAGTCCTCATTAAACTGACCACTTTATATTAATTACCCAGGAAAAATATGACAATATTCTCCCTTGGATGAGGAATCCTCACATTCAATGAAAGCAGCTTGAAGCTTGAATTTAAATATGCATAACTTCTGTTTCACACAGAGGGATATGGTTGATAAGTATCTGAGACAAGGATTTGGGCAATACAGTTTGATCTGGTTCTTGGGGTTATCTATCCAGCCATGCCTGCATCTCATCTAGTCAGTCAGTGATTATCAAAACTTTACATGCAATCCCAGAGGAATAAGTCCATTGTGTGTGTTATCTGCGTTCTGGGAACCAACTCCAGATACACAGGGCTTTAATGAGCCAACGGACTGTGCTGCCCACAGCTCACTAATTTATTCTCCTGGTATCAGTAAAATTAAGTTAGATTCACCTCAGGTATATATAAATAACGAAGAGTCCTTTCTCTTAGCAAAACTAAGCATGCTTATTTTCTTCCCAGTAGAAATGTGGAGTTCAAGTACCCCACTCTCATACCTGTCCGTATCTTACCTCTTCACAGAGTAATGTCAGCTAGTGCCAGGTACCCTATGACAGATACTGTTTTTAGTGAGAGAAGAACAGAGAGAATCTGTTCAACCAGTAAATTCTGAGGGAAAGAAAGGTCACAGTTTCCTGGTGTCAAGACTTGGAGTTAGTCTTTTTTTTTTTTTTCACCAATGAAAGTAGCAGCTGAGCCTGCTTATATCGCCTGTCACTGAAAAAGAACCTGTTAGCTTCTGCAGAGGATGTCCAACACCTGAACCAGAACTACACTGAGGAAGTATCATCTCCTCCAGTTCCATCAGCTGAGCCTTTTAACATAGCTACTGCTTTATCATGGTTAGGTAGATACAGATTTATCAAGGATGTTCCCATTCCCTTTAACTCCAGCCAACACGGTACCTGTTACAATACTTGGTCATGTGTTTGTTGAGATGGCAGCTATACCCATCACTTGAATGCTGCAGGATGGACAGAAGGACATTACAGAAAGGAAACACATCCACTGATCAATAGCGAGATTTGAAAGAGATTTTCTACCGTGAGCCTCCTACATGAGCTTCAGCCCACATGCAGCATCTGTGCACATCTATTCCCTGTCTGTGGAACCAGAGACAACAGCGTGTCCTCTGCCTGTTGTCTCTTTGACGCTGTGATGACTGCTATACACATACCAAACAGCAGGACTGATAGAGCAGGCACAGTGATGTGTACTTGATCAACCCACATGACTGCTCCCAACTAGACTACTGCTCATATGCTTACAGTTACTCACATTTTGAACCATCTTCTCTGTCACAGTCTCTCATCTCTCCACTGCCAGGGAGGAAGTACCATGAATGATTGATGCAGAGAGCTGCAGGCAGCTCTCTCCCAGGTCTGTTCATTTCTACAGAGCATGCACCTGTGGTTTGCCTTACCTTTTCTGTTTCCCTGTGTCCCTCTTCACTCTGCATTGCTTCTAGGCTGGGGGTGATAAAGGCAGGTATTTCCTCTCAGGGAGAATTTGCACTGCTGATGCACAGACCTCAGTGCTGTACATTAGAGTGTTACTGCATGCCACATTGCAAGCATGGTGGTAGACCACTTGTAGCATCTTCTAAGGGCTGCAATTTATGGGGTTTTTCTCCCAATATTAATAAAAAGTTATATTGACATGTTTAGTTGTTCAAAAACTATGAGTTTGCACAATTAACTTTCTCAAGTATTCCAATTAAGATTGGATATTTTTCATCACATATTTTTTCTGCCTGCTAAGTTTTTCTCCCTACATTAGAATCATAGAATCATAGAATGGTTTGGGTTGGAAGGGACCTCTGGAGGTCATCTAGTCCAACCCCCCTGCAGTGGGCAGGGACATCCCCAACTACATCAGGTTGCCCAGAGCCCTGGCAAGCCTCGCCTTGAATGCCTCCAGGGATGGGGCCTCAACCACCTCCCTGGGCAATCTGTTCCAGTGTTCTACCACCCTTGTGGTGAGGAACTTCTTCCTAATGTCCAGTTTAAATCTACTCCTCTCCAATTTAAAACCATTGCCCCTTGTCCTTTCACTACAAGTGTTGTCTCCCTGATGAACCACTTTGGTTCACAAATTGAAACAAGAAAGCTAAAACTGCTCCAGTCTGTAAGTATGCAGCAGGTATTGGGAAGGGTGAGAAAGGACCTGTCCTACACCCCTCAGATATCACTGCCAACATATGTCAGAACAATCTCTACAACGGACCATGCTGCATGTAGCCTTCAAAGCTATGTTTCTTTCTGCAAGCCACTGAGTACTTTTGAACCCAGGGCTGCGTCAGGCTGTTTGAGCACCTCTCAGGATGTCTTCAGTGTCTTCTACAGGTGAGCCTTACACTGCACTATGATCAAATGCTTATGGATTACCATGGAGGGTCTGCAAGGACAGCCTGTATTCCTCTTCAGAAAACAAGTACGAAGTGCGAAACCTCTACTGGCCATGCTGATCTCTGTGCCTCCACATGGCAACAAAAACAACCTTTAATATGAAATATAAATCCCAGAACAGAGTAGTGAAGTGCCCTTGTGTCTTAGCTCAGAACAGAGTAGTGAAGTGCCCTTGTGTCTTAGCTCAGGCTGAAATCAGCCTGGAAAACCTGAGGTCAGTGTACCTTGGGAAATGAGCCCAACACCATGACATTTCCCTCTAGAGGGTGACTGCAGCACCACAAGAGGCACCGGGGCTTGGTGGTTGTTTATCCGTACTCTGTGATGCTGTGTCCTGCAGGGCATATTAAAGTCCATGAAATAATGATGAAGCAGAGGGGTAATTAAAAGCCACAGTGACATTGATCTGCTGAAATTTCAGAGGGAGCTCAGAGCACACAGGGAGACTATCCATCTTACCTCACACAGGGCCAGCTTGATTGGCCTACTGAGTATTGCAGATGGCAAGGCTCCTCACCTGTGGCCAGGACAGCTCCCGGTGCAGCCTTTCACATGACTGCAAAACAAGAGGATGGGGAGCCTGTGGTCACAGCTGCCACAATCTGTCCTTGCAGAGCAGCAGAGCAAACATTTAAAGATACAGGTCTGCTTTCCTGTCTGTATTCTTTTCTATGCAAATGATAAACCAAATATTTTTACATAAGGACAGTTTGCCCTACCAAGAATCATTAGGTGTTTGGATTTCTTTGCTGTATGAATTTGGTCACTATTTAGCATTGATTCACACGTAATTCTTTTAGTTTCATCCACTTTAGTTTCTTCATTCAAAAAAAATCCAGGGGACATTCCATAACAATCTCAACCTCTACATCGTTTCTCATTTCATTTCCTAATTTACCAAAGCTAAATAAAAGTTAACTTGAGGTAGAAGACTTTCCCTCAGATAACAAGATCTCCTTCTGCAGTTTGGACTATGAGTACTCGGATGGTTTTTCAACCTGTAGCTTTAATATTACGGGTCTCAAACTACTTCAGTAGCTGCCTTTGTGTCAGAGAAGTGAGAAATATGGAGCTCACTAAGTTAACAGTGATGCCATAGCTTTCTTTGTTAGCTGGCATCTTCTGTGCATCATTATATAATCACAGATTTTTATATTCTTTTTATAAATCCCAGCCTATTTTTTACTCTTTGCTTCCTCCCACTTCATTTGCTACTGACGGCTTCTGCTAAAGTTCCCTTACCTCTCTTGGAAAGGAAGTAGGTTAAGAACAAAAAGAAGAACTCTATCAGATTAAGGCAAACATGTGGGCCCTACTGAGAAATGATGCATCTTACAGTAGTACCAGCAAAACAGCTTACTTTGAAGGCTAAATTGCTAAATATATCCAAAGAGTTCTGTAAGCCAAAAGCAGCTGTCTTCTTCTTGTGTTCAGTTGTTAGACTCCTGATGTCCCAAATACTGCAGCCATATAAAGGGTCAAATTGATGCAATCAGGATAATAAAATCCCAAAGCTGCATACTTAGTTTACAACTAGGAGTCTGCTGTCTCAAGTTAAGATACTGTAAAGTTTCAATGAATTGTTAAGCTATTCACAGTACTGTGCTGCTACTGAAATAGGAAAACATAATCTACTAAAAATATCTTCATGTAAACACATCAGAAATAGAAGGATGGGAAATCCAGAAAAATCTAGAGTTGTGTGTTCTGCACAGGAAAACAGTAAGATTTTGCAATATTTAATTGGAGGCTGACAAGAAATTATTATCTTTATAACCTAAGTGAACCACAGCTTCAATTAGCATGGATTTGAACTATGGTAGGGTGATATTCACAAATCAAACATCATGTGATCTATACTTCAAAAGAGACAATAACTTCCTCCAACTCATCTATTTTTTTTTTTATTCTCTAAAGATAAATAAATAGATTCCTTTTGACTTCTGATCTGGAGAGCAAATTAGTACAGGTTTCTGACTTTGGTCAGAAGCTCTGAATCTGTTAATTTATCAGATATGATTATTTCCCTTTGTGGATCTGTTTGTATACATCTAGCCAAGGTACCCTTTTCCATGTCACTGTTTTCAGTCTAGAGGACATCTAACTTTTCCCAAGATCTGCACACGTTGTTTAGCTCTGAATGATTGCCTAACCCTCAGTCACGGTTGCCTAGATGAGCAGGAATTTCATATACCTCTCCTTGCTAGTGAGAAATTAGAAGTGTTTCCATAATTACCTGCTATCAGGGTCAGAAACCTGAAGTAATGACAAAACTGAAAAAAAAAAATGTTAAAGACTCATCTGAATTATTGTCTGTACACTGAGTAGACTTTGGAATCTTCTAGGCTGAAAAAGCTCAATACCAGAACTGACTGATATTGTCAGTACCAGAACTGACTGCTCATCTGACATGTTTTGTTAATTTATATTTTTCATAAATTACATGAATTAGATCCAGATCTAAGGCACCTAAGTACAATTTCAAAATTATCCAGTACCTCACCCACTTCCCTAACCAAGGATGTGAACTACATTTGGATTTTATGTCCAACATCAAAACTCAAATATCGGCTTGAAAAAAAAAAATCTACTGAACATTTCAAGGCTCTTTTATAAACTATTCTTGGCAAACAGGAGAGTTAGAAATACCCATATTGTTAGAATAAAATAAAGAAGGTTTATCATTTGATCCTACAGGTCCACCAGTGATGGCATGATTCCTGATGAAACCTGGAAAATTGGCTACACTGCCTGTTTATCTGTCCATCATGGAAGGACTTGCAGCATCATCTTGTATACAAGATGATCTTATGTATTGAAATAGAGTACTATGTCAATATTTATTACTCCTTAGAGCAAAGTGACCTGGAATTAGAGACTTGATTTTTAATTAAAAGTCAAACTTAGTATTTTGGGTGATTTGGGTACTGTGTTGTGTCAGTTTTCTGTACAGAGCTGGCTAAGGTATGCTGAATGTGCAGACCTCTTTCAGTGTAATTAACCAACTGCTCACTTTCTGCTGATGCACCCAGACTCTCCCATTGGCACTGCATACTGTGTATTCACAGCTGGGAAGTGAGGACCTTTCCTCTGGAAATATCTTTAATCACTTAACAGGGGAAGTTTTGCAGGGCCACTAAAATGAATTTATACAAGGATACTGTGGGTTAAACTTAAAGGTCAGGCAAACAAAGGCCAGCTTGTGGTTGGGGTCTACTATAGGCCACCTGGCCAATTGGAGCCTGTTGATGAAGCCTTCTTCTTCAGCTAAAGGAAGCATTTAGCTCACTGGCCCTCATCCTGGTGGGGGATTTTAACCACTCAGACATCTACTGGAAGAACTATACAGCAGGATGTAGGCAGTCCAGGAGATTCCTGGAGTTTATGGATGATAACTTTTTGGAACAGGTTCTAGATAAACCAACTAGGAAAAATGCACTGCTAGACCTGCTGCTGACCAATGAAGAAAACCTCATTAAAGAGGTGGAGATAGAGGAAAGTCTAGGATGTAGTGACCATGCCTTAGTCAGATTCATCATCACTAGAAGCATAGGCATGGCACAGAGTAAAGTAAGGACTTTGAATTTCAGGAAAGCAAATTTCCAGCTGCTGAGAGACTTGCTGGGTGAGGTCTCCTGGGACATTGTCCTTAGGGACAAGGGAACCCATCAGAGTTGGCAGTTCTTCAAAGATACCCTTCTTAGAGTGCAAGAAATTTCCATCCCTCTATGCAAAAAATCAAGCAGGGCAGGAGGAAGACCAGTGTGGCTAAATAATGACCTGCTTCTTGGGCAAAGGCGTAAGAATGAAATGCATAGGCAGGGGAAGCAGGGACAAGTGGCCTGGGGAGAGTACAGGGAAATGGCTACGAAGTGTAGGAATGGGATCAGGAAGGCCAAGGTGCAGATGGAGCTGAAATTGGTGAGCGATGTAAAAAATAATAAAAAGGGTCCTATAAGTATATTAATTAGAAAAGGAAGGTCAGGGTGAGTGTTCCC
>VWZO01009466.1:1152454-1191140 GCA_013396975.1 Bucco capensis | reverse complement strand
CATTCCTGTGTGACCTCATCTAGGTGATCCTGCTCTGTCAGGGGGGCTGGACTAGATGATCTTCCTAGGTCCCTTCCAACCCCTAACATTCTATGATTCTATGATTCTATGATTGTGGATGCCCCATCCCTGGCACTGTTCAAGGCCAGACTGGATGTGGCCCTGGGCAACCTGGTCTAGTGATTGGCATCCCTGGCCATGGCAGGGGGGATAGAACTAGATGATCTTTAAGGTCCCTTCCAACTTGGCCATTCTATGATTCTATGATATTCATCTCTCAGTAGCTTAAAAAACATTTTTCCAAAGCTACCCATAAACATTCAGCTTCCAGGTGGAACCCATGGGAGATGTTCTGTTGCCTGGAAAATCACTTTCAAAATTAGCATGTCTGCTCTGTAAGATATTACGTGTGGTTTCTTTCTTGCCTTAGAAGGAATGGAAGCAGAGATTATAAGAGCCAAATCTTATTGTGCNACCTGGCCATTCTATGATTCTATGATATTCATCTCTCAGTAGTTTAAAAAACATTTTTCCAAAGCTACCCATAAACATTCAGCTTCCAGGTGGAACCCATGGGAGATGTTCTGTTGCCTGGAAAATCACTTTCAAAATTAGCATGTCTGCTCTGTAAGATATTACGTGTGGTTTCTTTCTTGCCTTAGAAGGAATGGAAGCAGAGATTATAAGAGCCAAATCTTATTGTGCTGCACAAAATTGCCTCCAGAAGTGCAGAATGGGTAAAAGCACTGGTTTTGCCTTTGCAGCACCTCTTTTGCTCGAGAGTATTCTCCCAAAGTACCAAATTTTCCTGCTGAGTCAGCCCAAGTGTCTCTGGCCATAGAGGCAATGTTTTTCTGAAGAGAAATACTTCAACACATCCACTGAATGAAGTCTCCAGCTGCAAAAGTCAGAACTTTCGTATATAATGTTGTGATACAGTAACCAGGCTTCATATCAACTCCAGAGACCCATGACACCTTACAGCTTATATTTTATCTGTTAAGGCAAATAAATTCACTAAAAATGTACTAAACTAAACTATTTTTATAGTGATTGTTTCAAAATTAAGAGGAAATACCAGATCTGAGCCGTGCCCTCTCATGGAGTTATGTGAAGGCCATGAACAAGCTACTGAATTGCTCTCTGATTTAGAAAGTTCCCAACTGTGAAGTATTTCGAGAGGTTCCATAAAGATGTTAGAGCCATGATAATTGTGAAATGGTACAGAAGTAATAGTGTTTATTACCAATATTATTTGCCTACATTACTGACTCTAGGTGGTACACAATGCACAGAGAAATACATAGTCTTAGAGTTTATAGTCTAACGAGCTTGGAAAGAGACAAGAAAGGCACATTCCTCCTACAGCCATTATTCCACATATAGAGAACTGAGAAAATTTATGCAAGTGCCATGGAATATCATCAGAAATATGTGAAAGATCTGTGGATAGAGCATCATCAGATGAAATCCCAGTCCAGTGTTTCAGCCTCTGTTAAAACACCAGTTCCCCAGAATCTGGGATCTTATCCCTCATCCCCATGCTGAAAACACACAGTATCTCACTGACAAATGCCACAGGTTTGATGCTTGGGGAATGATGTTTACCATATGGACAGGGTCAAGTTACCCTGGTAAGAAGTGGGACTCCACTACCCTGAGGGTGTCTCCTGTGCTCCTCTCATACCACTTCTGTAATCCCCTTCCCAATTGTCTTTCCTGCAGGGACTTAACAGGAATCTGGTCTTTCCTGCCTGAGATGATCAACCCTAGTTCCTAACTGACTGGAGAAGTCAGTCTGAACAACTTGTGTCTTCATCCTACAAATGAGTCCCTGTGTTTACTGGAATCCACCCACATGGGTCTAGATGAAATGCTGAAGAAGAGGTGAGCAAACATCTTTGGGCTAATCTGTATTTCACATAGAGCACTGCTGGCTTTGGTATAATCTCTTAGGTGTGTGTGGAGCTATATCAGTAGAAACCTATGGTTCATTATCAATATGCTCTGGTCCTGGAAGAGAGGAGGTGGGGAGAGGAGGTGAAAACAGGAGGGGGCAAAAACCCAGATGGGAAATGAACCTGTGCATCCCTCATGGGAAAATACATTTCAGTCATCCAAGCAACAGCCTAGCCCACGGAAAAAAATTGTTCTTTCCAGCTGTTACACCAAAAGAAAAAAAAAAATTAAAAGGACAAACACATAAATTGAGCATATTTTTATCACATCCTTGCTCACAAATTGCCTACTATGTTCATGTTTCTTATGAGGAGCCATTTTCAATATTTAAACAGTCATACACTTCTCCAAAAACTGTTTCCTGAAAAATTATGTTAAACTCCCACACAGTTTGTTTTAAAAATATCTTCAAATACTTTTAAAGATCAATCATTATGTAGGTTTGTATCATGTGAGTGGAAAGGAGAAACCATCAATGAATCATATTATTCCTCCAACTGCAACAACATGATAACTACCACAATAGCAAAAAAAGTTTATCCTCACTGTATGTCTGTTTTGCAGACAGTTTCCTGCCTTGAAATCTGCATAATAGGTAAGCTGTGGCTAGTGTAATCTGCTATTTAGTTCCTATCTGTTAAGGATAGCCAGGGATGTTTGGTCTGGTATATTGCTCCTCCTTTATATACAGCCCCTTGTTGAAGTGTATAGTATCCCTGAACAAGCAAATAAAGTATCTACAAATTCTAGGATCCACTCTCAAAAAATGTTGCCAGATATGAGCTAGGTATTTAAACTATTTTATTGTCATCTCTACTACATGGGGATTTTTTTAGTTAAAAACAATGGTTTTGATTGCAGAAAATATTTTCAGTTCTATGTTGCTATGCAGGGTGAAGTGACAATGGGACATTACTGAAGGAAGAGAAAGATTGCAAGGGAAATTGAAAAAAAAAATACCATGGAAAAAAATTGAGATCAATATTTAATCTATAATTATGGATGTACAGTATGTACTGTGCATTTTTTAAATTTAACTTGGCTTTTACTATTAGTCAGTAGGAGGGGAACAGATACTGAGAGCCCTGGATAGCAACCACAAGAAGCATGTTTAAATAACATATTTTCAGGAGATCTATGAGTACAAGAAGGAATGGATTGTAGTCTCTGATCTTTTTTTCATGTTGGAAAATCTGAGGGATTTACCTGGGAGATTTAATGTCAGGTAAAAGAATTTGTAAAACAGCTTTCAAAGTTTAGCTGAAAAAAATAAAAAAAGTTTGTGTCACCCTATTATTGAACAAAGAAACATGCAGATCACTTTTCACAGTGGAAATACTGACGGTATAAAGAGTTCTAAATACTAAGTCAGAGCTCTGTGTGGGAAAGCCCCCATCCTCTTTCTTGGTTTCAGTCAGGAAGCATGCAGGTAGCATAGACTCTAATTCTGCTCAAACAGTTCTAGAACAAATTACAATATTCCTGGCAGCTCATATTCATTGTGAGTTTAACACTTTGGGTGACAGCATATACATATGTCTGTATGCATGTCCTCTTGTATGAACATCTATATGCTACTTCCAGGTTTTTCTGAAGGCCTTTGAAGTTAGCTGGCCAGAAAGGATTAGGCACCAGGAGGAGGAAAATTATTTGAAGAATTTTAAAATTATATTATCAGGTATCATCTGCTTGCTAATGAAGCTTCAAAGTTATTTCCAGGGCAGAAATCTGCAGAATGCTCCAGAGAAAGAGTCCAATGGTCTATCTAAAGACCTAATTCCATCATTAACGAGTGCTTAACCCCAGCATATTTGAACTTGGACTACATGACCAGTAGTCAATTTTTGCTAACAGATTTTTTTTGATCATGAAAATCTGTAGCCATGTCATCAGCTCCTTCTTAATTATACCATATTCTTTACATCTGTCCTGCTAAATAACTCTAATTGAAATAGCACCGGCGTGAATTTTCGTAATGTTCCCCCCAAGACATCCCGAAAGTGACTCACACGAGAAAACAGACTGAAGTCACAGCTGGAAGCATGTCAAGGATCATTTCCATTTTTACATGATTAATTTGAATTTAATATCTTAAATCAAAACCTGATTAATTTAAATAAAATTTTGATGGTGCCCTGCTTCTAATATACATTGGAGTAATTAGATTCAGCTTAATGTGATTTTTTTTCACGTAATTAAAAAAAAGAGTAAGTCAAGTGTAACAATGCAGAGATGGTGCAAATCTTCCCATATACATACGTATACATACACAGACACATACACATGGGATTTTGTTGCAACGTTGCTCAGGTACAGGAAATATCACAGCTGGATGTCTGTGCTGTATCTCAGCTTATGGTGTATGTAGATAGAATATTCCACTTCTGTTTCACTAGAATGTAAATAGCTGTTCTTTCAAAGGACAGCTGAAATCAGATCAATCAAAAAGTAAAAATATTACTAATAGTCTGGGTCAACTCATCAGTCCTAGTTCCTCCCACTTTTAACCAACTTTTTTTTCAGGAATTAGCTCTGAGCGTTCTATGAGTGAAAAGGGTTTATCCAAACATCTGCAGTGTAATATTTCTAGCAGCNATTTGCGAAGCCTAGCCACGAAACATGGGCTGCTGTTCTTCATGAGATATACACAAATTCTTCATAAAATAAATTGCTACTACTTTTTTATAGGTGTTCCGTTTGCCTGTCTCTGATTTGATAAAATGCTTCTGTGCACTATGTAAGCAATTCAATGAGCAAACAGCAGTTCCTATGTGTCAGGAGCAGATGAAGCCTGACTGCACCAGATGCCTGACCCTTTACTGATGCTGGTTGTGATCAATGACTGTGGCCGAAAATGGCCAGTGCTAGAGAGCAAAATTTTGCAAAGTGCTCTGCATCTAAAAATCATAGCAATATTTCAGATGTTTCCAGCTTCTTTGCAGGTGGAGAAACTACTAACATAGGCTGAGCAATATATTCACCTGAAGATGTAGATGAAGATTCAGTGAAGGCATGCAGCAAAATGATGGAGATAGGCCAAAACCCTAGGGAATCCACAGATACAGCAGATTTTTTGGTTTTGTGGACTTGAGTTTCTTTTTTCAACAATGTCTGAAGATTTATGTATGAGTTTTGATTTTTTTTAAGGCTAAAATGTCCAATTCATTAATGTAAATTATGAATCTTTTAGGTAAAAATGAAATAACGGAAAAAAGAAGCAAAAAACCAAATTAAAAAATGTTGCCTTTAAACAAAGATAGGCACATCCTTATCCTAAGTGAACAAATTACTCACAAAATTATGCTTGAATAATTAGATCTTTCTTCAACAAGACCATGAAACACCAACCTGACTTTTCAACATAGAGTAATCTCAGCACACATCAGGTCCTTTGACTTCAGTGGGACTCTCCACCAGTTTTAAAATGCTGGGAAAGTACTTAGCTAGTAGTAAATCACTATTAAACAGAAAAGAATGATAGAGAGTGAAAAACTCCTTCTGTGCCTAGGGCTAAGATCTTTCAGGGAGGTGCATGCATTGTTCATCCTTTTATGAAGGCAAGTAAAATCATTCAGGTGTATTTGATAGCATCCAGCTTTCCAAAAGCCTTTATGTATAGTGTGTTAGAAATATTGTGCAACAGCACAGAGTTAATTTTTAATTTTAATATTTCTTTGATAGAAAATTCTTCCTTGTTGGTGAAGCTGGTGGATTTTTGCTGGTAACTCAGACATACCAGATGAGCTGGACAACCCCTCTGTCTTAAAGTAAATAAGTAAGAAAAACCCAAACCACAACAGGTGTTGAATCACAACAGGTAATTCAAGTCAGTATTCTGCCAGTCAGATTGAGTTGAATGCTTCTCAACAAATATGAGAAAAAGCCCACAAAAGAAATTTGAAGAATTGAGAACAAATAAACAGGTTTTTAATAAAAAAAAAAAAAACAGGCAGAGAGAAGGAAGGGAAACTGATTTACAAATCATGAACCAGATTTAGCTGCTGAAGAAATGCCACATGTAGCCATTCACAACAGATATGTCTATTTTTCAGGCTCTTAGCTATCTCTTCACATCATTGAAATTCTCAAAATTCTCATTCTCATGTAGCAATGAATCCTCACAAAGTTACTGTCACAAGCAAGGTCTCCTATGCCACTGTACTTGGTATCCTCAAATTTACCAGTATACTACCTGTGGATCACTGGAAATGTGTAAACACAAATTAAACTTCTTCAATTTGACCAATCAGCCCTCTAAGAGTCTTAGTTCTGTGGATTATGTAGACAGAAGACAGTGAAGATGAATACCAGTTCCAAGGAACTTATTTATTTATTATTCATCACAGACAAGTAATAATAAAATGCCACATTTTATCTTACAGCTAAATCTTTTGATGACAATCAACTTTTATTTTTTCTTCTAAATTTAAGCTTCTCTCAACATCAACTACAATATGGCCCAAAAATAATAGCATAGTTACTATCTGGGGAGAAGCTTCTTTGCTGTTTATATTTTTATTCTGAAGTTAAAGTCAAAACAAAATTAATAGGGAAGGGTTATCTATAATGAATCACCATTCACTCTAGAAAAAAAAATCTTTGCCAGCAGCAGAAGGGAAGTATTTTCAAGTAGTTACATTAGACTATAGACTCCAAGGAGAAGATTACAGATCTTCCATATTCAGCAACATGAATCAAAACTCTTAGGAGCTAGTCTAACTTTTTTTTATTATTATTGCAAGGCAGCAGGGATTGTTTTTTGTATAGGCTATGATTTAGATGGCTAATTGAAAGTAAGCAGTGGTGAGCTCCTTCCTTGGTAAAATATTACCAAGACAATCTTATCTGAATTTACAGAGTTATTTTCAATTTGTAAATGGTGTATTCATTTCTAACAGATAAAACACCTTTAAAAAGCCTAGACCCAGGCATGACTGGACTGCTATTGCAACCACCAAACTGCTTCACCCCACACAAATGTCTTCCACCCCATGGACATATATATAAACTTTGTCTCCCTATGAATAATTTTATTATTAGAAAAAAAAAAAATAAAATCCATTTTATGGTAAATAAATTTAATGATATACTGAATCCTCATAAATTTGAGTTGATGTCATCTTGCCAGTTACCTGCTCTGCAAGAGAATCTCCCTCATTAGAGCCTACGCCTTTTAGAATGTCACCTTTGCAAATTTATCTCTTGCCTATAACATGAAGAGAATCCTGGGCTTTGTTTCGTTGTTGTAATAGATGTAAATTAATGTTTTGCTATTGTTTGTTGCTGTAATCGTAGAGGCAAGTATATATTTCTAACAGCTATCTTATTTTCAATTTGCAAAGCATACTGTGCTTAATCCCATGAGGCAGCCTGTGATTCTAGATATGAATTTAAAAAGGTAATTAGACCAATGTGGGGGATTGTCCCTGAGATAGGGGAAGCAGGCTTCTGCCAGGTCCAGAGGGGTCTTTAAGAGGTCCCAGGCTGGTCACAGTTCTCGTTCTAGTTTATTACTTGTTTCCACTGTGCGAAACAGCTTATTTGTTCATGTAAATTTAAATCATGTCAATACTGGTAGAAGGGGGTTGGTTGCTTGGTTTTTTTCTTGCCTTTTTTCTTTTTTTTATTTCTTTTAATCTAGAAAGGTCACAGAGTTGGGTTCTGGTGACTGACAACAAGCTATTTTTTTTCCCAATGATCTCTGCATTTTTACAGTCAAAGAGATAGTAAAAGAGGCATATTGATAACAGTTTTAATGCATCTCTGGTGGGTGGCAGCAATTTTAAATATCATACAATCATCATTAAGTCATCTATGTAAATGAAAAGTACTTGGCAACCCTTTGTATGGCAAGAAATAGCACTAGTTTCTCTTCATCTCTTTTTCTTCTTTTTCCCTTTTCCTGGCTGTAGCATGATGAACATTGTACAGATGAACTATTTCCTTCAGGGGTTTGTCAAGAGGTTTGGTAGAGAGGATTATACACCTGTGTGAGACAGTGTGATGAGTAAATAGTGTTGAGATAATTAATCTCTCATGAAAAATGCCCAAAAGAATTTCTGTAAGATGAACTCGATGAGGTGTGCTGGCAAGTTTAAAACAAACAAACAAAAAAAAGTTGAGAGATATGGATTTTTGTGGGTTTGGATTAGGCAGGATGTTACCCCATCCTCAGTCTCACCATTTGAAATCTAGATCCAGATTTGAGTTTTGAGGCTTCATCTTAGGTCTAGTTTGCATCATGTGGATCTCAGTTTGAGTTGATGGCTGGTTTCAAGCAAGAGCATTAATCTTTCCTCAAAGAGAGAGGAGGGGAGGGATCCAATCACTCACCTAGATTTTACTTTCAAAAGTTGACATCTTAGACTGAGCAGTTCCTGAGGAGGAAAAATGGAGGCAGTTTGAGCTAAACTGTTTTTGTTCACCCAGATATCTGACAATATTTGAGGGCCAGATTCTGCCCTCAAGCTGCTTTGGTAGGCAGTGTGAGCACTCACTCTTGGGAAGATTCTGTCCCTAAATGTTCTCACTTTTCAACACATTGTTACACTCCCACATATCTATTCAGGCAGAAAAACAGAATGGTGAACCTCCCCCAGGGGTTTTTAATGCAAGTCTGTTGAGTCACATTCTCCCTCTGCATTTTGGATTAAGTTAGGGGTATAGGATTTGGTTTGAAGGAGATAAAGATGCCAGGAATGTATGAGGAATATCCTATTCCCAGGCCAGTAGACAGAGCATAAACTCTATCCCCATATCTGTGCACAGAGACTGTGTCTAAACCTCCAGAGGCAACTAGCCAGTAGGAAACATTAGGCTCAGGGACTTAAATAGATGGTTGCATAGCCAGTTGGCTCAGCATGTTGCTGTCTACTGGGCTGTGTCTGCATCTCTACCTTTCCTGATGGGAGTCTGGGAGTGCACGGAGCTAGCCAAGGCTTATACAAGCAACAACTTCAGAGCATCTACATCTTTGCACATGGTTAAGGCCACCAGTAGACATGATAGCACAGGGTTTACATAATTCCCTAGCTCCTTATTTCATTCTTTGCTCGCTGTCTCTTCTTCAGCAGAGCTTTTCCAGGAAGGAGGGCACACATGTACCTATAGCCCGAGCCTACAGTTCTATACACAGCACAAACTCTGCAGGCTTATTCTGAGCTGGAGTTCTCTTGAAGCTTTACACCACTCTTTCCTGGCAGGAAAGTAAGGTGGCAACACAACTTCTACTTTGTTACAGAACATTCCTTGAAGCTTTCATTGAGGATCACTTCCCACAAACACCTCCCAAGAATACCTATTAAAGAAATTAGAAACTACGGTTCATCAGGGCAGACATTGGTCTTAATTTAATTGAACTATTTATTTATTGAAAGCTTGTATTGTTCATAATACCTAGGGTGCCAAACTCCTTTTGCTAGAGTTTTATCAATGAAAGCAACATTCATTTTAAGGGAGATATTCTTGACATTTGCCCAGTAATCAAGAATAGAATAGGATACCAAATAAGCTAGTGAATACTGGTGACAAGAATCCTGCATGAAATTACAGTACAATTTGAGTAGATTCAAGTTGTAATGTAGTTGTAACTCAGATCACTGGCTTTGTGAGGGTTATACTAGTTCTAGCAGAAATGATAAGAAATTTAGATCACAAAATAAGCTTTTTTTTTTTTCCAGATTTGCCCCCAGAAATAAAGTACAAATTAATATACAGAAAAGTAAAATTCTCAGCTCAGTATGTGACCTGAGAACTAGTAAAACTGAGTTCTAGTAAGCCTGATATCTGAAAAATGCAAAAGGCCTACTCAGGAATGCATGAAATCATGCTAGTTCATTGAGTCAGAACTGGAGAGAAGTGATATAGAATCATAGAATCATAGAATGGCCAGGTTGGAAGGGACCCTAAAGATCATCTAGTTCCAACCTCCCCGCACTGAGCAGGGATGTCAATCACTAGACCAGGTCACCCAGGGCTGCATCCAGCCTGGCCTTGAACACTGCCAGGGATGGGGCATCCACAANGCTCTCCACCTGGACAAGGAGCCATTGACCATGACTCTCTGATAGCATCCTTCCTCTGGTAACTGGTTCAGAAACCCAAATGTATTTTATAAGTTCACTAAGAGTTAACTGTCATTGCTCAGCACAAATTTGCCTTGCTTAGAAGGCCCCCCCACCCCCAAGTACATTAAGGTGCTTACCTCAAAAATGTATCATCCACTTTCAACTCCATCTACATCGAGATTTCAGTACAGATTTACCAAAATTTGCTTGCACACTTCAGATACTGATAGCACCCCAATTTCAAGGTCAAGCTTTTCCTTCATCTTCAGTAACGGTCACAACTACACAAAAGCATAAGTAGTAAAATGAAATAACCCTTAAATTATATCCCTTGTTTCCCATAGTTGTAGAAGAACACCATCATCCCTATCACTAACAATCCAGCTTCGCTCAGGCATCAGAGATGTTTAGAAGCCATGTGGATGAAGCTGACTGTTGGCTACCCTGTTCCAAACCAGATACACTGATCCTAAAATGCAAAGGTAGAAAGCAGGCTACTGGAGCATTTTTTTCCCTTCTTACACTGTTTTAAGGCCAGCTGAAGAGGCAGTCTCAGAAGTTAGGAAATCCCCAAACAGTGTAATCAATCCTTCTATGCCTATGGTGAGCAATAAAAGTTTATATGAAACATACAGCACTTCACACTGAATGGCTGAAAAATAGCACACATTTATCAGAATGCCTGAAAACATAGCCCATTCTGGTAGAGCAAAGCAATCAGTGAAGCCATTCTTCACCTTAAAGATTTCCATTCTGTTTTGCTAACACACTATATTCAGTATTGATGTGTCTCTGTGTACAGTAAAGAGCAGACTCTGCAGTACTGGGACAGCTCATTCACATGACAGTGATATCGCAGTCGTGCATTGCTCTTGCTTCACAGTGTGACTGGAGTTCCTTTATTAAAGCAGCACCCAACAGTGCTAACCGACTAAAGGAGCTTGTCAGTGGTTCCCTTGGAAGATTTCATTTTTAAGGGGCTTTATATCTGGCTGTTTTATCATGGACCACTGGTCCATAAGGGAATGCTAAAAGGATTAAATGAAGGTGTGCCTTCTAATAGCCCTAATCCAATCATTCTGGATGGGACTGGATTGCAGAATGCAGCCAGGTTTGTGGGATTTTCCTAAATAGCAGTGCCAGTTGCTGTGCCTGGCGACAGAACACTGGGCTGGACAGGCTACTGGTATGGCCCAGATGTGCTTTCTTCCATTCTTCCATAAGGAGCTGCAAATTGCATTGCAATCAGATCCACATCCATGTCAGCATTCAGGATGGCTTTCAGTCTCTGAATCTCTCCATTAGAAACATCCATAAAATTCAGCTATGGAGTTTCAGGTCCTCACTTCGTTTAGGATCTATCCTTGCTTTTAGAATCAGTGCTAGTCAACCTTCAAAAGGAAGAGTTCAAGATTACAATGAGCAATGGCACCAAATGAGTTTGGGATACTCGCATATAAATCTGATATCATTAGTCTTTCTTACTAGAAAGCAACATTTTCATGGTTTATTTGCTCTTGGGATTCTGCTTAGCATCAAAACCAAAAAAAAAAAAGGTGGTGAAAACAGAGAACAATTTTTCAGATAGTTAACTGAGTAAAAAACTTTAAAAGCTTCATTCAAGATAAGCTTTAGGAAAAAAAAATTCAACCACGAAACAGCTCGAGAGTTCTCTTTATAATAAATCCATGGCCACTTTCGAACTTCACAGTTCTCACTGTCCTGTACACAACTCCCACTCAGTACATCACAGCAACAGTACAGATGGAGTTGTGATCTTCTTTACTCCAAAAGCACAGTCTTGTAGCTAAAGAAGGATATCTGTTAGCAGCTCAGGGTCTATACCATAGAGCTGAGCAATTCTCAGTACGGTGGTACATCCTGATTAGACAGGCAGTCCCATTCTCTCTTTTCTTTACTGTACTCTTCCTCCATCAAGAATGTTTTCCACATGCAAAACACTGAGCTCTCACTGATTTAAATGAGCAGAGCTGTTTATCATTAAGCTAAAGCCCAGCATAGAAGTAGGTAGCTTTGCAGGCTTTTTATTTTTCACTGCTCTAATTAGAAATAAAAAATGTTAATATTTTTAAATGGGTATTTTAAAGCCTATTAATTGATAATTCAGAGAGTTGAGACTTATTACACTGATGGGGAAGACAGGAGGGGAAAATCAGCAAATAGGAGACACAGCTTTCACTTCTACTGTAGTCATGTTCTACTTATGATTTTGATGCTGGCCAAGGCAGCAGTAAAATCTGGAGGAGCTGGTCCGTAAAAAGTATGGCAATGCCATTCTCAAGGAACACTAAGGCAAAGCAGGGATGTGTTGATCCATATATCTCCTAGGTAACCACCATCTCTGGAGCTCATGCAACTGCACTATTTATAGTAGCTGAGCACCTCACAATCTTAATGTGATTAATGAATATCCTTAGGCCATCTGAGTAAGAAAGAGCATATATTATCTGTATTTTAGACATGGGAAATGAAGGCCTGGAAGCCTACGTCTCAAAAGTACTGAGGCTTCTAATTTGTTTTAAATAATTTTTAGGACTTCAGTCAAAGAGACTGAGGCATAGGTATATATCTGATAATGACTATCACGAGCAGTAAAGCTGCAATGTATGGATTTGTATCTGTGCTAATACATTTTGCTTTTTGGTTTGTTAAGATATTTCTTCAGGACCTGTGTCACACCATTTAAGCAAAAAAAACTATCAAAAGTATATCTGGGGTCATACTGGATAGCTTGCAACTAAGCAGGAACTGAAACCAAATTTTCTCAGTCAACAGACCATCTTCTTGAAAATGTCCTCTTCTCTTACTACCAGAAGAAATTTTTGGTGGAAAAATTTTGGGATCGTAATTAGAATTCTCATGAAATCTCAAAATGAGTAGTTGATTATTTTCAGTGTTGAAACCAATCCCTGAAAGCTTTGTGAATGTTAACTTGACTTTAACTATCACATGTTAACATTTCTGCCAAGGAAAAAGTGAATAACCCAGAAGGACAAGAGGAAGGAGATATCCATCAATTCACAGCTGTCATTCACTCAGTGTTTTGTGCTGTTTTTTGATCCATTCTGGTTTCTCCTTACACAGCCACTAGGAGGTGTACTTAATACATAGGCACATAGAGGTGGAAACCTCAACATGTAATAACAAAGGGGTCATGTCCTACATGGCGGAAGCTCAATTAAATGCAAAGCATGCCAGCTAGTGAATCAGTGGAGCAGCTCATAATAAGTAAGGTGCTGTAGTTATTGCGTAGGTTTGAGCAGATCTGTGGCTATCCTCATTTAAATTGGGTGCCAAAACAAGTCTTTGCTACCCCAGGGTGGCGAGGAGTATACAGGCAATTCATCATCCTTCGTTCTCGCTATCATAGACACTCATAAATGATCAGACAAACATGAGGATTAAACTGCATGTATACACTTTCTATAAAATGAGTATTGAAAGTACAGCATTCCCAGGAGAATATGACTGCAGCCTGATACTTTATGCCTGATAGGAACATTGCTCCTTAATTTTAACTACACAAGGATTAATAACATTAAAAAAAAAAAAAATGGAGAAGCAGATGTTGAAGAATTTTCTGAGAACTGCAATAAAAATTCTAGCTACTGCAACAACTCAGTCTATGTAACCGTACTGCCGTGCCTATACATCAAAATATAACCGGAAGCCTTACTTCTTCACCTGTTTGACATATATGTTTAAGTACATAAGCATACAATCCTCCTTATTTGGAGGACAGAAGGACAGATGGGGCTTTCTGTTGCCTTTAACACTTCAGAAATCTCAAAGGTAGAGCATATATCTTGTCCTAAGAAGTGATAGCTCCCTGATTAATTGACTATTCTCCTGTGCTGTTGTTTTCTATCTGCTTGACTATATGCCTTATAGGAAAAAACAGCTGCCAAGAAGCATTGACAATCAGTGTTCCCATATTCTAATTGTGCTAATTGTGCACAGAAATCTATTTAAGATTGGGGTTTTTTTATGTTTCTATGCCTGTCCTGTCTTTTTTTTTTTTCTCCTTTGCTGCGTACAGTGCGAAAGAGTGGCTAAGAAATATGTTGGTTTACATTTCTTTTTGAGCATATTCTGACTGTACCAAGAGTAAAGCATCAAAAAGAATGAAAAAAAGCATGAAAGACAACATCCGTTCTCATTTCAGTTTCCTGGAAGGAAAGTGCGGTTGGGCAGATGGTGCTTTTTTGTTTTACTAAACTGAATGATCAGATGTAAATAATATACACCATAGACTATAAAGATCGTTAAAGGTGAGGTTTCCATGTGCAGAGAATTGCTATACTGTAGAGCTTCTCACTTCTTAGTGATATGTCAAATTTTTTTTAGCTTTTTAATTTGTCTTTCACACTTCAGCTTGCTTACTGCACCCTCTACTTGGCTAGTCATATGTATTTCAACCACTGTATCTCAGAGAGTTGACTTGTACATATGTTGATTCAGATACCTTCTATGAAGAGCCATGCTATTGGGTCTCTGGTTGAATGGACAAAGGAGAGTGGCTGGTAATTTGGCATCACGTGAGTCTCAATATTTCTGTGTTGCTTTCTTCATGCCCTAGCTTTATTTTGTGGTACAAGAATCTGTTTTATTTGTTGTTATCCAATGTGATTTTTATACCTCTGGAGTTCTTCTTTAATTTGCTTTCCAAGCTGAAACATTAAAACATTCCTAAGGTAGAGCAGAGTTTGTGGTCTCTGGTAATTAGAAAAGGCCTTTACCAAAGGAAAAAAAAAACAAAACCCTTTTCTAAATGTGCATGACTTAACATGGCTTAACAAGGTCATAATGCTGTCTTCCTGACTGAAAGAGCAGGAAAAAACCCAATGTTGTGCTATGATACTGCAAAGAAATATCGCTACGGTTTCATTCTCAGCCAGATCAAAATGTATGTTCTTCATTATCCCTCATGTCCTGCATTACTGTGGTGGGACTCAGACAGAGGGCACGTTCATGTTTACGCTACATGTGCAGATCTACAAGTCGTGGCAAACTAAAATCACTACTGTGGGTGTCTTAGTAGGTTATAACCTCTCCAAATCACTCTGGTCCAGGATGACCAGCCTGACTGAACAGAAAGCTTTATCTGTAACTCATGAGAAAACACAGGGAGAAAACTAGAAGGACCAAAGCCCAATTAGAACTTCATCTGGCTATTTCTATAAAAGACAATAAAAAATGTTTCTATAAATACATACTAAAATACACTAGCAACAGAAGGAGGGCCAAGGAGAATCTCCATCCTTTATTAAATGTGGGGGAGAACAAAGTGACAAATGATGAAGATAAGGCTGAGGTACTTAATGCTATCTTTGCCTCAGTTTTTAATAGTAAGACAAGTTGTAGTCTGGATACCCAGCCCTCTGAGCTGGAAGGCAGGAACAAGGAGCAGAATTAATCCCCCATAATCCAATGGGAAATAGTTAGCCAAATGCTGCACCACTTAGACACACAGAAGTCTACGGAGCTGGATGGGATCCACCCAAGGACACTGAGAGATCTAGCATCAGTGCTCACCAAGCTATTCTCCATCATTTATCAGCAATCCTGGCTAACTCAGGAGGTTCCATTTGAGTGGTAGTCAATAAAATGTGACATTTATTTACAAGAAGGATTGGAAGGAGGATCCTGGGGAACTACAGGCCTGTCAACCTGACCTTGGTGCCAGGGAAAGTTGTGGGGCAGATCATCTTCAGTGCAATTTCATGGTACATACAGGACAACCAGGTGATAAGGCCCAGTCAGCATGGTTTTGGGAAAGGCAGGTCCTGCCTGAGTAACTTGAGCTCCTTCTATGGCAAGGTGACCTGCTTAGCGGATGAGGTAAAGGCTGTGCCTGTTGCTTACTTGGACTTTAGTAAAACCTTTGATAGCATTTCCCACAACATTTTCCTGCAGAAACTGGCTTCTCGTGGCTTGGACAGGCATACTCTTCACTAGGTAAAACTGGTTGAATGGCCAGGCCCAAAGAATGGTGGAAAGATTTAAATTCAGTTGGTGGTTAATCACAAGCAGTGCTCTCTAGGGCTTAGAATTGAGGTCTATTCTCTTTAATATCTTTATCAATAATCTGGATGACAGGATTGAGTGCACCATCAGGAAGTTTGCGGATAACATCATCAAGTTGGGTGGTAGTGTTGATCTGCTTGAGGGTAGGAAGGATCTGAAAAGGGACCTAGACACACTGCATCAATGGGCCAAGGCCAATAGGATGAGGTTCAACAAGGCCAAGTGCCAAGTCCTACACTTCAGTTACAACAGCCCCATCAATGTTACAGGCTTGGGGCAGAGTGACTGGAAAGCTGCCCAGTGGAAAACGACCTGGGGATGCTGATCAACAGCCAGCTGAACATGAGCCAGCAGCGTGCCTAGGTGGTCAGGAAGGTCAACAGCATCCTGGTCTGTATCAGAAACAGTGTAATCAACACGACTAGGGAAGTGATTGACCCCCTGTACTTGGCACTGGTGACGCCACACCTCGAATACTGTGTTCACTTTTGGACCCCTCACTACAAGGAAGACATTGAGGGGCTGAAGTGTGTTTAAAGAAGGACAGCAAAGCATGTCTGCAGATCTTATGAGGAGCAGCTGAGGGACCTGAAGTTGTTTAATTTGGAGAAGAGGAGGCTCAGGGGAGACCTTATTGCTCTCTACAACTACCAGAAAGGTGGTTGCAGCGAGGTGGAGGTTAGTCTCTCCTACCCAATAAGAAGGCATAGAATGAGAGGCAATGGCCTTAAGCTGCTTCAGGGGAGGTTTAGATTGAATATTAGGAAAAATTCTTCACTGAAAGGAACGTCAAGCATTGGAACAGGCTGCCCAGGGAAGTGATGGAGTCAACATTCCTGGAGGAGTTTAAACGACTCATAGATATGGTACTAAGGTCCATGGCATAGTGGTAGACTTCACAGTGTTAATTAATGGTTGGATTTGATAATCTTAAAAGACTTTTCCAACCAAAATTATTCTAAATTGTCAGAGAATTCTATAACACTGTAAACATAATCCCTGTGGCCATCAGATCTTTTATTTAATACTACAGCTTCCCTTACTAATCTTAAAATGGGCACAGTAGAGAAGGAGAAAAAGGTGTTTTCTCACTGAAAGAATATAACAGTAATCCTCAAGAGAAATAACTCGTACAAAAACAGAGGAATTGCATATCAGATTAGAATGAACAGATCTGGAGAAATCAGAAGGCATAACCACTGCTAAAAGTCCACTATAAACCAAGAGACTGAGGCAAACCAGAGGACTGGATTAAATTAAAACTGACTTTACAAAGTTTGTTAGAAATTAAAAATATTAGACTGCAAAATTAGGCTACTTAGTTTTTTTATAAAACTGGCAATGCTGAATATAAACTATAAAATGGATTGTCCTTTTAGTTTGGGGGTTTTTTGTGATAGTTTTTTCATTTGGTTTTTTAATCTGTCTTGGTGAAAAAATTCTACTTATTAATCTGGGAGACCTATTGCCAGTTTTTAGAATTTCATTGTGAGTTTTTTATTGTTTAACTTTCATGTCTAATGGAGTCAATTGATTTCACAAGAATTTCAGTTCTCAGTACAAAAAAAAATTTGTTCCTAGCATGCATTGCATTAATGAATCGTGACTGTTTTGGGAAAATAATCTCTATAATATAAAAAACTCAACAGTGGCGACAAAGAAACATATTTTTTTAAGCCAATCCTGTGTTTCAGAAGCCTTACAGATCCTAGGGTGCTTCAGTTTGTCAGTGCAGGTAGTGTGAAAAGAAGGATCAAAGTGTGCTAGTGGCATTACTTCAGTATTACCAAGATTGTGGAAGAAATAACAGAGAAAACTGAAAATCCACCACTTATTCTGAACCTGTACTACAAATATAAATGAACTGGTGCTTGAAGCAAAGATGCTACTGGAACTATGATTTTATAAGAAAGAATTTTTAATATAAAATACCAAATGAGAAATAAATTAGAACAAAATTTAAAAGGAAAGAACTTCCTGCTCCATAGCTTTCTGAAAGTTTGGAAAACTTGGAGCATGAAATTTGCCTTCTTCATTTGCTCATAGACAGTTCAGTGATAAATAAATGAAGAACACATCAAATAAATTAATGCTAAAAAGAGAGCTTTTAGCAACTGAGAAAGAAGTGGCAAAACCCAGGAACTTCAGCTCAAATGCTGTCAAGTGGTTTTGGTGCAGTAAAGATAGGGTAACTTTGCCAGCAGACATGCTGCTGCTGAGTGTGGCACGGACAGACACTCAAAACAGCAGTGACAGCAGCAACTTCCCATAAGCAGGCAGGGCTTCAGTTGGTTGCTCACTCAGTTTCCCACAGTTGAAAGCTGATGAGCTTGAAACAGTTTGAGGCTGATAAGACAAGCTGTAGTTAAAAAGGAAGGAAAGGCTTTAAACACCTGGGGCCAAACCTCTATCTGTAGTTGATCTCAACTGGAATAAAACAATATGTGCAAGACGAAGATGAAAGGAACGTCAAGCATTGTACATTCTCCAATCTGTAGAAATGGACCATGGAGTATTTTCTGCTTTCTGTAGAGACATCCCTACAAAAAATCCCCCCAAATTTCTGTCCTTATGGACAAAATTCTTTACTTGCAAGATACAACTCTATGAGTAAATAAAGCATTAGTGAACACACTCACATACTTATGGATGGTACTCTAAATTGAAGAAGAGACCATTTGCAAATAAAAGGGAACAATCCTAGGTCAAATTATAAACAGCTACCAAAGAAAATAGAAGTAATGTACAGGCCCTGACAAGGAGCTGAGAGTAAAACCTGTTGAACTAGTGAGATACCGAATGTCCTGTGGCACGGGAAAGCAAAGAATCTCCTATCTGATTTTTTGTTCTCTTGAAAGAAGCACTTCATCATGCAAACCCAATTCTTTGTTTGGTGAGTGGGCCTGGACTGCCACTGTTCATTACTAGGGGAGCCAATGTTGAAATCAACACAGTAATGCCTTTCATCTCTTGTATTACAAGAATTCAAATTCAATTTTTATTTTTACAGCACAGCTACACAATACTGCACAGTATGGTTCATGGCTGCCTCCATCCGTTAACAATAGCCTTGAAAAGAGATATAGAACATAAAAATAAAACCCTCTTTTCCCCCCAGTAGTTTGTTTCACGTTGCAAACAATAGCAATTCACCATCTAAAACACACAGTAATAGTAAGCAGAGTCTATTGAATACTGTGCTCTCTCTAAAAGTCTTGTGTGGGGTTTTTCTTTTCTTTTTTCTTTTGAACACTGGCCTAATTAACTGTTCCTAAAATCTAGAGTCTACAAGTTTTGGCTAACTGACACCTTTGTCAATGACACAGTAATATGCTGAGATCCTTTCTTAACTCATATACAGTAGACTATGGCATTTTTTTCTGTCCCCCTTAGGAGTGCAGTAGCAGACCACAGAGACCCTGAGCCCTACTGTGTTCTGCATGAGCGTGTGGCCTGATAGCCACAATGCTTTAACTGGTGCTGGCTGACTTCTTAATTATTGAGCTTTAGCTTGTATGCCTGCATAGTGTTTTTCAAGGCTTTCAGTTTGAGGGTTTGAATACAGCACATGCATGTGGTTAAGTGTTAAAGCGATACCAATACATATACCTCAACTTTCTACATATTGACTTTTAAAATTGCATGGTCATCATTCCTCTGCTTCTGCATGTATGTCTGACTCTCAGCAACTGGTGGTGAGTTTTGTGGTCAAAAGACTGTTTCATAAACTCACGTAAGGCGACAGGTGGCCCAGTATGTGTTCAGTTTCATTTAAAAGCAACAAAATCCCATCAGTCTCAGCAGTGATCAGAGCAACAGAGGAAACAGAGAAATGCATGAAGTGTAGGGACAGAGTAAAAGTAATCTGACTAGTTTATATTAAGAAAGGATTTGACAACCTGCTGGGTTCCTACTTAATGCCAATCAAGCCTGAAAGGGACCACTAGAGATCAGGTATTTATCTCAAACTGATTTGTATTATCCTCACTTTTTGATTTGGACAGTCCAGAATAGAATACCATGAAGAGAGTGTGTTGACATTTCCTACATAAAACAAAATTAAACCCATCCAAGTCAAGGAAATACACAATATAATTGGTATGAGAATCAGGCCCTTTGAATCTGACAACTGAAATAGAGCTTCATCAGACTGTGTGTTCTCAGAAATTCTTTTTGGAAGTGAAAACTCCATGAATTCCTCCTTCACAGCAATTAGGATCAACAAAATGCACACAGGGAATATCAGACATATTATTCCTTCTTTTTCTGCCTATCAATATAAGCCTATGTTTCTTTTGCAGATGCAACATTAGCTAAAGAGCAGTATTTGAGGTCAAGTCTGAATTGTCCTTTTTATTAGGCTAATTTTCTGCATATCAAAACTTACTCAAAACAAATTGTCTTAAATTATTACCAACACTGAAATGATCATTGCAGAAATCACAAGAAAAGTAGGATAGTGCTTACCAAAACCCCAAGAAAGTACTTCAGATAGTTTTTCTTTCATTGCTAAGCAGCGAGGGTCAAGTGAACTGTATTATTTGTAAATATCCACCTTCTCAGACTCTCACGAGCAGTTGTAACATACCCACTAGCAGCAATTTCCACTTGGCTCTATCCAGAGGGGGGAAAAGTACTAGGAGCTGCATTGTTTATAATTCCCTCAACCCCAAGGGTAATTCTGTTCACCAATTACTTGAAATTAAAGTTAGGTAATTTGACACGTCTGTTTGGTACCCGACCACAAACTACCTCTTAGGCAAACCAAAGACTTGGATAGTTTACTTCCACAATACTCTACAGAATTCCATTATTGCAGCCGTGACAGGAAAGGAAAAATGAGAAGTTTTACAGACTCATGAATAGCTGGGGCTTGCAGGGCTTTTTTTATTTTTTTTTTTTTGTCACTTTTGCCACTGTTAAAGGATCCCAATAGATCTGAGAAGGAGGAAGCTGGAAGGCAGTTTTCTTCTTAGGGTGAGGTTTCCCAGTCAAACACAGCAATTCTAGTAAGAACTGAGCAAAAAGAGTTCTCTAAGTGCAGAGTCTGAGAGAACAAAAAATGCTCTCTGCAGTGAGTATTTCATATCTTTTGTCTTTGCAATGCTACTTTTAAAGGCTATACACATGCAGAGAGAAAGTTACCTGCACTGTCTACAGTACATACATTTTATCTTTAGGGCCAGTCATTTAAATTGCCTAATGGAATCCTAAATTAAATTATATCTAGACTTGGAAATCTTTTAAAGTCAGGTAAACCTGTTAGACATTTTATTGGTGGTGAGTTTGTGTACACACCACTTCCGTATTTCTTTGTGAGTAACGAATTAGCTGTCAGGTATCGTGAGCGAACTGTGTGACTCACTCCATGGATTCATTTCACAATCCAGTGAAACCAGTAGCTTGTAACATCTATCCTTTGTAAGAATGTTTTACAGTTGCAGTTCTAAAAATGAGTACTTTGACTGTATGTGGTTATTTTGCTTTGTTTTGTGTTTGTTTTTTTTAACTCAAAGATTAGACTGATGAAGTCTAAAAAACTACAAAATGGCTCAACATCGATTCACATTACACTGAGCCATATACTAAATAAACTGTTCAACCTAACATCTATGAAGTAGGCCTAGTTCTCATTTTCATCAGGGTGTATCAGGAGTCATTTCAAACATGCCATTACCCTTAGATGTTATAAAACAAAAGAACAATCTTTTGCTAGTCAGAAGAGTTGATTTTTAATTGTGTAATCTCATACTTGTTAGCATAGCTTCCTATTTGGAATCTTTAGTGCCAAATAAGTAGCAAGTGCTTTATTTTTTAACTCTATATGATTATCCTTTCAACCATATTCTGCATTTCATTTTTACTACAAAAGTTGTTCGTTGTCCAATTTCAAGCTGAAAAACTATAAAAGTCCATTTTGACTTCTCTATAGCAGAACTAAAAGATCTTTTTGAACTAAGATTAAATTGATATATCTTGAGCTTCTGTCATTGTAATATGACATTAGGAGCATAGTCAAATACTAGCTTTGACTATAAGTGTCCTACTAAAGTAGTAGTCTACTGCAGAGTGCTTTTTGATGTATCAAAGAAATGGTACTATCTTTCAAACTGCATTCATATTCTAAACCTCCTATCATCAAGGTAAAGTAATAGCAGGGCTAAAGCATGATCTTTTTTAACAGTTTCTAGAAGTCAGTGCTGTAAGGGATTGCCTAGCCTTGCATTAGATATTCATGTTTAAATGAACGACAGATAGGCTTTCCAATCTACAAACTCCATTAATTAGATTTTATCCTTTTCTCTGTCTTTTATTTGGGGATTCTTTAACCTCTCCCTGCTGCTATTGCTATAGCTTCATTAATGATGGGCCAAGTGATTTTTTTCTTTTCTTTCCCTGAAGTTGAGGTGCTCTTAATGGCACAATTTGCAAGTGTTTCTGCGTAATGCTGATGGCCAATGACCAGTTTTACTTTATTATCTCTCAGGCATGTCACCTCCCTTACAGAAGGACTTACCTTAAAAAACGTCGGTTTGCTTTGCAAAAAGTCTTGGTTAGAGGGCAAAACATCTTTGAACAACTCTTTAATTTTTATAGCTCTGTTATGATTAGACTATATGTACAGACAGACAATCAGAAGGGCAACATATAAACATCAAAAACATGAAAAATGAGGAACAGCACTAGTACAGAAGGGACAGAAATGGACAGTGCAGTGAATCTCGAAAGACAGGTCAAGTGTTTAAGAGAAGGTAAGAGAGCTGAGACCTTTTGTTGCATTTTTCATGTAATATTTCTTTCCCCTCTTTTTTTTTTCCTTCTTTTTTTTTCTGGAAACAGCCACCAGTTTTCATCCTAGGAATAGTAGAATGAGTCCTTCTGAACTTTTCCTTTTTGCCATTCCACGACAAACTATAGAACTCTACATTCACAGAGCAACAGGGGAGTACTTCTAAAAATGTTTACAACAAGTGAAATGATTCATTTGTTCTGATACTGTTGAATTGTTTCACTAGAGTCAAAAAGTTTTCCACTGAACAGCTTGAAATATTGAATATATATATGATGCAAATGTTAATGCAATAAAATACAAATGTTAAAAGGATAGATTCAAAATGGGAAAAAAAAGGCAAAAATTGTTTTATTTTCATTTTAAATAACTGCTTCCCTTAAAATATAAAAATCAGCATGTTCTTATGAAATATTTGGAAGAACACCCCTCTGAAAACAAATTTTTGAACAACCTTATGCAGAAAAAAATGTTACTTCCACTATTTTTAGCATAAATGCATGAAAGGTACTGCTAATGATAGACTTGTTGCTAATGAAAAGAGTTAGCTTGACTATCTTGAGAACAATGGGCCCTTTCCACAGAACAAACAGATAAGATGGTATAGCCATCTTCAAAAGTTCTTTTCTATATATGGGGGCATTTTAAAACTGAATCAATCAATAATTTAATTTCTAGTCTTTATAATTTGGCAAAGATCTATGTAATCTCTTTCCTCTCCTTCAAAATGCATCCTGCAAGGATTATAAAGATGGTCCATTAACAGTGTGCATATTTACTAAATGTTACCTGGGCAATAAAAGACTAGAAGAAAAAAAAAAAAGTGAAATTACTCTCTAGTATAGGTCAAAGGCAAAGGTTTTAATGTTAAACTTTTCTCCCACTGAGAATTATCAAATAAACACAGAATTCTGTGCTCTACAGAAACCAATATGACAGACTCAGATTTTATAGATTTGGTATGGAAGGCAAACTCTGGGAGTAAGAAAGCTAGCTTGTCCCTAAATTCACTGTGTTCTCTTTTCTGAGGGGCAAAACAGTGTAACACATAAGAGCAAGGTCTCAGAGACACTTCTTTGCAGGTATGTATTCATTTCTTCCTTTCAGTGTCAGATAATAGTTGATATCCATTAATACTGAGTCAGTTTAGAGTTCCTATGCATCATGAAACACTTCCTCAGCTACCCAGCTTCTTCTACCCTCTTTTAGCTGCACATATCACGTTTTCTGAAATTCTTTCTTCTTCTCACAGTGAATGATGAGCATCAGAAGTACAGGCCTGAGCAACTTATTATGTCCATATAGTAACAATGGTTCCAGATACTGTTTTTCAACATAATAATACTGAATGTTGATATTGGCTCAGTTGACAGTCTATGTTGCCAAAAGTCATTGTCACACCAGAAACAGAAAAACAAAAATCAGGAAAAATTGTAAAGAAAGAACCTTCTGATCAAATTCAAATCACAATTATGCTATTATCAGTTGAGAATAACAGTGAAAGACTAAATGGAGCTGCTTTGGATTTCTGCTGAGGCAGAAATGAATAGGAATTGATGTTGGGCAACACTGAACTTCTCTGAATGGAGCTACTACTGCATCTTACATTCTCTAAGTCATGGCACATGAGAGTGAATACATAGCAGCCTGGCCCCAATCTCCTGATTTACATTGTTCTTACATGTAGCCCTATATTGGCTGCATAAATAGGAAGGAATTTCCAATTCCATGGAGATACTACAAGTTTAGTCATGAAAATAATTAAGTCCTTTGGGCTTGAACTACCGAAACATTTCATACTTGAAAGAAATTCAGATATGACTCTGAATGTCTGGACTACTGCCATTTAAACAATTTGGATTCATTTCAGGTTTAAGATTAGCTCCAAATTCCTCTTTACATCAATTCATCATTCAGATATTTACTATTCTTATCACTGGTACTATAGAATGGCCAGAAATTGTCTGTAAAATACTGTATTGCCTGCTTCTACCAACATACAAAATCTAGCTTCAGTCTTTCAAAAACTTGAAATCTAACTGGCAAACATTACAAAAGAAAAAAGAAAGAAAGAAAGAAAGAAAGAAAGAAAGAAAGAAAGAAAGAAAAAAAGCCTAGTCATTTGTCCAAAAATCTCCACAGAAGATCAATGGTAGAACTGGGGAAGGGCTTTAAGACTACTCTCACCCAAGGCAAAAGGAGGGTTAGTGACTACATCACCTTACTCTAAACATTTCACAGCAATAATTATTTCCAATGTGATTGCCTACTGCAATTAAATGAAGTATTTTGTAGACTTTTCAGATTTTTAGAACTCCAATATCCAAACAAGTTTAATCTCTAAATAATGGACATTACCTTAAATCTCAAGGAAGTTTCAGAAATGTAGGTACTTCCTGGTACTGCTCTGTTGGTCAGATAAAAGAGACCTCAGTACAGAAATAGGGACACTTGCCTAAAATAAAGCTTAGAGAAGAAAAGATATTTGAAGCTGAAAAGAATGGCAGCTACAATTATCTCTGGGATTAGAAAGGCTCTGGGAGGTATCTGTCTGAGGCACATACTTAGATGAAGTTTGTAATTTTACCCACATTTCTAAGCAGAATTCCTGGGGAATTTTGTTGAATTCGTGTGTTGACTTTTAAATAATAAATACCAAAATTTTACCTAACACTGTCTTTCTTAAAGCTTACTATCTGTCGTGCTGTTTTGTTCTTAAGTATTCTTGAGATTAAACTAATTAAATTAAATTAATCTGAAAGTAGAACTGTCACAATTGTAAATAGATTTTAAAATTTCACTTTCTTTCCTAAAATATAGAGTTTGGGTTTGTGTCTGAGTGTCAGTGCATGCAGGAGAGGGTGGGAAGGTTCAACATGACCTGCAGGAAATATTATCACATGAAATTTAATTAATGGCTTTGATGGGATTGATGCTCACCTCCCAAAACTCTATTAGTTTGTTGTTGCAGTTGCTGCTGTAAAAAAAAAAAATCTGTTTTGCTGACATCTCAGAAATAACTTTCGTGAGTAAATTATACTGCCTTTGTAAGGGCATTTTTGGACCAAATTTAATCTATATTATAAAGCTGAAGGAAAACAATAAAGAAAACAAACAAATGAACAAACAACAAAATCCAAATGGAGATGCTGCATTGAATTGAGTTCATTTTGAATCTGTTATTATTGAGGTGTGTGCAATAGAGCACAAAGACCTTTTACTGTTCTCAAGGCACTGCAGCAGTCAGGAGACAACTTAAGAGGGCCTTAAATGCATCAAAACAGTACATAATACTCACTCAGGATGGTGAGGGAATGGAAGAAAAAATTAAATTAAATTTAACCAAAATTTCTGTAAACATCTCTTGTAGAAGTTAGCTCTCATGTGGCAGGCACATTCCTGATGCTGAGCATAGGATATTCCCATCCTTCTTTGTAAAAAAGGAGAAGGGATGGGAGTCAAAAAAAGTAATGGTTTATGTGTTTATATGCATATAAGTACTGAAAATAAAACAAAGTACTATCTGTCTGTTAGTTTGTATTACCTGTGATTGGGAGTAATAGTGGCATTTAATAAACTGTGATGTCAATATCAGATTAATTTTAATTTATCACTGAGATTGAATGTATATATTAGTGATACACATCTGTTCAAAATACTATGCTTGTGTTACTTCATCAAAAGGACCAAACATTTCTTAGATGAGTATAGTTTATGTCAATCATAAGATATTTCCACTGTGTAATCTCAAGAATCCAAGTGAAACTTGATTCAAGTTTTATTGCAAATTTAAGGATAAATCTGAGCTCACTGAAGACTAGATACCTTTCAAACCTGTCTTCCTCATGTGGAGCACATAGATGATTCAAGTGATCAAGTTTTCTGATACAAATAATTTTTTTCAGCCCTCTGCAAAATACCTGAAATAATTATGAATGAATATGGATAAATCATTTGTTAGCTTTCTTTTTTTTTTTTAATCTTTTCCCATAGCCTACATTTTACTCCCAGACAAATACAAATTTATATTTTGCTGTTGAGCAATGTAAATCCAGAATGATTAAAAGGCAGAATTTGGGCAGTTTATATTTAAGAATACCAAATAAATATATTTCAAGATTTTTACTTAGAAAAAAATCTGTTAAAGCACAATGTTATTCAGTTTTCTTCTAAAAAAAATCAAAATAAAAATTATCAATCCCCTAGAAACAGGTAAGAGAATAACTGTCATAAATAGTGATGTTATTTTCATGGTTTGCTTGTCCTCCTAGTTCAGGCATTAGCAACTTGATCCAGACTGCTATTTCCATAACTATTTCCTACTTTTCTATTTCAGCAATGTTTACCTAATTCATTACAAAATGAAGATATAAGGCAAAACATCAATGACTGTAGAAAGTACTGTCCAGTTGGTTAGGGACTGATGAGATTCTTTTTCCTTACAAGTCTAAATGTGCTCAGATGAGTCCTACGTCTACAAACTGAGTCCTGCTGTTTTTCAACTAATCATTTGCAAAATTGGAGGGAGAAAAAAAAAAGTTAAGACAGAAAAAATGTCTTCTGGTAGGTGAGCCACAGCAGGGCAATTAAGATGATATGGCAGAGGTAGACATCTGCTCCTAGACAGATATAGTTCCACTGATGCTATCTATAGTTACAATCCTTCTGCGAGATAAACAACATGTGAGAGCAACATGAAGAGGAAATGCCACACTGAGAAAGTGGTGATCGTGTGGCCCCTGTGGTCTGAGAAAGAAAGAGAGGCAGAAAGAGAAAAAGGGAGGGTTGGCATGTGAGACCTGTACCAGGCACATGCAGGTGACAGAAGTTGTAGACAGACACACATCAAGATATAACTCTGGGAGATGTGCAAGGACTGACACTGGAGGGGAGCAGAATTACAGCAAAGATGAAAGGCACAATATGACAAGAAAGAGAGAGAGGCAGAAAACCCCTCTCCAAGCTCTATGTATAAAGTTACACTTAATCTATGCTAAAATTAAAAATAATAAAAATAATTTTAAAAAATTACTGGTGCGTGATTTATTTTTTAAGATTTAGAGGCTTGGAGGACTTCTCAGAATTTCAAACTCACGTTGAGGTTCCTCACTAACAAATTTAATATCAACTATGCTCCCCAAAATAGATGATTATGTGTTGCTATTTCATATTACTGCCATAGTGATGCTCAGACACAACAGAAGTAGTATGTTAATTTTCCCTTGATGTCAGGTGCAGATAAAACCTAAATGAGGGTGTACTATCTACTCCAAATGAGTTAAGAACTAAGGATCCACCTTAGTGCAACAAGGCACTACAGAGAAATCTCCATGACCCCATCAAATACACATTTTGTAAAGGTAAGGTATGTTACCGCTGATCACCACTGGCAATGCCTCTGTTTGTCCCTCAGTTCCTTGTGAAGAGAATTTGGTCCTCCTCTGATGCCAGAGATGCTCCCCAAAACTGAGGGAGCATCCTTCCTCCCTCTAGATTTCCTACCAGAAAGAAGGTTTAGCGTTCAACTGAAGAAATTTTTATGATATAAGGAACTCTCTGGAAAATTCACAGCAAGAACTTGAGACCAAATAGTTTCACAGTATCACAGAATATCAGGGGTTGGAAGGGACCTAGAAAGATCATCTAGCCCAACCCCCCTGCCAGAGCAGGATCACCTAGACGAGGTCACACAGGAATGTGTGTGTAATAATGTGAGTGTAATAATTTCTGGACATTGCAGATGATAATGTAGCTTTGTTATTCCGATCTATTAACTCTTGGGTCACCTGACAGAGGTGGAATGCATTCCTGTAATGCTTAATCCTGTAATATATACTTGATTGATATATATTGCTTTTGTCTCTTCTGGGTTTTGTGAAAAATCTGGAGGTTTTGTAGAGCCAAGACACTCCTTTCCCTTTGTATTTCTTAATGCAGAAATAGATTTCAGAAAAAACTTAGGAAAAATATTTTAAGATACTTTTTTGGGTATTTTGGATTATTTGATTCTAATCCACTGTGCTACTTCCAGGCAGTAGATTACCACTGTACACTGCCTTTTCACTGGAGTATATCACTTGAAAGATTGTCCTTCCCCCATTCCAGTTCTGCTTTTCAAACTTTTTTATCTTTTCTACCTTGCTTGAGGCATTATTAGGGCACTTCACCTTTGACCAAATGGGCAGACGAACATCCATCCTCTGGTGCCAGTACTAGTGCTCTTTGGTAGATCAGCTCTCAAATGGTACTGAACTGTGACCTCTTCTTCTGTTCAAAGACTAAATATATAAACTTGAGTTCCATTGGTGCCAAGCCTGGGAACCTGAGTTGCTCCCTAATCCCAGGTCTCACAGCCAGCAGCACAATGGGCAGCTCATCATGCCAGCCGGCCAGCCTGAAAGAATGTCTTTATTCTCTCTTCCTCAACAAATTGCTTATTGTTTGGCCCACAAGCTGCTAGACCTTGTGAAATGTCCAAAATGTTATTGCTTTTCTGTTAAACTCCTCTTTTCCCTTTGTTTTGTTTTAAATAAAATTAATTTCTATTTTCATTTATTTCCGATGGAATTTTAAAAGATGGCTATTAATTTTATTCTTTTTTTTCAGCATATATCTGCCTTTTGGAAGCCTGCAGGAACTGTAGAAATGGTACGAGCTCTGCAGGTCTAGGGTCCTTAGTAAGAAGACCTTGAGGAAATTTAAGTGTTGCTATAATGTTGTGCTCAATTCTAGTTACAGAAAAGGAGGGACAAATGCTTAAAAGCACTCCTAAGTTTCCAAAGACCTGTACAATTTTTCTCTTCTTGGCCTCATCTTCACTGTGGCTACAGTGTGCCCATCATGCAAAGAGTAAGTGTATGACAGAATACTTATCTTGGGACTCTACATTTTGGAGTTGTTTGGGGATAGTTATCTTCAAAAGATTTTAAAGCAGACTGGGTTTGTCTGTTATTTGAGCTGTTTCTGGAAGCACGTTTTGTCTTCAGCAGAAGCTTCTGGGAATATAGTTGCCAAACAGTCACTGTGCAAGTTAACGTTAGGGAGAGCATCAGCAAAGTAAGGCTGATAATGCAAGATTCAACCATATTTAACCTGGTTAAAGAGCTCCACAGGTATGACCTCATCACACACAGAGGTCAATTGTGCTCTGTAAATAAGGGCAAAATGAACCCAGAACTGAGGGCACCCCTATTCTTCTCCCTCACCTCAGTAATCCTGTGTTGAGACATGTTCATATGTTCAGTGGGGAAACTTGTCCCTGTTTGAAGATAGAAACTAGGAGAGTAATATAATTGTGAACAGTGAGATAGGTTCTGAGCACCTGGAGAGTGCTAGCTAAGATTTATTTAAACACTCATGCACTTCTCAATCAGCTGTTTAGGAAAGTACACAGGTTTCTGGAGCCATATGTGATCTAAAAATTTCTTAAAGTGTATGCATGTGTGTGTGTGCATGTTTATATGTATATATAATTTAATACCCTTTCAAGTATGAGAATGACAGCACAAGAGTAGAGGAATTGCAAAAGTAAAATGTTCACATTAAGCTGATGCATGGTACATACCAGATGATATATATACTGTATTATTGTTCAGTTGTGACTCAGGAAGTTAAATGCATAATTTAAGATATATGTATAGTCTAAGGGTCAAATGCTGTCAGTTACTCGAGTGTAAATCAAGACCAATTGCACCAGACTGACTGAAGTTGCAGTACCCTGGATTTACACAAGTGTTGCTGAAAGTAGAATATGAGTCAATACATGTCACCAATATAGCTGAGTTAGTAGTACTGAGGGAATTTTATGATATGCACGCACCTAAATCCTTCACTTTTTAATTTTTTATAATATTATGGTTTATGTTTCTATCTTTGTCTCTGTTTTTAAAGGAATAAGGGTCTCAAATCCTGATTCTGTAAGTGAAATGTCCACCTCCCTCATCTACCAAACTTTCTCAACCTCAATTCATAGGGACGTGACAAACATCTCATAGCTGCAGAAAGCTTGCTTTCCTAGCTTACATTTAAGGACAGTCTTAATTTACATGAATGTATATTTCTGAACCTCAGACAGGATGTTGCTAGGCTGGCTGGCTGACTGCACATAGAAATGCATCCTTGACATTCACTTGGTTCTGTTAGCAATTGTACAGGCTGCAATGAAGGGTCAGGAAGCAGGTTTTTTAAGACCTGTAGGAGAGCAGGATTTGGATGCAGCAGGAAAGGTTGTGGACCTGGCTGAATTGAGTGAGTATGGAGACTTGGCAGCTGAAAAGAAAATTAGCTGTGTTAAAAGACCACGGGAAAATTTTCTTAACTGATGCTTCCTATGTTTGTTATTGAGAGGTTCAAGGGCAAAAAAGAAGAGTTTGCATGGGACACTGATTGTAAGATACGAATCTAGAGCACAAAACAAAGAAATATAAAATTTCATAATCCAGTGGGGACTAGCAGAGTACCTGTCAGTTATACCTGGCCTTCGATGACCTTGTTTTGCATGGACAAAGAATATATGATTTTCTGTGTTGATAGGAGGTTTTTAATTCTGAAAGGAGGTTATATGTTAAATATATGGTAGCAGTCTATTCAAAAATAGAAGTTAAGTCTCTTACTCATGGAGACAGAATCAGGTATTTTATCACATAAAACAATGCCATTATTTCTTAATGTATTTTTAAATGGAATGTGGTATTTTAAAATCAGTTTTTATGATATTCTTGAAAACCCAGAAAGATTAAAAAAACTCGAAAGTAGATTTGCCAGTATCCACATAACCCAAAATGGCTGAATGAATTTGGGATACACTTAGCAAAAAAAAAAAAAAAAAGCAAAAATACCTAAGCCATTTAAGATTAAAATGATCAACTGTAAGGTCTTACTGCTCCAAAAAGAAGAGAACAAATGTGTCTGAAATAAAAAGGACTGAATAAATATCAACACCATAGTGATAATTAGAGTTAGATTATAATTTCTATGAAGAAAAGGGAAAAAAAGAAATAATAAAACAATAATGAGTTATGATTTTTTTTCAGAAAATTAAAGTATTGTATACTGGGTTCATTTATAAAGAAATAAGTGTATAAAGACCTAGGATTTATTTTTTTTAAATAAAGACACATCTATATATATGTGCTCATCAGACATACATAGCTTTAGCTAGTTAGGCTAGGTATAGATTTGTCAGTACTGTTTGAGTCTAAAAGGATATGTATATGAAAAATTTTTCTTTCAGAGAAATTATCTCTCTAGAGACTGATAGTAATGATACAATAGGCTGGAGTTGCTATTATTAAAAAAAAAAAAATTACTACTTTTTCTGACTATGTTTCTTTTTCTTCCCGGTGGGATTCTGATTCCAGACAATCTACCAGCCCAACATCCACTGGGAAAGTGATGACACTATAAATTATTTAAAGGTTTGAAAACCACAAAAACTACTGTATATAACCAGATTGGACTGACTTTTTAACTCTTTTGATTAATAATACATAAAGCCTTGGATATGTGAATTGGTCGAGTGCTAACCTGTTAACAAAAGGAGCAGAAAGGATGAATTCTAATGTTTCTCGTAAGTTATTCTACTTAACATATTGGCCAAACAAAACAAACAAATGGAGTGCTCCCAGTCTTATACCTTCAATGCACCATCAATATTTGATGACTACCTAATATCTATCTGTATATATATCTGACCATAGATGATATTTTGATCATCTGCTTTCCCAGCTCCAAACTTGCCTGCTTTCTCCTGCATTTGTCAAAACATGCAACTAGAAAGTATAAACAGAGTTTCGATACCCTGGTTTCTTTTGTGATTGTCATGTTAACAGCACTAACTACTGAGAAGTGAAAAAATTATATTTCAGTTTTCAGCAACAGAGGACTAGAATTTCCTCAGTTTATGACATTGTGTGCTCATCAGCAGGATGGAAGCAGATCTGTGTGCAACTTCAGAAAGATTTCATGTACTGCCCTTCCCCTGTTGTTTTAATTATCATCCAGTCTAATAAGTTTTGGTCTCCTACATACTGCTTTTGGTGGATCTCAGAGAAAAGAAGTGTTGGTCTTTCTCTGCTCTTCAAGCATAGATGAAGGTATGTGGAACAGTCTGCACTTCTAAGCAACAAGGAGAACTCTACTGGAGACAGATCATTTTGCTTCAAGGTAGCCTGACCCATTCTTCAGGGGAGAGGTTATCCAGGATGAATTCAGCATGCTATATTAGTTTACAATATCAACTACTGCTTTCTGTGCAATACAGAGGTACTACACTTCTTGATTGTTTTCTGTTATCACAACTCAAGCTTGATTCCCTTAGATACAGAAGCAATAGGAAACTCATGGTTATCTGTTTCTCTTTAATCATTCCATGTGCTTATCCTTTTTCCATTCAATTGCCAACTTCCTTCTGTGCCAGACATTGACTCCCTATTCAGACTGCAGAGTGTTCAGCCACAGAAATTCTGACCAGTTCTTTTTGCTTCTTGACATGTCCGTGGAGCCATCCTTTCTTGGTCCTCTTAATGGCAAACGTGTGGCTTCCCATGGCCCAATTTTACACATTTTAAAGCTTCTATATTAACAGGCTAGCCTCCATCCATCCTTGGTCCAGAACTACCAAATGAAGCCTCACAAATATTTTCAAAATCCCAAGATCTATGTGATATTAATCTATGCAAAAAAAGAAGGAATATTTCAATTCCAAGGCATACTGTGCTGTTTTTGTCAGTGCATCTTCCTCAATTTGATCGATTATTCTAGTACAAATTTCTACTGATGCCATCAGCAGAATTCAAGTGATTTTTTTACAGTATGAGCAAAATCAGAATCTTATCACAGCTCTGAAAAAGAAATGAGATTCAATATCTTACTGAAATACAAACTTCAGTAAATGATAACAGCCCACATGTGATATTAATCTATGCTCTCACTATTGACACCAATAATAAATGTAAATTATTAAGCAACACCTATTAAAAGTTAATGATTCTCATCACCTGGTTTTCTTACACACAATTTCTATATGGAATCTGTTGTCAGACTGTTTCCCTTTCTTACTCTAAGTATCACCCAATTTGTTCATAGCACCCTAAAATATAATAGAAGTATATTTATATCCTCTTAACAACAAGAATCTCACCTCTAGTTAATTTTTATGCACAACTTTTTCCCCTTATACACCTGCCACATCAATAGCAGTGTAGGCACACTACTTCGTTAGCTGTTACTGTTATACACACCACTTGAACAATGCAGTCCTCTTCTCAAATAAAAGTCTAACTACAGTGTTATTTCTGCACATTTTCTTACAGCATTTTAAGGTCTAACCAGGGGACTGAGACCAGCATCTGACTTTACCAGAATAACAACTATCTTTCCCATAGTATCTTTCAACTGCCATTAAAAAAAGAAATCAGTGTTTGTTTTCTTTTCCATCTGGGATTATGTGACAAAATGATCTCCTGCATCTAATCAATTATTTTTCTTCTGTATCTTTTGCATTTTCCTCTAGAACTATTTGCAAGTATAACAGAAAGATCCTTTAGAGATAATCTGGTGATTATTACAAATTCAACCTCAGACGCTGCAGGCTTTAAAAGATGAAAATTGCCTGAAGTCCACTGTTGTACAACAAATCTGTACCTCTGGACTCCTGTCCTGAGGTGAAAATACAAAGCTGAGAGATATTTAGAATCGTTTTGACAGTTCATAAAATTAAGCAGGGATTAGGGATTCTCTCAGAAATAAATAAATAAAAAATATGATGCCACAGGGCCCACACAATGTTAATCACATCTCCTTGCAACAGGTATTACTGCAACCCACATTTGGGGAGAAAAATCTTGGCATGTATTTAACATCTGAGTTCAACGTGTTAATACATATATAGGCATACATCCGCATACATAAATAATATATAAACTATCCATTAAGTTTATACAGTTTTACGTTCCTACAGAAATGTTATACACCCTGTGTATTCTATTTTCTTCTCAATTTTATGGATTAGCCTTGATAATACAAAACCTTGAACATATGCTTAACTTTACATAATGAAAATGTCTTGCTGATTTTAGGATAACTCTTGATCTACATGAACTTAAGCAAAAGTCTAAGACTCTACTGGGAACATAATCTATTATGCCAGTCATTTGAAACACATATTTAAAAAGAAAAGAATTGAAAAAAATGCAGTAGACATAGATGATTGATCCCTGCTGTGTGTGCGGCAGGTAAGCAGCAGACACGGCTAAAAGGAATTCATAGCAAAAAAGTGTGCAGTTGACCATGGAAAAACATTTAGGGCAAGCATGGTGCTTTACAGTTACCCTCCCAAACTTCCCTACCTATCTCACAGATTTTTCAGTACAGTTCAAAATGCTTCTTTCCTTTTCAAAACCAAAAGGCAACACCGCACTATTAAGCAACTGCACTAGTCCACTTACAAGAGCACACATTCTTTTCTTTCTGGATGAACAAACTTTAATATAGTTCATTTACACAGTGTATAAAATCAAAGTTTCACTGTATTAGATTAATATCAAGTTTCAATATCTTTGGAAAATATTCAAGTTAATTTAACATATTTCTAACAAACTGCAAAGTCCAAAATATAAAAGCCTAGATATAGTTTTTAAGTTTTATTTTATGGTCAAATTTTTGTCAGTTAATTTAAGTACTGAATTCTAAACATATTTTATTAATTATGTAAATACTGCTTTGTAATAGATGTTAACAAATTTCCAGATTTTAAAAAGAAAAAAAAATACTATTTACATAGTAGAGTTTAGACATTTGAATTGTAATTAATTTCCATCTTTAAAAATTTCTTATGGAAATTATTTTCCATCCCACTCTTGTCCATAATGCAGAGTGAAGCTAGAATAATACATCACACAAATGTTGATTTAAATATTTAAACAAATTCACTTACTTTGGATTTACATCCCCTTTGGGCTCTACTTTCCATGAATACTCTGATAAATAAACTTACAGTAAGGAAGATCTGCTGGGAGGATAAATTATAAACAAAAATTGAAGAATACATATGGGATATGAATTTTTGAATTCTAATCATCAATTGTTGCACTAGCAATTAAAGCTGACTGGAGGACAATAATTCCATGCTACGTTAATTTTCAAGACTTTGTATCTTCATGTCTAATTTTGTTTAGTTTGCTTTTGTTTCTTTTTCTGGAGAAAACCAAACACTTTAGACTGTTTTGGTGAAAAAGCCCACATATGTGAATGTATGGCTCTGTCCCACAGCCACGGATACTAAAGACCCAGAATGAAGTCCTTTCTCAATCTGAATCACATTTTACTCATTTTCATCACTGATTTTTATCTGTGATCACTCAGAGTTAGCTGGAGGAAGAACATGATCCTGGACTTTCTACATGTGAGGCCACTGTTAAACCATAGGGTTGTCAGCAAAAGCAAAACATCTATTTCACTCCTCATTCTCAAAAAAAATTTCCATTCAGACAAAGTATGAATGTGGCTTTCAGAGTTGAGAGGACTCAGAAAAATGACTCCTGTCCAACCCATGAGTATTAAATAACAACAGCTCCTGAGGAAAGGCTGGGTTCCTGTCCGCTCACATATTTACAGGGTAAAGCCCTGAAGCAGGGTTTTCTCCACAGCAGCTGCTGCCATTGTTGCCAGCACAGCTGTGCCATGGAGCACCGATGTGCCTGATTAACCGTGTGGACTCCCAGGCACACTGGGGCATGCTGACTTAGACAATCATCCCAAAGGGTCAAGGATGGCTTTTCATGTTGGACTATTTCTTCTTTGCTTTAGAAAAGATCAAGAGGAGTTATAGGAACTAAACACTACAGGGAAAGTGAGACTGGTCTGAACTCCACATTGCTGTTGGGCACCTCTCTGCCCTGCCCTGCAGGAGTCAGGGCTTGCACACAGTAACCTCAGGGTGAATTGAGAGGCTGACAAGCTTCAAGGACTGACAAAGCAAGAGAAGTTTCATCTCTTCTCCCCACAATTTTCTCTGCCTGACCTAGTTTCCCTGAACTAAGAGCCTGTTCACCATAGCCTCACAATGAGATAATACACTGTGATGCAACAAATAGTATTGCTGTCTACCACTAGCTGCAAACCCTCATCCAAGTCATGATCATGCCATTCAGTTTTAACCCAAGAAATAGGAATTCTCAATTTCATGGAGCACTTTGTATATCCCTGACCCTAATATCATACAAAACCCTGTAACTAAATAAATGTCATGTTTGCAAACAGGCTTTTTATAAAGGAATTAATGAGGTGTATATTTCTTCATGTGTCTTTGTACAAATATTTTTGGTGTCCCTATTTGTAAGAAGAGGCTTAAGCAAGGCCTTCTCCTTTTGGATTTCTTCACTGGTTTCACTAGTAGCCATAGTGCCTTCAGTAAGGAGAACCACATTTCTGACAATGCAGCTAGCACATGTGTAAGTAATTTTAGCCAGAAATTACATCAATAGTAAGTTCTTCTTATAGACAGCTGGAAAGTGAGCTTTGATATATCTTTATTTTTTTTCCTCAGAATAATGCTTTCTTACTTTCTTATGCCAGTGGTCAGTAGCATAACAAATCCTTCATCATGAGAATGTCTGTGTCACTTTTCAGTAAGCCCTGGCCTTTGGAGGTGAAATGATATACTGCCACTTATTTTCAAATTGACATCTTTTCCGGTTGCCAAGGCAAGTTTATTTGCAAATCAGCATTTTGCATGAAGCTTTTAAGCCAATCAAGATAGGCAATGGCTGACATTGCTGTGTAATTAGTGTATAAAAGCACTTAAAATTAGATTATTTTAAAAAAAATCCAGAAAGATCAGTGATTTTGATCTGTACTTGGTCAGGGACTATTTATCTAACTGAATAGAAGATTTGGATTTAGAGAATTATAGCAATGCTCCAAACCAATCAGAAAGGAATGAAGGATGTGTACACAAAGACACTGGCAGACTTAAAGTGAAAAATGTTAGTTTCACTGTTCTTCCAAAAAATAAAATGCACATCCTACTAATAATGAATTCACAAACTGCATTAGTTATAGGAGGAGAAAATAGTCATTGCAATTGGATTTACATTCAGTTAAGTTTTTTTCGAGCATAGAATTAAATCTGAAATTGGCCTAAATTTCAGATTTTGACTAGAATGCTGTCAAAGACTTAAAAACTTTCTGGTAATTAGTTTCGTTGGTGATGAAGGCAAAGTCAGGAAAAAAGATTGTATTGAGGGAAGTGTTCTTTTTTTGGAGGCATCTCTCAATTACAAGTTTAGAAAATGTCTGGGTTTTTTGACCTATTGTTTTGAAAAAACTAGGCACCAATGAGAAAAGGATGGATGTGGAAAAAGATAATAGGAGATGTTTTAGAAATTAGTCTGTTTAAAAAAAGAGGCAGGCAACTGGAGAGAAACAAAATGAAAAAGTAAAAGGCCTTTGCAAACAGGCCCTCTCCAGCCTTCTTGGAAGTTCCCTTTAGGTACTGGAAAGTCACTAGTAGGTCCCCCCAAAGTCTTCTCTTCTCCAGGCTGAACAATCCCAGCTCCCTCAACCTGTCCTTGTAGGAGAGGTGTTCCAGCGCCCTGATCATTCTCATGGCCCTCCTCTGGACCTGCTCCATCAGGTCCATGTCCTTTCTGTATTGAGGGCTCCAGAACTGGACACAGTATTCCAGATGAGGTCTTACCAGAGCAGAGTAAAGTGGCAGAATCACCTCTCTCAGTCTGCTGGTCACACTTCTTTTGATGCAACCCAGGATGCGATTGGCCTTCTGGGCTGCCAGCGTGCACTGTTTGCTCATGTCCAGCTTCTC
>VWZO01009466.1:1087721-1152327 GCA_013396975.1 Bucco capensis | reverse complement strand
ACATTCCCCTTCTTCCAGTCACTAGGAACTTCACCTGACTGCCAGGACTTCTCAAATATTATTGAGAGTAGATTGGTGATGACATCGGCCAATTCTTTTAGGACTCTGGGGTGCATCTCATCAGGTCCTATAGACTTATGTATATTAAGGTTCCTCAGAAGGTCATGAACCTGACTTTCACATACAGTGGGAGGGACTTCACTGCCCTGGTCCCCACCTTGTGGTTTTTTAACTTGGGAGGTGTTGGGAGAGAGGTTGCCAGTGAAGACGGAAGAAAAAAGTTGTTGAGAACATCTGTCCACAGCACAGCATTCACCGGGGTAGCAGTGTGATCACAAGCAGTTACTGTAGAGCAGCTGATCCACTACACATTCATAGACTAACATACTTCCTGATAAGTAGTTTATTTGTTTGTAGGTTTGCTCTCTGCCCATCCTCTTTTTGTAGCCTTATAAATTATTTTGTTTGAATATTTTTTTAAATGTAGAAGTTTTTGTCAAACCTAAATCCTCAAACTTTGTGAGATATAGAACATCACTTAAAGAGACTTGGATAATACCAGGAAAGCCAGTTAATAAGTAGTGTAAAAAAAGGTGCAAGTGGAAACAAGTTAGGGTTAGGCTGATATTTCACATGGACATTTTCCCTGTAACAAATACAATGCTAGCTAGCAAAAGGCAAGTTTTGACACTGTTATTAGTCTGTGGGTGCTCAGTATGTAAATCATATTGATGCACATTGTTGACACATCAGGGGTATGTGGAAAATAAACTGCCCAATCTCTCTGGGCATAACAGCTTACAGACCTCAATGATATACTGGAAGGTTGATGCTGTTGACTTCAAAAGTAGTAAATCAAAGTGCTACCAGAAGGTGCTGACAAAATTAAGCAACCAAGATTGAACAGAGAGCAAAAGCTGTTCAGCATAGATAGTTATTTCATACTCGGACCTTCTAACATTTAATTTATACCTTTATTTGGCTTCTATGAAATTGCTTTAATTCTGTATGAGCAATAGGTTTATAAAGCAATTAACACTACAATTCAAAGTGTCTGTAGTAATGGTATGCAGTTCCAAAAAAAAAAAGCTTCACAAAGAAGTATTGGCTTTGATACCATTAAGAAAATATTAAATCAGAAAAATGCAATGGATTGTCGAATAAGGGTTGGTTCATGTAAATTCATATATTTCATAAATAAGACCAAAAATAAAATGGGTCTACTGGTCATGTCTCTTTCAAATGCTGTCAGGGTAGAATTCCTTTTATTGACTCACAGGAAATGATGCCTCTACTTGTCCTGTAGCTCAACAACTGCTGTGATGGGCATTAGTGTGGATCCATCCTAAATGTATGAATCAGAAATGCAAACTCAGGGAAAGTCTATATCCAGGTCTGGGCAGTGTGGCTTGATCCTCTTTATTTTCAGTATTTAAAAATACAGTCTGAGGGAAGAATAAATTTGAATATGTATCTAGACTATATGGATTAATAATAACTGTATCGACTTTGCACCAGAGAAACAGACAAGGTTTATTTAGTATTTGTAAAAGCATGTGATGGTATGCAAAGACAAGTTCAGAAGAATAGCAAGGAACAAATTCTTCTCATCAGAGATAATGATTGGAGGACACAAGGTAGAATGGCTTCTTGTAGTTACAATACAGCTGTGTAAGTTCTCAACCTGTTGCCATTGCTTGTGTTTCACCACAGTTTTGTCCTGTGAGAATAGTAGTTGATCAAGTCAAAATACAGTATGAGGAAAACAACTGAAAGGAGCTTTCAGTGTTATGTCTCTGCTTGTTGTTGTTTGACAATGAAAAATATTAGACTCAGTTACTTTAGAGTTACTATGAAGGAATAATAAAACAACAAGCACCGTCAAAAATACTTCACACTTCCCAAAAATATCTGAAGTCAAAGAACTTGAAAATGACTCTTCACTCTCTTGATGTCCACAATGTGCTTTTCTGCTTCTCACAAAGGGTCCAGGATGTTAGTAAAAAAAGATATATTAAGGAGTGACAATGGTCCAGAAGGAACATATATGTGGTTCTACACTCTTTCCCTGTTCAATAAGAAATGCCAGTCACAAGCTCTCTACTCCACCAAAGCTTCAAAGAAGAGGTCAGTGTGGGTATTTTTAATTTTTTTCCTATATAGTAAGAAAGGAGAATAATTTCCATTTGACTACTTACTCTAGTCAACAGATCAAGTTATTTGAATTAAGAAGTTGAGAGCCACTAGTCTATAGCACATGAATGAGTCTACAAGCAATGTTGTCACCTCCAATAGGCAGAACTAGCAGACTGAGTAAAGGCCATTATTGCATTGCTAGTCTATGTGTTGACACCCTGAATCCCTTTCTCAAATCTCCCTAGGGTATGCAAAGTATAATATGATTCATTCTGACAAAAAGACTTCTTAAGAACAGAAGAGTGTTCATTCTGGGTCAAGGATGGACCTTGGTGTAATCATGGATATAAAAGAAATCAACACCACACCTAGCCCCTGTAGGAAGAAATTATAATTGTCAAGCACAATTAGCTAGACAGTGTTTACCTATGAAACACGGGACATTTTGCTCTTTCTTGCCTCCTTATATGCCTATACTTTTCAACGTGCACTATTCCCATTCACCATGTCATCCTCTCCCAAGTTATTCTGTGAGTGCTTTTATCGCTGTTCCAAATTTCCCATGCTCTGCTGGCCTGGGTTTGAGTGGCAGTGAGGAATCTGTAAGCAGGTGTTGTGGAAGTGAAGCGTGCCATTCAGCCAGTACATTAGGTAAAGTAGTGTTCCCCTGGGAACTCTAATGCTTACAACTGCATCAGCCCAAACTGTTCTGCAAGAAGAGGAAGAGGCCACTCCTGACCTGTTCTGACCAGATGTTTTGGAAATGTGCCCATTTTTAGCAGATATAATAGCTGTTAATTTATCAAAAATATAAGAAGTATTAACAAAGCAGACTCTTTAGTTACAACCTACTAATAAAATGCAAGAAAATAAATTAGGGATATAGCAGAGGTTACGTTTGAATGCGTAGAGCTGTAGTCAATATGAGTTTAAAAAAAATGTCAAGTTACTGTGTTCTATGAAATAAATATGATATGACTGGTTTAGACATGAATGAATAAAAAAAATATCATTAATCAATAGCCTATGCCAAAATTGTTCAGGAATCTGTAGAGATTAGACATAAGAAAAATGTCAAGGCATCTAATGAAAAAATTCATGCAGGAATGAAAGCAAGTGAGTTACAGCTCCTGAGGCTCATTTGGAGATGTTAAACTTCTGCTTTGAACTCTGTGAGAAGGGAGACCATATTCCACAAGCAAGAGAAAACTGTGTCCATGTTTTTATTAATGTCCTTTCAAATTGCTGAAATGTGGAAGAAACATTTATAAAAATCATTCTACTTTCCTTCCTCCCCTTACCTCTAATTTATAAATCACAGATAGCCCACCAATTTTCTCAAACTTTTTTTTTCTAAATGAGTGCCTCTTTCTATCTTAAATATGTGAAAGCAATCATTTGCATTATAATTTTGAAGTGCAGGGAATCCATTGTTTCCTGTGTCCCAGTGGATTAAATGCATTTTTTTGGCTATGAGGATCAGTGAAATTATAGTGAGCTTGCACTCCAGGAAATTAAAGGATGCTGAGGGTTTTTACAGGCTGGAATTTTGGATTTCTGAAGCACTTATTCAGACTTTTTCCTTCACAATTATTAATAATAGTTTGCTGATCACCGAGAAGCAAATCACCAGAACACTGTGCTTGAAATCAGAATGTCTTTTTCCTAATGTGATGGTCTTGTTGAACAACAAGACTTTTTACACACAATACAGACACTTCAGGAATAATGATTGCTATTAATAGTCATAAGGCAAAGGTATCATTTGATGGCAAACCGTGTTCATCAGTATGGTTTTAACATTTGCTCTTTCTGACCAAAATATAACTACTATAGAGTTTTTAATTCCATTTTTCTAGCTGTGTTATTTGAAGGAAATATTTCCTCTGCAGCATAGCTTTTTCAGTGTACAGTGCCTATCTGTGCATACAAAGCATCCCATATGGTTGAAGTAGGCTGGAGGGGTTGCTACTAACCATATTTAAAAAAGCAGATGTTACTAATCTTCTAAATATTACCCTCAAATGATGTCACTTGTGACTGACAACAGTTGGGCTCATCAATTCCTTCCAATGTCCTTTTGCATGTAACATGTTAGGGAGAGAAAATTTTGCTCAGGAAGCATGCCTCTGAAAGGGCAGATCACTTTATATTGAATAGTTGAGCAGAATGTCACTTCCTACAGGGCCATGTAAGTATATATATTATAGACAAGAAGGAAAAGTTTTGCTGCTAATAGGACGTTTAGGGAAACTTTTAGGACAGCCATTTCAGAGTTATACTGCATTGTGACAAGATGAAATTTTTAGCTCAGGGTGCCTGTCTGTGCAATGCAATACAAAAAAATAACTTTTTTTTTGCATGTACAAAAGGCTTCTTCACAGTTTTGCACATAAATATAGTAGATGCTTCTGTGTACAAAGCTAATGTCAGTTCCCCTGTTGTTTTTCAGTCAATTGCACTTACAGTAGTGAGCAAACAAAAATGAAGGGTAGCACTGAACCTATTGACTATAAATGACACAGAAAAGAAATATCTGCTAGTAGTAATCCTGAAATAATTTTGAAGGCAACATGTGAGTAAGTTTTAGTTTTTGTGGGAACAACATAGTGATAGAAATCACTCTTGTTCCAAACCCCAGAGACTAGCCTCCAGTTCAGATGTGAATTGGTGCCTATCTTGGATTTCTAGAAAGTTACAGACACACACAAAAAAAAGGGCTAATATTTCCATCAGGAACCATCTAATGTACTAGTGGTTTATACAAATGATTCATTGCAAGCTGCCTCCCTTCTGCCCATAATAGCATGCTTCTTCTTTATCTTCTAGCACAGATTTCTTTCCCAAATTCTCTATATTCCCTTCCAAGGCTCATGGTGGGTCTTTCTCATACAATTTTTGCTGTTACCAATGCAATATTCTACCTTACAGATACTGTACTCTGCCAGGATTGCTTCCTTCCATATACACCTCACTCAGATATTTGCATTAATAATAATCTGCAGAAAATATTCTTGGGTTTTAAGAATTTTTTTAATCAGTTTTGAACATGTGACCATTAAGTACTTATGTCCCCATTTCAGAGAGAGTAAGTAAGAACTCTTACCTTAACACTACAAAACTCTATATACCAGGCTGAGTTTTCCTTTTTATTTCTTGATTATTTTAGACTTGTTTATGGAAGATGATCTTCTTTACATCTTTAGCTACAAAAAACATGTGAAGTCCTAGTCCTCTAAACAGAGGAAGATGGAAAAAACTTCTTCATTCCTAATTCTAGATACTTTTTAGCTAAAATGTGATCCAAACGCTCTATTTCAGCAACTTTTCCATGCCCATGGAAATCAGTACTTCTCTATTCATTTTTTATTACACACATCTCTCTTTTACAGTCAGGGACACAAACCCTTACAAAGCAATATAAGCAAAGGCATTCACCCTCTTGTACCTTTTCATTGCATAAATCTAGACATCTATGTTTCGTTTGGAGGCAGCTGTCTGATTCTACAACCAAGAATTGACTTATATATATATATCAAATAAAGAGTAGCTGTTATGACTATCATTTTCAACAAGGTCTAATCTAATCTGCAACAGTGTAATGCAATTCTCTACTCCATGCTTACCTTGTAAATTTATATTTTTGTCTTTCGTAACACATATGAAACATATTTACAGTTTGCTTAGTCTCTGCTTGTTGCCAGCATGGACTTCAACCGTTTCAAGCAGAAAAATGAAAAGAAGTTTGGGAAAACTTGAGTGATTGGCAACAGGCACACATGGCTAAATGTCAGCATTTTGGTTTGTCATTTAATGGTCAGACACTTCAGTGTATTGCCATCCAACAAACCTATGAGACATATTATCAAGGAATATATGCCAGCTCTTTTCCAGCAAACTGCATGATGCCTGATGCCAAGTACTGGTGGGTGTATACCTTTTTATGCTGTCACTGCATTCAGCCTCCAGGGTGTTGCATGAAAGGATCACTGGATGTTAATGAATAACAAAATGTGTCATTTCCCTTTAGATTTTGTCTATCTATCATATACAGTGAAAAAGACGTGTTTGTTTTCTTCTGCCTGTATTTACATGTGTGTCAAAATACGTACTGTTAAACCTGGCCACATGCTTAGACAGTATGTTATCTTGTTAGTCTTTTTTTCAATATTACTATTGGACATGATCATACATCCCATCTCATATAAAAAACAAGAACTACAGCAAAATAAATGAGAACATAAAGGCCTGTTTCTTACTGCTTGGAGTAGTACCTTGTATTTAAAACTACACTTTCCATATAAAATGGATTTGTAAAAAAGCACTTAACCCATTTAAGCATGTTGCCACTCATATGTCACTAAAATATGATAGAAAATAAAAAATGTGAGAATCACCACTAGAGCTCAAAACTAAAGCTGAATAGCATGAAAAAAAACAACTTGTGAATGCCTTGTATAATAGGTATTAATGTTTGTCATGATTGTATTGCTTTAATGACTTACCACTTCTGCCCAATTTATTTGTTGAAATGAAGACTTCAGAGACATAGATAAGTTTCAAATAGTTTTGGAAAAAACACATTCATTTTGGACACAGACCAAAGTAACCCATGAAGGTTGATCAAACAGTCCACAAGCCAGTATCAGGCCATTGAAGTCTGACTGCACAAAACTCTTGTGGTGCACTTTCTAGTCAGCTAACAAATAGGTGTAAAAGTCACATTTTGGAAAATAAGAATTAGAAGAAGCTGTTTATTATAAATTCGTCTTTCAGCTCTTCTCAGGATCTTCCTGACTGGCAGATTTAGTCTTAAAGCATTTGCCCATAAGTTTCTTTCAACTAGACCAAGTTCAAAGCATCTGGGTACAATAAATCACTCTGAATATCTATCCCAGTGCCACTTCTGATATTGTTTTTTAATTGCACAAGAAAATCAGTAGAACTCCTACAGATGGGAAAAACAGTTGCAGGTATTAAACTGCACTACGTGCAAGTCCAGGCACAGTCTGAANCCATACATGCAAGTAATTTTATTAGACAATCTAGCAATTAGAAAATTGTATTTTTCATTGTCTTTGTAAATTCCAAAGGCTATATGTGGTGCTAATATTTTCACAGATAAAATGTGTTGTTTCCCAGAGAAAGAGACATGGGTTTGTGTGTGTGTGTATACTTTTAACAAAAACTCGGATCACTGTGGGTCTTTAACTGTGTTTTTCAGCAAACTGATTTAAAGTTCCCTGGGGCACACAGTGTAGGATTGTGACATATCACACCAGGTTAAGTCAAACTCAAAATGTTATGTCATATGACAGGATGTAAAACACATGATTAAGACATTCCTGGGAAACATGACTTTATGAAAAATGGTGCAACAGGGAAACTTGTAGCATCCTCTGGTAAATTCTACTTTAAAAAGAATATATTAAAAGAGTCAAAAGTATGAGTCTGTGTTAGCCTCGGTTTGATATCCACAGCTTTCTCCTTTGGATAAAATGTCACCGTCAAAGACCAACAAATATTTGTGGTCAATGCAAACAGCAAAAGTTGTACTTCTCTTGGAAAAAAGTTGATATGTTGACAATTCAGAATACAATGACTGGAATGGAGAACCTACTAGAGATCCATCAATATAAAATTTCACTTAGTAGTTCCTGAAATTGTAGATGCATACATCTTGTCTACCAAACAATGTAAAGTTATCATTTGCCAATTTAGGGAGAGCAGGTCTATTTTCTACCCCATGTAAGAGTAACTATATCATGTGTCTACATTTTTTAGGCAGAGAATATCCAGTATTATGGAAGTATCATGAAAGAGGGCTATGAGCTACACCAGGAAAACTTCAGATCCAGTTTACTCCCTACTGTAGCACTGCTAAAGTAGCTTCTATGATTACCTATCTCAGTGACACGTCAACCCCACTCTGATGCTAGGCAGCACAGCCATTGGCCACTTTTCAGGTATTATGGTCCTGCTCTGATGCACATATTAAGAAAAAACTGATTTTTGTGGGGTTTTTTGGCTAACCTTTGTAACTAAACTGTGATGTTATTTGACAATTTTAAAAATTGACCTTTTATTAGAGTTTTCCAATCCTTTCCTTGCTCTTCCCATCAGCTTTGAATTGAGTGGTTAATTTCAATTAAATTTGATAAGTATAGATTTTCAGAAATATTGAGTTTCTCCAAGTCTTCTCAAAATAAACAGCTGGTAGAGAACAGAAATCCTCTTTGTATCCTTTCTCAAAGAAAAACTCTGAGAAATGCCTCTCAATCCTTATTAGGCAGAAGAGAGTCCACACTACCACTTATTTTCAGGACTCATCTGGATTGGAAAGAAAACCTGAAATTCTTGAAACTGCTTGCTAATTATACAAAAAGCCTGACAAAACTCTAGCTTCCTAGTTTACTACATGACTGCTTCCTGAAATCCAATAGAAAATGGAAATACATGGTCTGGAATCACAAACATGGGATCCTGCGTACCATTACTAAGTGGCAGAGCACAACCAAGCCATGAGTGAGTATGGTCATTGTCTCTAACAAGGAGGAACCGACAGTCAAAGTCATCCTGCTTAGTTTCATCAACATTATTTTCAGCTGGTACTGACAGCCTAGAATAGTCCCCAAACCTTGCCAGTTGCTGAGATGTGTATCCTTCCAGCAGACTGTTCAGCTTGTGCTACAGCCCCAGTTCAGTGATTGTCCTCTGCACTTCTGTCCTGAAGGTGGTAGAGGTAAAACTTTCTTAAGCTTCTAGCCTACCTGAGCGCAGGTACCATAGACACTACAGATGCAGTGAAGAGCTCTAAGAAGATCTGTGTTTACTGGAAGAAGGGCTGGGTGGATCAGGTCTCTAAGGGACATTGTGCAAGTCATTTACCTGTGACATGCTCCAGTGTGAGGCAAATCAAGTGAAGCTATCGGAATGGCTATAGCATCCTTATTCACACTGGTGCATCCAACATTTGCATTAAAGCCTTTTAATACTGATGTTTTAATATTAATGCAGAAGATACAACCTTACCAATACACAGAGAAGAAAAAGAAAGATGTTAGATGTATCTAGAGCCCAATCTTTTGGCCAAATTTCAGAATCTGAAATTCTAGTACATTTTTAAGAGTGTCATTTGAATACAGCATTATTTCGTAATGCAGTGAATTCTCTATTATCTACAAAAAAGAGATGATATGGTCTAGATTAAGTGAAATCCAAAAATGACAAGTGAATATTCTTCCAGTGGGATAACTAGGAATGGAGGGCCACAAAGAGAACTGTTTGTGCAGGTTTCACACAGTCCTGTTAAAGCTTTTACATTCTGACCTGTAACATCTAACTATTTTGGACTGAAATTGTAAATCATGCTGGATTATTTAGAGTTAAACATGTCTGGAAGTCAAAACCCAAAAATTTCTCTCTCTTCCTTCCTCTAGGAAGAACAAAACATTTGTCCTGTTACCCTCCTGCCACAAGAACAATGGGAATTGCTGAAGAAGAATCAAGCATTCTGAATGTTCAAGTTATTGTAAAATTTACAGGGTTTTGTGTCTATAGCAGAGCTTGCCAAAACTCAGATCTTCCCCTTTTCAAAAGAAAAATCCTGGATTTCTCAAATCCTAGAGCAAAATATTTCAGTCCTGTTTTCTATTTTGCTTTTCTTTTTTTAATCAATCTTTCTTCTGAAATCTGAAACAATATCTCCCCTCTTTTTTTTTTTTCTTTTTTCCTTTAGGGCACTTTAGTTAAGACAGTTTGGAAATTGTTCTTTTTATAGAAGTCCACTCTCATGACTGTAAACAAATATTCCAGGTAAATTACTGACAAATTGTGGCAGACTTCTGTAAAGCATACAGGAGAAATTTGAATATGGTGCACTTGAAGTGATGTTATTGACATAAACACACATAAAATAATAAGCAGGCTAATAAACATACAACATTAATCCACTTCAAGTGAATAAAGACATTCCTGAGGTCTGGACAGTTTTCTGCAGAGTGCTGCAGAAAGGTAGGGTGCTTGATACTCTTATAAGAACTCTGCCTAAAAAAAAACCCCATTCTTAGTGCTGAGACTGTCCACAAAGTTTATACCACGCGCAGCAGAATAGACTTTTCATTCAGCAGGAGCAAGGTAAGTGTTTCAAGTCTTTTTTGTGACAGGCAGCGGTCCTGAAGATATCAAATCTCTGTAAGAAAAAACCCAGCCAGAAGGAGGATTTGTGATGGCCTTGCAGGAGCCTTGCTAGCCTGCTGCCCAGCCAAGCATCAGCGACAGCAGCTCCTGCTCCTGCCTGGGATGGCACTGGACTCAGGTTCCTCGCCCTGAGCCAGAGAAGCAGGGTGTGCTGCAGAGGTCACACATGCTGTCTTTGGTAAGAGAAGGGAGGGGGGAATGGGAGCTCTGGTCTTTGTGGGGGTTGTGTATGTGTGCGCCCATGTGTGTGTTTGTCCTTTTAATGGCTTGTTAGGCAGGAGCCTCAGATGATTTAAGGAGATAGGCACTTACTGCTTTGTGGCTGCACCCTCATGGCAAAAGTCCTATGGAATTTAATAGGGTTGAGGCCAGTTGGATTATACTGAAATATGATATAGTTCCACAGAAAGGACTTTTAAAAATAAACCTAATACCTATGGAGTTTAATAGCAATGGTTGTCTTCACACATTTTAAAACCAAAATATGTGATTTGAATAGAACATATTTTTTCTGATGTGTGTTCCCTTGGGTTGGGTTAAAACTGCTGTAGACAAGTTATCATTCTCTGCCCAGTTATATTGGATTTTTCTGTGAGAAGCAGTTGAAGTGATTGAGCAGTAATAGACATAGACATGGACATCTCCGTTAAATAAGTAACAATGCAGTTGTGCTGCAAAACCAAAGCAGAGCTTTTTCTGACCTGATCCATTCTTAAAACAAAATGTTGCAAAAGAAATTCTGGCCATGTCTTACTCAGTATACTCTAAATATACCTGTTCTTTCTTAACTTTATGGTTTTGTTAGCTGCATAATGCGAGATTGGTGTTGAACAACACATAGAGGGGGAAAAAGGGACTTTAGCCCTAAAAAACTTGCTCTCTGAAAGCACAGTTCACCAAAACATAAATGATATATTATGTGAAAACATCAATAAGAAATGCCTTTGCATTTATTAGCATGTTTAAGTGGTTCTTGTGGAAATGGCAAGATTCACATTTGCTTCTGTTACAGAAAGGTTTCCACTAGCATGAGTGCATCACCCCCTTCTCTGCTGGGCTGCCAAGAGCTTCAGCATTAACATAAAGGAGAAAAGGCTCATTATAGGATTTCAACAAATTATTACATGATAAGGTCTTATTTTCACTCATTAATCCCAGGCCTTTTTCAAATGAAAACAGAAAAGTATACCATGTTACTGTATGAGTTGTGATCTTGCCACCTCTTAGCTGAGCTGAGGAAACCATTAGATTCTATTTATTTTGGGAGGGACACACAAACTTAATCTGTAAATTTGTTCTCTTCCTCAGTCATCTACTGAGTTTTCATGGTTTTTTGCTATTAGTCGTCACCTTCATTGCTGATCTGTGGAGCCAAAACTATTATTAAGCATACCATTAAATATTGCTAATGTGAAAAAATTGCATTGAAGATACAATTGGTGGCCAAAGAGTATAAAATTAATGTGCTTTATGTCTAAGACTGAAATGGGATTTTGTAGGGGCACAGAGTTAGCTAGAAACTACATTTTATAAAGTTCTCAGAGGTTTGAATAGTTTTAGTGGAAGAAGGTATTTTTCATAAATATCTCCAAGAAGTTATTGCTTTATCTAATCCAAGACAGAAGACAGAGTACTCTAGGCCATGGAGTAAAGTAAAATCTTATTATTCCTTATTTAAAAGAAAAAAGCAGGTCGATTGCAATTTAAAAATAATACTAATTGAATATATTTACACCATGTTCACATAACTGAAGGTTGCAAACATCAAAACAATAACTCAGTACATGAATTTCCAGAGGACAGAGGAATTAACTCATCTGTTAAAGTGCAAATGATTTCAAAGTGACTAACTAGGCCTGTGCACATTTCAAAGAGGACTGGAAATCCTACAGATTTATACAGCTGTATAAGCAAATAAAATATAGACATGAAAATTCAGACCTGCATCCAAATTTTGCAAATCTGCTAAATAAAAAATTCTGTTAAGTGAACCTAAGCTAGAGAAATAACCACTCAGATGCGCGCTCCCAAATCAAAGTTGTCCCTGCAAATTACTAATCCTTGGCTCATTTACTGTCTTACTTCCTCTGCCATGGGAGTTAATACACCCACATCTCACCTTTAATTTTTTTCTGCCCGCATTGTCACATCCAGTACCTCTTTATATCCATGTCAAAGAGGGACTGGAGAACAAAAAAAGGGAAAAGATTTGTTATATACTTTAATTGTCCTGCATGAATTACTTAGTTCAGTTAAACAATAATAGCAAAAAGCTCATATTAGGTCTGCAAAAATGAAACCTCCACTTTTGTTTTTTTTCTTTAATTTTTTTTTAGTCCTGATGCACAGCAAGTTCTTTATTCTATCCATTTTTAATTTGCTTCCACTTCACATGTGGCTGCTTTCTGCTCTACAAGAGATTTTTCTCAGCTATGTGTTTCTTTTCTGTGCCCAGAATATTGTCCAGGGGGATTTCTAGTGAGTGCTGTTAGTTTCCAGACTTTTGAAGAGCCTGCCAGAACCAAGCTTTTGCTGTTGAGGACAGGCTGGCCTGGCTGAGACACTGGGCATAACGTGAAGGAACTCTCTTGACCTCTTCCCTCCCCCACAGCCCACAGCTGCACCTTCTCATCAGCCTCTGTGAGCTACTTACACTGTGCCCTCCCTTTGTGCTAGAAACACAGAGCCCCTACAGAGTAGTCTGAATCACCATTCTACAGCTGGCATCCTGAAGACTTTCTTTGGTACCTAAATCTGGGATTAGAATTAGGATAGTCCTGTCTCAGGTAAAGGATGCCGAGACAGCCTGAAGCTAGACTTATTAGGAGATCCTGACCCTCCACCAGAAACTTTGCCACTGTATGTGGCAAGCAGTGGTATTTTTGTATGGCATTTCATGATGTTCATCTGTGACAGATTTTGGCTCTAGAACATGGAAGGCCACAATGANAACTCCATCTCAGCCAAACCCAATACACCCAGCCAACAGGAGTTCAGATTTCAGTTTAGAGAACAAGTCGCATATATATATATATATGTTTAGTTTAGAGAAGAGGAGGCTGAGGGGGGACCTCTTTGTCCTCTACAGCTACTTGAAAGGAGATTGTAGAGAGGTGGGTGTTGGCCTCTTCTCCTTATTGACCAATGACAGAAACAGAGGGAATGGTATGAAGCTGCGGCAGGGGGGATGAGATTGGATAGTGGGAAGAAATTCTTTACAGAAAGTGTGGTGAGGCACTGGAACAGCCTTCCCAGGGAGGTGGTTGAATCACCATCCCTGGAGGTGCTTAAGAAACATGTAGATGTGGTGCTCCAGGACATGCTCTAGTAGGGGTGGTTGTAATTGTTTGTATTTTGGTGGTGGTGGGCTGTTTGGTTTTGGGGTTTTTTTGGTTGGACTCGGTGATCTGGGAGGTCCTCTCCAACCATGGATATTCTGTGATTCTGTGATTCTGTAACTAGGCTCCAACTTCATTAAATTGGTTAGGGAAAGTGTATCTATCTTACAAGGTAAGAAACCTTTCTCTCCTTGATCATTCTCAGTTTCCTACCTGGACACAAACTGTTACTGGGATGTCTGTGGCCTCATTGGTGAAAGAATGAAGATATTATAAAAAGGAATATAATTTTCCTCAAGTAACAAAACTTTGTATAACATCCCTCTTTTTCTTTAGCGTCTCCAGGGGTCTCTTTCTATGTTCATTTCCATCTCTGGATTATTAACGAACTAGACCTTCTATGGAATGGGTATCTGCATTGAATTCCTGCTAAATTATGATAATTTGAACTTAATCTCTTGACCCATGCAATATGTCCTTCACCTAGGGTGAAGGGAAGGAAAAAACCCACTTAAATAAGACATGGATCTGGTTTTCTCCTGCTGATGAGAAAAAGCTTTTTGGCACATACACTGCACAAGTAGATTGATTTAATCTCCCCTTTATAAACAGTGAGGACTTTGAAACTGAATGGGCTTAAGAAGTACTTAGTGATGAACTGTCATTTGTGAAAGGGAGAAGGAAACCAAAATGTATTTGGTTATTAAATGACGTGTTACTGATTAGATAAACAAAACAGAAGTTCAGTTGGATCCTCCATCAAGAAGAAACCTAACATTGTAGCCACTTGTGAACTAGTAGTTCACTTTTTTTTTTGATATCTTTTCTCATGAAATTTTAACATGACATGGCTATGGAAATAGTGAAATAAAGTGTGAGGTTTTTTAACAACAAAATAAAATATCAACATTTAATGCAGCAGATTTACAGATTGTATTTGTAGTACTACTCACACATCCTATCAGATGTGAAGGTTTCCAAGCTTTATATTACTAGATTTTTGAATCTTAGTGGTGGGTTTGCATGTACAGTGTTATTGAATTTGTTGTTTGTTAATATTATATGAGAAATTTTTATGGTATAAATCTTTCCAATAATATCTGCAATTTTAAATGCTTAAAGCATGCTCCTATTGTATCATAACCAGTAGTAAGATACATGTATTATTTTTATATTGATTTTGCACTTCAAAACAATCAGATTTTCACAGTATTTATTAATTTTAATTGCTCCTAAGATCACACTAAGTTAGTAGGATGTTTATTTTGAAATGCAGAGGGAGGGGGAAGAATATTTTATCAATTTAGAGAGAGTTTATAAGACTGGATATTCTGCAGTCAGGACAACAGCTTAGGGCAAAATCCTGCTGTTATGCAATATGGTTGTTGAGGAGGAGGGAGCAGAGAGTTGCTGGCATGAGAATCAGCTTATTTGTGCAGAACAGGGTAGAGCAAGGCAGTTAGGGAGAGAAAATGTTCAGCTAAGGTACCCTGTGATATGGGTGAGTGTCTTATAGATCATAGATGATATCTAACCTGATCTAGTTGGGGATGTCCCTGCCCACTGCAGGTGGGCTGGACTAGATGACCTCCAGATTTCCCTTGCAACCCAAATGATTTTATGATTCTGTTGGTCTCATTTGTGCTGTGTGAAGCGTAGCACGTCCTGGAGGTAGTAGCGGTCTGTGGGTGGAAGGAGGGACCTGATCCATCCCTGTATTGAGTTCCAGCACCTGGTTCTATAGGATGGCTGTTTACTAGTGAGTATGGCAAAAGAGACCTATCTTCATGATTTTACACTATCTTGAACAATGTCTGAAGTTTCTGCATGTTTGGTTACAGCAAATATCCATGGATGAAGCAAATCTGTATTCTAGAGCTAAGGTTATATGTTAACTTTAAATACATTCAACATACTATTTATGATATGTATTTTCTCAGGAGACATTGTTTATGCTTATTCTTACAGGAATTTTCTAACAGTCACTCATTTCTCTTTTTTATGATCTAATGCCACTAAACATTTATATTCTGGGGAGCTTGGCCAAACTTTAACATAATGCTTTGGTCTGAGTTGTTTTTCTTTCTCTGTAAGTGTGAGGGTATACACTACTATTCAGATCTAAGACCATGCTATAGCACAGAACCTGGTGAAGAATCCTACAGCCTGCAAAGTAAGAGAACTCATAGCGTAAATGGTATCTTCATGAGAAGATAACTCTTTACTCAGAAGTTCATTTTTTATTTTTTTTTTTACAAAATCACTTCAAACAGTTTCAAAATGTAATGGAAACAATATGGTATAGCTCTTGATGTTGGCTTCTACAATTAGTGTGTTATTAATTAAACTCTTGAGTAATATAATAACTTGACTGTTGGAACCTCTTTTTGCATTTAAAATACATGCAGACTGTGGCTCCAATTATAAATAGACCATAACTCTAAAGGCTTAAAACTGCAAATTAAATTACTCAGGACAAATTGTTAAATTTATGTTATGTTCCTGAAAATGTATTTTTGTGCACATTTATTTTGTTATATAGCTATATCTAAGCATCATTTTTCACCAGCAAATTTTTATTGCAGTAAACATTGCATCACTTTCTCTGTTAGCGCATGTACATGCACACATGCATGTGCTCACGCATTCTTACACTTATGTGTCAGGTCCTGAGCAGTTATATGCATGTGCCTAAGCAAGGACAACTTGGTCTGAGATAGAACTAACACCCCATTATCTCGGTATGTTTACTTTTTGGAAAGCTGTTCCATAGAACTCTGATTAGTCACATGACATTGCAGAGGAGCTCCAATGCTCCTGCTTTCATTGAATCTCCAGTAAAAATTCTACTGTCCCAATGGGATTTGGAGAAGTTTAATGGTTTGACAACTAAAAATCTTTTTGAAACTCAAAAATCAAGTTGTGTTCGAGCATGAATGAACAGTTGGTATGGGAGTCACAACTCCATCATCCACCTCCAACAAAAACAATATATGAAGATAGTTTGTCATACTTACCCTTTACTCATGGCAGGACTTCACATTTGTTACCATTAGCAGAAAGGCTCCCATAGACTGAAGCAATTTGTAGTTTAAGAACTCAGTTTACTTGGTTAAGTCATTGGTCAGTGACCTGGAATCTCTGAATTAAAAGTGACCAAAACAATTAGGGTTGTCCAGCAACAAGTGTTACTGAATTATAAACTTTTGGTAGCTTAGGTTGTGAATAGCTATTCAATCAGCTATAGAGTTATGTTGACTAGATCTATATGGAAAATGCCAATAGAGAAGATTTTCTTAGAAAAGTGGTTTCAAGGCAAATGGCTTACCCCCCCCTCAAAGCTACATGGATAAGAATAGGTTTCCTGTAAAAAGACAAAATATTTAAATAAATTATTTTTAGACTTTAAGGCAGATGCTGCTTAGCACTGATTGAAACATTCTGCTTGGTCCCAAATTTTACAAGTTTGCATTTTGTTACAAAAACAATGAACAAATGAAAAGCAATAGAACGTTTTAACCAATGCCGTATTATAATCTGTCAGCAGATTATGCATGTCTATTTTTGGCATGTGTTGATATAATGTAAAAAGAATACAGGAATATAAAATCAATATTGAAGCAAAATTCCTACACTTTCCCAAACAATTTTTAAAAGTTTCTTAATTTTTGTTTAAAGAATAGGAGTAAAATTTAAAACGTTGTTTTACCATCATTGAGAATTTTCTGATTTTGACTATGTTAGACATTCTTCATATATTAATGTTGGATTTTATCTAGCTCAATATTCTTATGGTTGATATTAGAAGCAGCCAGAGTAGAGTTATGAATAAGGCCATCCCAACATATTCCTAGTGTCTTATTCCTGTGTTTTCACAAAGAAATAAAAGAACTAATTCAAAGCATGATTTAGAGCTAAGGAAAGCTACCAACTCTATTTCAAAGCACACTCCTCCCACACTTGAAGGAAAGCATAAACCAGCAACAAATCTTTATTAAGGTAAGGAACAAGCTTACTGATATCAGTTCAAGTGCTAAAACCACTGAGGGTGAGGGTGTTAGCATCTGTGGATATTGGTTTTGTGTCTCCATCAACAACAAGCTATCTAGTTAGCTGAGTTTCCAATACAAAGCCAAACAGCCATAAACCAGCTGCACACAGCTGTATACATTCCTCCTGCAGAGCCATCTGCAGATTTTGCCACAAATCCAGTGTTGGCTCCAGAGATTTTGGTGCCCTGGGGAAACTGGGGAATTTCTATGCCTCCAAGCACAAGTTTACCTACTCGGGCACAAAACACTGTTCTGTCACCAAAATATTGCTGTTCTCCATGGCTGCCTATCCTACACACATCAATTGTTCTTCTTCAGGACCTCAGAGGATTTTTTTTTCACTGAAAAACCCAAATGATTTAGGAGTATGCACATATTCTGCTCTTTCATTTGTCACTGAAATGCCTTCCCAATACTGCTAGTGTTTTGGAGCATATAGGTTGTCAGATATAACAATTCTGTGTCAAAACCTTTCCACTTCTCACTCATTTGGAAACAAGACACTGCAAGTCTTATCCATTTATGTGGCTTTTATCATTTGGGCTAGATTTTTCAAAAGTGCCCTCCCACACAATGTCTTTTGCACGAGATGCTAACATGGCCCTCAAACATAATAGTTCTGTCACCCAGAATGACGAATCTACACCAACTACGACACATGCTGATAACAACAAAATCAACAACATCCCATTATCTAGATCATAAATGTGTACCCTGTCTTGCCAATTGGCCATGGATTCATCTTCTAAGATAGGAGAATTCCCTCCCTTGCCTTTTGCTGTAGGAGTAATGGCTGTGAATTGAATCATCTAATCTTGTAAGAGAAATGTGGGAAGGACATTCAAAGATCCTGTAGCCCTTCTTCATGTCTCAAGGCAGGATCAGTGTAGTGACATCTGTCTCACAGGTGCTTGTTGCACCTTTCTTGAAAATCTTTCAATGGTGACAATTCCAGTCTGCCATTTGTTTGCAGCAGAAGGAAGCATTGTGCTGTTCATTTTGGATATTAATGATTTAATCTTTAAAATATATTGTTGTTGTTGGCCTGATGGTGGTGTACACTTTAAATTTCATATATATCCTTAATTAAGACCTGAAGTCAATCCTTGATCATCTGGCATTGGTTAAAATACTATTTGCGTTTTGGTTTCGCTGTTACTTAGACATTATTATTGTTACTACTGGCAGTGGCAGGGGAAAGGGTTAATGTTTATATTTCATTAAGAATTTGCTTGCTATACCTTAGATACTTTCACATCATAGTTAAAACACCGATAGCTTCATTTCTTCTTAATCATCATAAAGGTATTTTAGTGAACCATGCTGTATGCCGAAAGAGCTTCTAAAAATGTATATAACTTTGTTTCATAAAATTGTAACAATTGGATCCACTACTGTTCCATGTTTGTATACAAGAAGTTTTACACAAAGAACACAAGCTTTAAAAGAGTGTTTTCTCTACCAGTAGAGAAACTACCCATTCAAAGTATTTATAGGGATTAAGCATTTTTGAGTGCATAGACTAAAAGTAGTTTTCTGAAGTACGTTTAAAAATATTCATAATATTTAGGCTGTAAGTAGATGTAATACTAACATTTATTGGTCCCTGTATCAACAACTCTCCAGGGAAAAGAGTAGAAAAACATGAAAGCTGATTCAAGAAAGTTGCAGGGGGAGGAAAAAACCCAACTCTTTATGAATATCTAGGGCAGTTGAAGATATTACTAGGATAAAAAATCACCTAATTAAGGAATAATCTCTCTTACTTTGTAGTATTGGAGCAATAAATAATTGCAGAGATTGAGTAATCAAAAAAGCTAAAACAGGGTCTATAAAACAATCTTCAAACTTATTTAGCATACTTGTGACAAAGCAGGCAAGATTATTCCAAATTCTTTGGTGATGTAAATAAACTTAACTCCATTGATGTCATTGGAATCGCAACCTCTGCATCAGCACATTTTTAACCAATTTTTCTTTTGTCAGGGAACTTATTTTGCAGTGCCATCTTGATGATTGCATGGTAGTTATTCAAAAGACTGGCTGATGAGGAACAGAAGTGGTATAGTTATCAGATACTGAGAAAAATCCCATCCTCATCTAGTCCACAGAGAAACTTCAGAGGTCAGATTTCTCACATCAGATGTGCAGAACTTGTTAGCCTGTTTGTGAGGGATAAAGTTGATACCTCAGTGCTTGAAGATACATTTTTAAATTAGTAATCGGGGCCAAATATTCCAGAAGGGAGTATTAAAATTCAATTAAAATCCAAAATATCTGTTACACTTTAAAACACAGTTATATTGTGATTTTAAGAAACATCAAAAAGGGATTCAGGATTCAAAATGCTGGCCTCTGCCTTCCTGGGTCAACTGACTGCTAGAGATTGGTAGCATCGTGGGAAATAATGGTATTATACAGAAATTACCTTCCATTCAGTTAAAAAAAAAAAAAAAAGGGTTTCCTTCTTTTTCTTAATTGAGGTTGGCATATGCTAAAACATTAAATATCCCTCCAACCAGCTCTGTGAATCCAAAATTGGCAGAATCAGTCTGTCTCCAATTACAGTTTAAGAATTGCACATGATTTTTTTTTTCTTTCTTTTCCCAAGTAAGCTAGATTTTTTTCTTTACTCGTCAAGGACTTAGTTTTGCCTACCAGTACCTTATCCTGGGTGTAGTCCTATTAACATTTTACCCAGCATGTATAGTGCTGCCAGATTTGTCCTATAGATGATTAGACACTCTACTATTAAACTGTCATATCCTATTTAAATGAGTCATTTTTTTAAATCATCTGCACTATATAACGAGATGGCATTTGACATAAATGGTAGAAAAATAATGTAGTTTAAACAAACACAAAACTGTTGTTGTAAAGAGTTCATGAACATGAAAATTTGGAGACTAAATTCTCTGTTTCTGAGCCAGTGAGTGGGAAGGCAAAGCTTGTATTCTATCTCCTGTTCAGTGTGTATTTACTTTAAATCTAACTTCAAGGTAGAGAGTAAACTCTTCTGGAAAGAGTAAAGAAAATATCTCTGTGCTTTGCTTTAAAGTTAGGCTTTCTTTAAGCAGGCACTACTACAGATGCCAAACAGTGTGTGGAACTGATGTTGAATAAGGTTTATGTGAGAATTAGCTGCGAACAGCAAATTCATTTAATCACTCAAGTTAATACTAAATTCAGGCATTAATACAGGAAAATACACTCTCAGAGACTCATTTCTTTGAACAAGTGAATTATACAAGTAAACAGTATTCTGACTATACGCCTTTTACATGAAAACAAGAGTACATAGGGAGAGTTTAATTAATAATCTAACTACTCCCTTGTCCTGCGCCTGCATGCATTCTAGGGTTAGGTAAATGATTTTTTTTTCCCCATGTAGTATTGCTGTACTATTGTGTTAATAACCATTACCTTTTGAACACTTTCCAGTAATTCCACGCATCAGGATATTCCCATAGATGCTTTAACTTCGATTGGAGGATTATTTTGGCCTGAAATATTGCTGGACTTAATTGAAGGCGCTATGTTGGAGATAAGCAGTGTGAAGAAATTAAGTCATGGCTTGAAGTCACTTTGGAGTTACTGTTTGTCAGAAAAACCTTGGTTTGAATTTGCCAATCAATACCAAACATTTCTTTGAGGTTTCTAGCACTCACAATGACTTCTTAAAGCACATTCTTTAGTCTGAGAACTGTGACAGCACAAAAAGTGACTTGTGTGCATTACTGGCATTTACTACTGTGACATTCTTAAACTCCACCTCACAAAAACAGGCATAGGGATCCATTTGCAGAAGGCAAAAGTAGGGAAGTGCAGGTGTTGGGTGAAGGGACACTGAGGTTTCCAACGAGTAATCATTCCAAGAAACTTCAGTTTTTCCACCAAAATTTAGGAATTATTTTTGTTATCTTTTAATAGAGGTTCCTATTTGTGAAGAAGTTGAAACACTTGATGTAATCTATGATTTTTTGCTAAAGTTTCCTTGTATGCCGAGAAAGTGTGAGGCAAGCCTGGCTCTATTTTCTTTCCTTTAAGTTAATGGAACATTGGCCCAGCATTTTAGAGTTAGATAATCTAAAGAGATAAAGTAAGAGCCTTGAGATAAGAAACTAAGGCACAGCCAAACCTTAGGAAAAAACTTTAGTAAGCCATATGTTTTTCTTACTATTAAAGTCACAGTGCAGAAGGGAAGTTCCTGTGTCTCAACACATGGCTTTTAAGCAAGTAAAGAGTGATACAGCATGTGCACTAAACAACAATTTAATTAAAAGGATACCCTTAAGCATTTTAAAATACAGAAGCAAACTTTTTGAAGGGATACGACTGCCAAAACAAACAAATAAAAGCAACTATAGATTTGGCAGTGAATCAGTAAAGTATTTCCTGCAAAAATGTGATAATTCTTTTTGTGTGTGTGCAGTGTTATCTCTAAGTATCAACAACAGTAAATGATCTTAGACATGTAAAAGCTAGCCATGGTGGGCTGTCTGTGGGAATATGATCAGATCTGCAGGCTGAAGGTAGTCCATATTAACAGCATTTCTTTTCACTATCTTGTGTGAGATCATTCTGTTAAACTAGCTTTTGACCACAAAGTCCACAGTATCTGACAATTATAGAAAGATAGATGTGGACAACCATTAAAAGAAAGGCAAGAAAAGTTACAATTTTCTTTGGAAACTGTGGACCTATGTAATTTGTGAAAACTGATAGTGTATGACTGGGAAGCCTAGAAGTGTAAATCAGGTGTGCCTGGCCCCATGGTCAATGTCCAGCTGATCAGATAGTCCAGGGCATAACTGTGGCCTTGTTAGATTCTGTGACAATATTCCTACTGAGTTCAAAAGAGTTAAGATTTCACTGTATTTGTGAATGTTAGCTCTTTGGAAATAAGTAGCTCTTTGGCACAGAATAATTTTTTTTGTTTTATTTTGTTTTATTTAGAGGAAACACTCTTATTTTCGAATGACATAAGTAAATTCAAGGGCAGTAAGTTTCACTAGTTTGGAAACTTTGGCTTTTACTGCATATTTTGCTTAGAAACACAAACTTATGAAGACCTTTCCAACAAGTCCTCTAATCCCTCTGCTCTCTCCACTGGCTTCCCACAGAACTCTATTCGTCTGAAGGCCTTTATTCACAAAGCCTTGGATCATATTATTAAAAGATCAGTGAAATACCAGTCTCCAGACTGCCCTTGGCAACTTCATGCCGCTGGCTGACTGGTTTTCTCCACGAGGAGAATGTGCAGTTGCCATTTGTTTAGAACAAGAAACTTCACACAAAACCAGTGCAAACTGGCCCAGAATGTTGGAATGAATATCAGTTCATCAGTGTGTCTTCCTATCTAAACACAAGGAGCTTGTCATTAACCTCACCTCTTGTAACACATGCAGGCAGACACACACAGCACAATCTTTTTTGGGGCCTAAGTTTAGCAAATATAAAACAATGCACTTCAGAAACATCTCATCTGGCAAATATGTGGCATATATTAGTGTTCTTCTTTAGCACACTATTGTAAAACACAGGGACAGTGAGTATAATGCAAGAGTCATAAATATGAAACAAGAGCATGCACAGAAGAGAGTAATGCAAGACCAGGTGGAAGGAGGTCAGTGAGCTGGTCTGTCCTCCTGCTCCAAGGCGGGAAAGTCCAAGTATAGATGAATATACTTCTACAGTAGGCCTAATCCTAACCACACTGAAGTAAAAATTCCTGTTCAGCATCCTTCCTGAATAAAAAAGTCTTCTTGGAGGACATGTATAATGGTCAGTAATTAAGCATATTGTGTCAACTATCACAATGAGGTTTCAGTATACAACTCTACACTGGAAAAGTTCAGCATTGTGGACATAAATCAGCTTTACTCCATCAAACAATAGCCTCAGAGCGTGGCCAAAAAGAGCCACAACAAAATTAGCATTGAGAGTGTTGACCAGGGTAAGTATTCTGCTTTGTCTCAATGGAAACTGGCAGTGCTGAGGGCTCCAGAGGCCACTGGTTCTAATCGAGCTTGTCTCAATAGTTTCCTCCTCCTTGTCAGCAGCTGGACAAAAGCAGAATTAATGCCTAAGCACATCTGTACTAGTTCAGTACTGGGAAGAGGAGTTTCCATGAGGCCATGAGATAGGCCTTTGGGAGTAGGCAGGATGCTATAACAGACAGCACGCTGAAGGCAAGAGACAGAGACCTGGGGTCAGAAAAGGAGTTGTTTTTGTGGCTGCAGGCCTGAATGAAGTCATGTCTTAGCTGAGGATTTTATGTGCAACTTTGCTAATTTTGTTGCCTCTACCTAAAGTGAGTAGAACTGGTATATTCAGGGTGTACTAACAATAGTTAAATACTTCATGCTTGGTCCATGCCTATATAGACCCAAATCCCATACAGATTTCAGCATATGCTTACCTTGGCATGCGTAAAACATCTAATTCAGTTCAAAGGTTTGATTGACAGTGCCTGGAGTAAAAAGCATATGTAAGTCCAGAAGGACTCAGGGCTCAATACATTCTTAGGACGAGAGTGTAGTCCCCCACACTATACCTGTACAGTACCAACCCAGGGAGACAAATCTTTACTATGGAATAATAGTAATGAAGCACTAGAGCAGGAATTGCTCCGATTTTGCCTTCCAGTAAGAAATTGACCCCATCTCAAGTTCCCAGCATTATCATACTGCAATGGAATGAGATTATTGTTTCGTCTAATTTGAAAATTGGTGGTAAGGCCCAAATTCCCCTACTCAAATTCATTGTGATAGGTGCTGCTTAGCTAAGAGTAATTTTTTTTTCTTCTCCAAGGAATTAATCATCACTGTTGGTGGCACAGGCACTAACCACTACCATCAGCTGAAAAGTTTATTATGGATTGCTTCTTGAAATAAAACATAACTTTTATTGGAAGTTTAAAGATAAATAAAAACAGCTGGAGGGAAAATACTATTAAATACTCTGATGAGCTCCATCATGTTCCACTTAAAGAAAAAATTCCTCTTGCTTCATTTTAAGGACTCTTGTCTGCTGTGTTAAAGTTAGCTTTTCTTTCATGTGGGACAAGTGAAGCTGAAAAGGGAATTTACTTAGAAATGTATATTGAAATTGCAGCTTACAGAAGCTTATGGTCAGTGCAGTTCCAAGAATCCTTCACTATACAATAACAGATGACCCTTCAACTTATGCTTCCTCTATTACTTCTATGTAGCTTTGTAATTAGACTTCTTTAAAACATTTAAATTGTTTGTTTTCTGTGGACAGACAGAATGCCAAATGATCACAATCCTCTCATCTTTGAAAGTGACACTGCTCCATTCTGGAGACTGGGTTTAAATTATTAACAGAAGATAAGCTCTCACACACACAAAAAAAGGCTGTCTGTGACCAGCCATGGGATAAGAGTACAAGAAACAGCTCATGACAGCACACCCTATATTTTCTGCATCCTAGTGGGGCCACATTTCTGGCTGCAAGAACAGCTGCCTCAAATTGAGGAACCACCCAAAGAGTCCAGAAACAAAGAAACTAAAATTAAATTCTTTGGAAGGACAGCACAGATAAGGAGAGTTTTTACAGGGTACAGAGTTAGTCTATATCTATGCAAGTTCTTGTAAAGCATTATTCAGGTAGAATACTATTTATTGAAGTCTTGGTTCTTATAGGATGTTTTTCACTGTCGCACAGGAACACTTTCATATAGTGCATCAACACTTACAAAATGATCAGTCTTCCTGTTCTCAAGGATACTCTAAAGACCAGACTTGTCTTTTATACAGACAGCAAGCCTAAGAGACCTGTTTCTGGTGTGGTCAAAGTGCACAGACAAAGGGCATATGTGACCCTGCAGGCTGGACCATGGTATCAAGCATGCTCAGACTGACTGCATCCAAACTAGTGATGAGTCAGCAAAGAGTGGGATGCTGAACATGTCACACTTAGAGCTGTATCTCATGGAGAAATGTATCAGAAGCCCAAAGGATAATGAACCTGTGCATTTCCTCACTGCCCACTCAAGGGAAAAGCCTCACTCTTTGAGCCTTGGAGGTTGTTTAAATGTCAAGAGCTAACCTGAATCTCGGAGTAATTAGTAGTTTCAACTGGAAGAAGGTTCTTTTCATTCAGAACAGTGCCTCTATATATTTCCAATCAAAGCTGGTTTGGATATCTAAAACCAGCATGGATTTTTCATCTTCCTTTGGATGACAATTTGTTTGAAAGAACTCAGGTAGATTTCACACCTATGTGGTACTTTATGAAGGACTGATTGCTTTTGACAATAAGAGGTCAAGATTCCTTTAGGCTATCCAGATTTCCTTCAGGAGTAAGAATCCTTGTTATGGTTTGAGTGAAATAACAAGACTTGTGGATTAGAAAAGGCAGAGTAGCTTTAACTACTTTTAAAAGTAAGCGGCAACCAGAGACAAATATATACAAATATAGATAAAGAGCCAGCACCAAGATTTAAACCTCCCGCTCTCCCTCCCAATCGCTATGTTATCACAGCAAAGTTGGGCCCCAAAGCAGGACTGCAAGGGAAGCAAAGAAGAGGGTGCAGAGGGAACTGCCTCCTGATTTTATACTGAGCATGACGTGTATGAAATGGAATACTCAGCTGGTCAGTTTTGGGTCACCTGTCTTGCTTGTTCCTTCCCTATAGGTGGAGGCTCTCACCCTGCACCACCACCCCCAGCTTCTTTGTGGAATCACAAAAAAGCTTACATTCCAATCCTTAGCTGTAATCCAAACATTTTAGGCTTAAGCTATCAGAAGTTGGTAATGTTTTGAAAACATACTGCCAGCTTTCAGAGAAATGAAGTCACTTTTAAAGGAACCTTGGTTAGAAGCAATACCACCTTAGCAGAATCAATTCTGCTTCAGTCCGAACAAGGACAACCCTGAAGTTTGGTGCCAATGTCTTGGTGACTGGAGGACACAGAAAGCCTAGATCCATGTGGTTAATGCTTCCCAGATTGGTGCTTCCTTTTTCACAGCTTATCACGGCTCCTTATCCTTTTTTCTGGTGCAGTCTGCAGACACTCAGGACTAACAAAGCAACTAACTGTGATAGTGGGATTTAGAAATTTAGTCAGCACTTGAGAAAAGGGATAGCTGGCTGAAATTCATCCTCCTACCACAGACCTTGGTTAGTTTGCTGTGTAGTTTCCTACTCCTGTTAGTCTTCTTCAGAGAAGATCAGCTACATGACCATCCAGAATTAACTGGGTAATTTTAGGTAGAAAGATCCTGAAAGTAGAGACCTTAAACTTTGGAAAAAACCAAACCAAACCAAAATGAAACAAATAAACAAAATTATAAAAACTAAACCAAAACTCCTGTTTTATTTTATTTTTTATTATTATTTTGCTAGTAATTTTTCTGAATTACCCTCTCTATATTCCATATTTGGATAGGCAGAGATTACTGGAAGATTTCTAGAGGTTTATTTGTCATTAATATGGTATTTATGTCTATTGTAAAAGACTAAGAAATTAAATAATTTGAATTTAAACCCTTTCATCACTTTTGTTACTCAAGTTCCACTTTTCGGGAATTTTTGGTTGCCATTTTAGCATTTCTTAAATAAATAAATTCATAAAGTCAAAGAGAAACAAAACTGTAATAGAAGAATAATTGAACTAAATGGAAATATTTCAGGATTGGATTTTTCTCTTTTAATTTACAGCCCTCCTCCTCCTCCCAAAGAGGGTCTTGGATCTTTTTCCCTGAAGATATCCTGTGCTGAACTTTCAGAAAACATACACTATTCTTACAAACTGAATAATTCTAGTAGATATCCTATAAAGTAATTTTTTACAAATACTTTATTGCATCTTATATCACAAGCCTCAACTATGTCTATATGATCATTATGCATTTTTTATTTTTTATGCAATTCCTTGAAGCTCAGATTTTTTAAGGGTCTGCTATCTGTGAATAATGGCAGCAATTTAAAATCTCTTCTGTTGGGATTAAATTTCAAAGTCATTGAAATCATATGGGAAATGCCAATACGTTTGGTAAGGAAACAGGCAGGCAGTTACTGTCAAGCTGGTAAGGAACCTGAGTGAAATACTAGCTTTATTGTAATGAGTGCAGGTTTCCCCTAACTTTCTGGATTCCAGGACTCAATTCTGATCATTACTGTTTTTCCTTATGTAAAATGAGATGAAGTTGGAGTTTAATTGTCTGATAAAACTGTCATATGTAAAGGTGTATTTAGAAAGTATATTTGCATCCCAATTTATACAGGGAGAGTTTGAAAGTTTATTCTTCTCCTTATAGCTCATGACACTTCTCAAAACACCAAAAGATGCTTGAGGACACCATAGCACCAGGACTTTACCATAGCAAAAAGGAGAAATATGAATATGGCAAGGTGGAGGGAAGGAATATAAAATGTATTTGACTGGAATTGGAAGATATACTTTCTTTATGCATCAAGAAGCACAGGAGGAGTGAGCCTCCTGAAGGACCTTGGCTTCAATAGACTTCAGTGAGTTCAGCCTGAAAAAAGAGTTCACGACTAGGCCTTGTTCTCTAAAGGAGGAGAACAGTATAAATGTGTGTCCCCATTAGACACACAGTACACAAAGAGAGGAGTAAGTGTTATAACAGTAGCATGCTCTCCTCCTCTCTCAGCTGTGTGATCAGAGAGGTCAGAGCCTCCCTGTTCACTGTGAACAATGCCTTGGAGCAGCAGTCAGGAATCTGTCACTCCGGAGCCACATGCTGCTCTTTGGAAGCAAAAACCTTCCAGCCTCTGGCATCAGAGCACTTGGGAAAGAACTGGGGGGTGTTGGGGGGAAGGGGCTAGTTTGTAATAAAAAAGGAAAAGAAAAAGACAGAAAGAGAAAGGGAGAAGCGCAGTCACCATTTTTGGTAGTGATTCGTTACATCTCTCCTTTGGTACTATCTTCTATAGAAAATGCAAAGTTCTTCAGAATAAAGCTAATAACTGATCACAAACAACACTTTATTCCTCTGCCTGAAGAGCACATGTTTTCAATTCACTTGATAGCTGTGATTGATGCCACCAGAGAAACATGCTCAGAATACTGCCCTTAACAAAAATTAAAAAAACCACTTGGCTGCAAAATGCATTTTCATAGCTGGTTCTTCAGTGAAAGTCAACTAAATTGTACATTTATCTCTGTTTTCAGCTATGAATCCATTAAGATCACTGTGGCACACTTCGAAGTTTGGTGAAGAGAATGGATAAAAAAAAAAGGCCAGACTGAAGGAGCTTTAAGGCACCTGGATTCCCCTTCCAAGCCATTCATCATATTGTAATGGAGAGATCCCAGTAAGGTGCTGTTACAAAAGCTGTGTTCTTGCCCTTAGTTAAGAGGGTGTATGGCCTTATTCAATGGATTTATGCAGCTTGAAGGAGACCAGAACTGGCCCTTGAGAGACTGAACTGTGCACAGACCATCTTGCTTGTGGCAGCAAGCCAGTCACAGTGCACAGAGGGAAGTGTTATTTACCATATTTGAATCTTGATTTGGTTTCCGGCACTCACTTCATCCAAAGTTTAGGGGCTGGTAGGGTGCTAATTGTTGGTGCCAGCTGATTTCAAAGAAATTTAAAAAAAATGGCTAGACAGACATTTGGCAACAAAGGTCGTTGACTTTCGGCTGCCTTAAAGAAAGATGCATCTGCTTTGTTTGACTGCCAATAGATAAGGTGCATATGAAATTCCCCTTGTAAATTAGCAAGATAAAAGTGATTCTTGTCTCCTTGGATTGATCCTTTTTCCAGTGTTTTAATCATGTTGAAGGCACAGCCCTATTCTGGAGTCAGGGAACTGTGCTGCCCAGGGGAAAGCCCCAGGAAGAGTTCCTATACCTTCCTTCCTGGGCAAGAGTCCAGGCTGCTCTCTTATGTCTGCTTTCTGTGCTTTGTCCATGGAGTATCCTGTAGTCCAAAGGTAGAAAGGTGAAATGGCTTTTGTATGGCTGGAAATGCAGTGACAGAATTTTGATCCTGGTTAGGAACTCCTTTTTATCTTCATCTTCCCCACTAAGTATACCCTCTGCCCCACAGCCCAGCAAGCTATAAGGACACACTCTGGTCACAGAGGTGAAAATGTCACATGTACAAGAAGTGAAAGGACTGGAAAGAGAAAATGCAATTCACAGTTGCTGAGCACTGTCAGGAAAGGCACAATCTAAAGTGGAGAGAGCTCTATATACAGCATATAAGGCCAAATTTATCTGAAGATTGTCCTTAATTTGCCAATCCTTTTTGGCACACTTGGTTCTAGCTAAGATGACTATAACTCCCAGTTAAAAAATGATTTGCAATTGAAATATGATAAAATAGCTTGTTAATGCCAGGGAGAGTGGTCTGCTAATGTTATTTATTTTCCAGTCTGAAGTTTCTCACGAAAGAAAGAAAGAGAGAAAGAAGAAGGAAGGAGGAGAGGGAGATTTTTTTTTTTTTTTTATGTGTTTGCCTTCACGGCTTTGGAGTGCTCACTAATTCCATCTGTCCACAACAGAGCCATCGGAACGGCGAGAAAAAGCATTTCCATATGTGCAAATTAGCATCCAGCCTCTCTTAATCTGTGCAGTGCTCCTCTGAAGTAGATGGCGCGGATGGCTGCCAAACCCACTAATGGCATTCAAATAAAGGACTTTATTGGCTTTAACTGCCACTTTTTCTTTTTTTTTCTTTCTTTTTCTTTTTTTTTTTAAGATAAAGAATGTATCCTCTCTCTTATTTAATTTTTGTTCTGATATTGTCATTTTGTACTTTTACCACTAAACAAAAACAAGGCTCTGTGCAGTTCTTCAATGGGATCAGTTTTCTCCTACAGATACATTCTTTTACTTTCTAATGAAATCTCATCATTAGTTATTACACTACCATCAACACCTAAAGCATATCTTTCCCACTCACAGCCAGCTTGTCTTTCCCAAGGAAGCTCTTCCTCTTTTCTCTGCTTTTCAACAGCAGAGAGAGAGTTGAGATGAGAGACATCTTGCTTGGGATCCTGCCCGCACTGTGAGTACCTATGAAAAGGAATATGTTTGTTTGCTTGTTTGCTTGCTTCTCAAATTGTTTTTCAAGGTCTAGCACATTCACAGCTGCAGCCAAGTACAAACAGAGGTGCCAGTAGTATCTTATTCAGGGTCACTGTCCCAACAGGTGGCTCTATACCCAGCAAGGGCTATTATTTGGGGTATGTTTTGAATTTTGAACCACTTGATTATTTTAATGGAAAACAAAGGAAATAATTTAAGCCTTAGAAAAATGTAGCTCTTACAGCAAAAGTATCCCTCCTGTTCTACTAAATCAATATTTTCACCCATCAACATTTGTCCTACCTCTGGCAAGAGTTAGGTAACCATACCTGAGGCCTTGTGATCTCAAGTCTTGCTGAAAATACTATGGTTGCTAATCCTGACTTGACTAATGTTGCCAGCAATAAAACCACAGTCTCTAGTGTGTAGCAGACTCCATATGTTAGCCCCCTAGTCTGCTAAGTCACCACGCCAGCCTAAATTTGAAACATTTCTAAAGTGTTATACAATGTTGTAATAATGTTTTTACAAAACAAAGGCTGAGTTACTGGAAGCCATATTCATCCAATCAGCATCTTACTGAAAGAGGAATCTTGATGGTAGCAGTGGTGACACAAGCTATAAAAAAATAATTAAAAAAATTCCAATGAAGTCTTTAAAAGGGGAGCACTGACTTATTAGGGAGTGGAAGTTGGAAGAACTGTTCCAGAAAAAGAGTAATTCTTGGTTTAATGTTATCTCACTTCCCTGAGGAAGAGTGAATTGAAAAAAACTCAAGCTGAGAACACAGTTGATTTAATTAAAAATTCCTAATTGCTGAAATGCTTGTTATAAACCCAAGAATGGACACTGCTAATTACATATTGAGCAGTGTCTGCACAAACACAAAACCTTCTACACAAGCAGGACTTTCTCAAAATAATATCACTGCTGCTTGTGGCAGAATTTTCCCATTTGGGAAATAAAACAAACTGACTACAGGTTGAGTCTGCACCCCAAACTTAGGCTTAGATTACAAAGAAGGTCCTGAAAGATAGTCAGAGGGGATGGATTTAACTTGTTTTTAGGTTTTCTGCAAAATTCCAGTCCCACAAATATTTAAGCAAGCATTGATACCTTGACAGTGTATTTCTCTTCAGTGATGTTTGTTAGGTGCTTACATGTGAAGATGGTGGAAAAACAGCAATTAATGGCTTAGATAAGTCTATATCCGTCACATTATTTTTAATTTAGATATATTTTGGGGGAACAAAAAGAGTCACAATGCCATCCTTGAGGTCGAAAGATCACCACACTAAATACCAAGTAGCTAATTAGAGACTGTGCATATTAAAAAAGTTCTATGTTTCATACAAATACTTTTATGAATGAAAGAAATGTTGACTATGTCTAGTATCCTTTGGCTCTATTTCTCCCTGTTTTGCTCAAAGAATAGGTATTATGTCTTTATGTTCAACAGTCATAGTGCTCATTTAAAGAAATCAGTTTTCCAGACACTTGCTCAAATATCTCTTTTTTTCTAGAAATATTTGCACTAGAAATTTGATTTTTCTACTGACTTGTGCAAGAAATCTAATTATTTAGAAGAGCCTAGTGCACCATTTTGCTGGACATTATACACAAGTTGAATAGAACAGAGTTCTGGATTTAAAGGGATTACAGTCTTGGCTGTCAAGATAGACAAAGAGCTAACAAGCATTGTGCAAACTATGCTCCAGGAATCAGGACAAAGAAACAAGTTCTTGTGATTTCAGTAGTGATTTCACTACTAGACAATTAAGCACACAAAGTTCACAAGTAAATGATGCTTAAATGCAGAGGGAAAATTATCAAATTATCTTACTTGCTATAAATCACTCATTAATCTCTATTTGCATATCTTATGGAAAAGAACCTTTACTACCTGATCTGTATGTGCAAATAGTCATTAAATAGTGAAAGTAGTGCAATTATTAAATAATGCAATAATATCAATCATTACTCCTATTAATAATAAATTATAATAAGTCTCTTAGAACTACAGTCCCAAACTGAAATATTCAAATACAGATCTGAAACATCAGCTTGGATTTGGAATTGGGGTTCATAACATGTCAGTCTTCAAGTCACAGTTCAAAACACATTTGCTTCAGCATTTTGGATTTTAACTCCCCCTCCACAGTTGTTCTTCCCCTGGTTCATAACTAGCTCTGAAATAGACAATGAGAAACTCTCTTAAGGAAGGACAGAGATCCAAACTGTTGCTATAATCCTCATTTTACACCTAAGGAGATGAAGGTTGAGAGAACAAACAAGTTTAGTGACAGAACCAGTACTGAGTCTTAAATTCCCGTACTACTTCTTTCCTAGGTCTTCTTGCCTATGTATGTTTAGCTGACAATGTAAGCCAGTCTGAAATTTTATCTCCATAATAGTTATCTGAAAAATACTTTATTTCCAGGAAAAAAGGATGATTCATAAAGGCAACAAGATATCAATTCAGACATATTTAATCCTACATGCTTTATATACTCTTTCGGAAGGTTCACAAGATGATGTATAAATTCAGTTAGATTATGACATTAACATGTTGTCTGAGTAATTGCTAAGAGGAATATCTAAACAGGTTTTGAAATGTGTTTTAAAACAATTATAAGAAATACTGAACTGAAGCTGCTTCAAAATACTTTAAAAATTCTGTCTGTTCCTCTGTAAAATCAGTTCCCTTATCATCTAAATTTGATGGTTAACTAGTTTTGTTTGATAGTCTTGTAAATATTGTCAAGACTCAGGGCAAGAGTCACTGAAGGAGAGACGAAGAGTAGTAAGTATAACTTCCACTTTTACACAAATAAACATACTTTCTCATGGTCCCTTTTCTGCTTTGCAAAAACATCCTCTGACATACTTGCAAAGACTGATGCAGAAACAATTTCTACAGAGCACAAGGCAGAAGAAAAACAAAAAAAAACAACTATTTCAGAACTTCACCTGTACAAAGTTAGCAACACAAGAGGCTTTTCCCGTTTGAAATGAAGTTTAATTGCCATAACTTTGGTTTTTCTCCCAAATGAAGATGATAAAAATTTTGTCAATAATGATGTTACTGCAGCATGCACATCCAAACACACACATAGATGAACAATGGCAGCAAGAAAAGAAAAAGGAAAAAAATTGCAACTCATTTTAAATCCAAGTCTCCCTGACTCCAGTGGAGTTGGGCTAATTTACACCAGCTGAGAATCTGCTCTTGTATTTATTTTAGAAAAGATGCAATTTTGTCCTAACAAGCAGTTTGAAAGGCCCACTTGAATGATTTAGTTGACTCTGGCTTTATTACAGCTTAATGTGTTCACATCGCTATTGTTAAAGTTGTTTCAGCACTTCTATTATTACTGCCTAGTTTTTGGCATTTAGAAGTTTATAGTAATAATAATAACTGTGTTCTGTACTTTTATAGCATCTTTCTTCTGAGGAACTCGATGAGCTTTGCAAACAATAATTACTCCTCACAACCCCCTGGTATAGCAGATTATATTGTAGCACATTTCACTAGTGGTTCAGATTCTGTTCTCAGTTCACATCAGTGCACATGCAAACTCTCTACACTACAAATGTGGCTTGGATTCCTTCTGAAATAAAAACAAAAGCAGAAATGTCCTTTACAAGGACTGATGCTATCCCAGAACAAAACTTTACAGTCCTGATTCTGTCTCCCTGGTACTAATTTTTAAATCACTGGGTTTGGTTCAGCACTCTGTCGCATCTGCACTCACTGTAGAAGCAAAGGCATAGGGAGGCTGGCTTAAATAGATGATGAGACATTTCCTTCTGCACAGAAAATTTCTCCTGGCTCTACAAAATCATCTATTCTTATTCCTACTTAAAAAAAAAAAAAAAAAAAGGCTGTGGAGCAATCTGGAGAAAGATGTCTGTTATTTTTAGCAGAAATAAGACAGTGATTCTGAAGCTACTTTCTCTTACACTAGTGAACAACCTAATGCTGTATTTGGTGTTTGGGGCTAAGGAATAGACAGCCAAAATGCTCCACAATGAAACTCAATCACGTGTGGAAAACCAGAGTCTCTTTAGGACTACATGAACTCATAAAAATTGTACTGGAGCTAAATATTTGCACTTCATTTCTGAGAAGACATTTAATATTTCATCAGACTCGAGAAAAAAATTAACTTCATTCACTGATGTAAACCACAACAAAAATAAATTAGAAAAAAAATTAAACAAAGAAGAAGCTCTATATTTAACTACCCAGAAAAAGAACTGTGAATAGATTTATTTCTTTAAGCTACACTTGAAAATAGACTAGCTAAAGTATATCTTCATTTCAGATCAACCTGAATTTTTTATTTTATAATTACTGACACATAATACATGATTTCATTTTGAGAGCTTTTTTTGTAAAGTGTATTTAAATCTAAAAAATGACAAGTAACATTTTTTTAATCAAAAAATCATAAATTATAAGAAAAATCTTCCTCTTATGAATAGTTCAAGTCCACTGGAAAGTGCATACTTCTGGGGAAAAAAAAAAAGACAAAAAAATTGAAAAAAATGCCTTCTGTTCTGACTAGAGTATTATCATTGCCATCACTCTAAGAAATATACATAATTCAAGATTAATTTTCTATAGTTTCACCCCTTGTGACAAAGTATCTAAAGAAAGGAAAAGATTCATTAGATAGCTTATCCAAGCACAGACCTGACCTATACAACCTTGACTGTACTGTGTTAATTGCTATGGACTCTTTTGCCAATAAAATTGGTATTAGACAAGAACTTGAAGTGCATCAAAAGTTTTTGTTTGGCTTTTGTTATTGTTGGTGTTTGTTGTTGGTTTGAGTTGGTTTTTTTTTTTCTTTTTAAAAGATGCAAATTTTCTGCTGCAATTTGACAGCAGATGATAATTCAATTAACAGTCCTAACAACCCCACTGCCACTGGAAAGAAAACATCTTTGTCAGGGTGGTAAAAAAAATGAAGTTTCATGGAGTAAAAGCCAATATTTAAACCCAAGGTAAAGCCTCAGCCTCAGTGCTGAAACCTGTAGATGTTCTGTCCATTATTTCAATAGTTCCTGAATCAGCCATCTTAACACACAGAGCAAAATGTTGCCTCCTCAGGGAAGTGAGTAGAAAATTTGCATTGCCTTCCAGGAAGTTTGGGGTTTGGGATTTTGGCTTCATCCTAGAGAGAAGCACAAAGATGGTTCTAGCAAATTTTGAAAATACTTCTAATTTAAAAAATTAATAAATCAATAAATACCATGATCTTGATATTGGGCATTACAAGATGATGCTCAGATTTGGGAAACTGAAATGATCAACTGATTTTGAAGCAGTAGGGAAGGTTTATCTGAAAACTGATGACATATAACCCAGTGAATAGTGTTGACTAACTGTAATTACAATTGCTTACAATTAAAATTATCTCCTCTGGATTTGGCCCACAAAAAAATCCTGAAACAGTTATGAAAGAAAATATTTGGTGATCAATTACCTTTTGGAGCTAAACTTAACAGGCAACTATGTAAAAATTAATAATTCATAAATAACAACAACAACAAAATTGCAGAGTAAAAATTTTGGATTTATCTATTTCCTAGTCCAAACTGATTTAATTGGTAATATCATCATAGTCTAAAAGAAAAATATTTTAATTGAGGCTTCAAATTGTTTGTGTTTACACACTGAAAGACGGTTGCAGTAGATTCAGTTCAGAAGAAACATTGAGCAATCTTAACTCTATCACTTCTGACTGGAGTACAAAACTCAAATCAATTACTCATAAACATTTGTGATAAGATTAACTTATTTTTTTTTCTTAAACAAAGAGGGTAAATTAAAAGAATCAGCTTACTCCTTCCTACTCTGTAGTGACAAGATTAAAAATTAAATTTATACATATTTCATTTCTACATAATAAAGCCTTTTGCAAAAAGAAAAAAATACCACAGTTCATCTAATTAAATCAAAGAAAATTGCCTGCAGCGATGCTACAGTATTACAATTAGATGTCTGCCAAAACCAGCCGTTTGAATTCTTAAACACCATTCCAGTCTTAAATACAAAACATGGTTTTCATCATTTTGTGTGATATCACTGATTTTATTTTTTTTTTTTCATATTACGTCAGCCTGGAATACCTTGCCAGACTCAATACATATTTTCTTCTGTCTTACAGAAATGTTGGGTGAAGTAAATACAGAATAGTTTTGCTTTGTTCTCTGCTAAGTCTACGCGTGAATTTTGGCATATAATATTACGGAAACAAAATAATATGGTTTAAAAAAAATCCTATATTAAAAATTCAAGTTTTGTGTAATTAGTGTAATTTGTATCATAATTGAACTAGATATGAAAAGAATAAAAACCTAAGACACAACCATACAAGTAGCTGAAGATCATTATTTACAAAAACTGAGGCTATCCATATTTACTATTACACAGCCTGATTAGTAAATCTAATTTAGTATATTTGTCAGTACATCCAGATCTCAAAGGCCTACACCAAATGTTCAGCTCACCCCCAAAGTTCCTTTGTGACCTTGTGCAAGTCCCAGTTTTCCCCATGTCTATAAAATGGGAGAATAATACTTCCTACCTGACAGGGGTGTTGTCAGGCTAAAATCCACAGAAGAGTATCAGACACTCAGATACTAGATGTAATAAGGGATAGATAAAGAGACAGGCTGAAAACAGTGAAGAGTGGATAAATAAGTTGCTATGCTACAGTATAGGCAATTCATTTAAGTGTCATTTAGTGGAAGCAGAGTTGATTTACAAGTTTCTGTTGTCTGACAGATGCAAAAATGCACTCCAAAAGCACTAAGCTAGATTTCAGCAAAACTATCAACCTTCAATTTAAAGAACATGCATGTTTACAAAGCTTTGGAATATAAACAGTAAAATAATGAAAATAGTACTCAAGTGATGCCCAAGATTGTATGTGCTAAGTCCTTCATCTGCAATTACATTTTGTATGTAACTATGAAAACTAAAGCAGTGTTCACCTTGCCATCTTCTCTCTGCCTCCCTGTTGTCTTCTTAGATCTTATGCTCCATAGACCAAGTATGTCTGTCATCTCTGCTGAACTCTCCCAGGTCACATACAGGCATATTTCCTTTAGATTCTTCCAGCTGACTCAGCTAAGCCTGGACTGAGGTAAAATTGTATTCAGCCCTCCAGGGAAAGTTCCCATTGACCATCTGATGATACCAATTCCACTGATCTATATTAGAGGAAAATGTTGATACTACATTTTCATGCTTGCCTGAACTAAAGTCCATGCTATGTACAGGCTCAGGATCACAAGAGATATACAAACTACTCTGTACAAACACATATGTTCCTGAAGTCTTTCTCTAGAGGTTCTGTGTTCTGTGTACCTACCTTCCTCTATCCTCCATGTGAGCAAAATTGTTTAAGATAAAAAGATATTTTTAAAAAGAAAAAATAGTACAAAATCACACAGGAAATGTATTTATTTATTTATTTATCTATTTTAGATTAGATGCCACAGACAGATGTCCAGTACTCTAGTCAAGTGAGCAACTCCCTTTAGATGACTCTGTCAGTTACAATCCTCTTGCTTTATTTTGTCCCCTGCTGCTACTGTCTCATATAGGATTGCGAATATCCAGGGGATCTATACTAAAATTTAAAAGTAGACAGAATGCAAAGACATTGGGCACATTTTAATACGATGTTTAAATGAGACCTGGATGGAGACACATGACCTGGGAGGTGACCAAAGATGTTGCCTCAGGCTGAACTTCTAGAGCCTAGTAATAACAGATGGCATCAAGGTTCCATTATTTAGCTTCTATTTTTTATATTTTTTCTTCCATACTTTGTGTTCACGCACAATGCAACACATAAATTGTTGGACTGCACAAGTGAGGATGTTATCAAATACTCAAAGACTGATTCCGGACCTTACGTAGGCATGGGATTCTACTTGTAGAAAATGTTGATAACACAAGGAAGAAGGGGAGTTGTAGGATGTTGTCCACAATAAATGTGGACACCTGCATTTTGATTTGTAATCAATAGGTTACAGTCCAGTACTCTTGACATTACCATGAAAGCTTATCATCTAGTTCACCACCTAAAGCAACTCCGCCTGTACACATGAGATGTATTCCCAGAAGGATACATCCTGTAGGTTTGCTTGCAACATAGCCCACAGATCAGACTGTGACTAAAACGTGACTGGAAGGCAATGAGGCCTCCTATTACAATCCCAAAGGACAAATGTTTGGAAAAACAGGTTGAATTCTTTTCTCATATTCCTGTCTGAGAGTCAGTTCCTGATTGCAGTATTTGTACATTTCTGTAGGGCCTCATGTTTCTTCATTCCTGTGGCAATGAGCCTTTGCAGTACAAGCTTTCAGCAGTATTCCAATATCCAGGTAGGTCAGCTGAACATGTTCAACTTTGACAGAAGGTCCACATTCCATGTGGTATGCTGTTCCATCACATTCTCCCATTCATCACCACTCATGATAGAAAACTATAGCAGAGATTTCCAGCAAACAAGCAACACCTGACAAAATAAAATATCAATATCTGTTTGCCTTGTTCTCTTCTTGCCAGCACCAGACATTTAAAAATTTAACACTAACAAAGAAGAGAAAGGATAGTAAACTCCACTTAAAACTGACAGAAAAAAATCTATACAATAAACTTGCAGAGAACTGCAGCGTATTTTCAACTTAAATTTGCATATATTGCTCTGATTTTGAGATGAGCCAACATAGAGCATTATTATTCACGTCTTCATTAATTATTAGGCAAAAAATGTAAAAGCAAGATTTTAGTGTTTGAACAAAGAATTTGTAGATGGCATTTTACTATGTGCTTGTGGCAAAGTTTGTGAGATTGTAGAATTTGCATTATATTTACTAAACTTTGTAGTAATTACTGATATTCAGTAGCTTTTTCTTAATTTACAGTAATATATATGAGTTTCTAAAAAAGGAAAATGTCTGTGAGTTAGTTGCTGGCAATAGAGAGAACACTTTTTTGTAAATAAATCTCTTATGTTGAGTACACAATGTCATTATGTCACTGAATTGTGCTATTACCTGGGCTGTGGACAAGTCTAGTCCAAGGAATGGGTATCAAAAGAAAAGTTACGGTGCTAGAACTTTTGGCACAGGTACAGAAATCTTTCTCTTCTTTCCTGAGCTTCTAATGCATGTTTTGTAGAATAAAACTAGGATATACACTTGCAGCCTGTTAGATCTATAACAAAGATTTTCTAAAAGAAACGATGACACGTAGCAAAGAATTATTTCCAGTGCATAGAAATGACCTGCATTTCTGTTGCCACTTGGATTAGTCTTAAAAGGATGCCTATTCATGCTAGAGTTATCTATCCTCATATAAGAGCACTTCATGGAGTGAGCAAGTCTTTTCTGATCAGTCCTTGTCTTTCACAGTGTTGCCAGTCAAACAGTCAGAAATCTGTTGTACATGTTTGTTCAAGGAAAAGTGTATTCCTTTGCCCTTTTGAGCTTTGTCTGGATAGCTGGAGAACCCTACCATCCACTGCAGAGTTATCAGTGGGAAGTCTTCCCTTATCCTTTTGACGAGAGGTTGTTTAAGAACAGTACAAAACATGAACTAGAAACACTCTGCAAGTTACAAAAGCAGAGCATTTGGGGTTAAGTATAACACTTGGAGAGACTGAACAATAACAAAAGTAAAAGTGAACCATGTTGTTATGTAATAAAGCTTAGCACTTTTCATGAGTTAAGGATTACTATTTGCACATTAAAAATAGAGAAGACCACAGAGACCACTAAAGCTAGGATTAGAATGCATAAAGCTCTGAATCCCAGATCTCGTCTTCAACCACTAAACCACATCTTCTATAGTTAGACCTTTTTTAAAGTTATGGAGCTGCTGATTACTCAACATTCTGCAAGTATTTAAGCACCCTGCTGAATAAAGGCCTGCCTCCTGGAGACCAAAGCCTGCAGTTCTTACTTAGGCATTTATCCTTTGTAGTCATGTAACTGGAATCTGTCTACAGTAAAACACACAATTTTTCTGCACTGGAAAAATAAAATCATTAGACCCTCCAGATTTCATGCCGTTCTTTTGTAGTATATCATTCCAGTTTTAGGCTGGAATAACTTCACTGCACTCAGAGCTATTGCACTGCTTAAAAGTGCAAGTAACGTAACAGAGAATCAGGTCCAAAGTCCCCAGTCAAACGGCCATGATTATGCTTTCTCATTATTATGTTTGGTGTTGCTGCTGCTGCCTTGCTGCTAAATGCAGTCTCTATTGATATCTTTCAGAGGCACTGACAATCTCACCAAGAACTTGGCCATGCAGTTCTTTCCTGTTTGATTGTATTTGATTTGCAAGAAATAATATATTAACTTGCATTAAATAATTATCCACAAGCTGGAACATGGTCCTGAGACTCTGACATATGAGTTTCTAGTCATGCTTAGCTGGCTGTAATTTTTCATCTGGAGGGTATATTCACTATGCAAGCTGGAAGAACAGATTATTTTATGTTAGATCTTCAACGAATATCCATCACTGGCTTTAAAGAAAGAGATAAAGAAAATGTATTGGCTCCTGTAGACTCTGTCTTTCAATTCTCCATTTACTCAAGAGCCATTTGAAGTTCTCTTTGTGTCTGCTCAGATAAATGGCCAGCTGGCTGCTATGCATAATGCATGCATTGTAAGAAGAGCAGGGGTATTTGGTAACCACATGTGTGATGACTTGTGTGAGATCCAGTCTCCTGCCTGTTCATGCTGCATTAGTTCATTAGCCCTCTGCATGTTTTGGGTTCTGGCCAGGGTGTGTAGCACATTGAGAAGGCCAGAATGGCTAAAAGGACAGTTTTGACCTCTTCTGTGTGGTTGCTGGTGGCAAGGTGCTATATCAGGGCCTCTTAGACTGGGCAAGAGACAGATTTCATTAAATATAGGAGGGCTGCAGAGACAGAATTTTGTCATACTGTCACTTAATTCGTTCAACAACATATAAACCCACTATTTGGGTCCACACAGTGGCTGCCGCTAAATCTTGCATCATAGGTAGAATTGCAGTGAAGACAGTTAGACAAAGTATCCTGGAAGCCTTGTCTACATTAAAGGTCTTCCAGTTAATTACCATCTTAGGTACACTCTATGCTGTTGTTCTGCCTGTTGACATGTTTCCCAGTTAACCCATTTCAGCTGAATTTCTCTGCTAAGCTCAAAATATAAGCTTTTAAGGACTGGTGTAGAAGACCATGCAACTTTCAGTGAAGAGGTAGAAACTTCTGGAAAAAGTGAGGAGACCAATCACTGTAGTACATTCTGGCTTTTTTTTAGGATTTGAGGAAGCCTTTCCTTGTTTCGCATCTTTGATTGAAGACATTGAAGGAAAGATATGGAACAGACTCCAAAGGTGGACAGAGCTGATATGAGTAATACACTTACTTCAGGTCTATTGCAGATACACAGTTCTCTAATGCATGGAAAGTTGTCTTTTCAGTGCTCATTCAGACTGCCATGCCCTAAATCTGTTCCTGTTTTCAATTACTTTTGCTGATATAACCATCATGGTTCACACCATACCTTATCATGCAAGCTCTACAGAAGAGGAAATGGAAGGGGATAAAAAAAGGAAATGCTTCCATCAAGCCTGTGTCTTTGGCCATAGGATCCCTGCCCAAAGCTGCTCTTGCAGCCATCATGGCAAGCAGATGACTATATTACCCAGTGCAGGAATCTGCCCTGCTTTTGCTCTCCCTCCTACTTGTGCAGATGCCATTCACCCATCAGACCATCATGCAAGGCATTGGCAGGAGGTAGTCTTAGTGCTGTTTTGCACTGGGGCAAATGGAATCAGACATAAACAGGATGAAAGTCTAGAAGTCTAGATGGGTTGCTGCCCCATTCTCTGCTGAATGCTGAGTTCACAGAAGGGCTGCCATTGACTTTGATGCTCCTAAAGGACAACAGTCTTGTGAGTTCTTGGGCCAAGCAAGTTCTCTCGAGTATCAGAGAAAATCAGACCCAGGAGGAGGACATCTGAATTTGTCATCTGCCTCAGTAAAAACGAGGCAGCAGCTGAACTCTTGTAAGATTATAAACAGGGTGTCATATCCTTTTCTAAACGCACAATACATGGCAGATCTCCCCCAGCACCACCCCCGCCCACACAGACATACACACACTTGATCCGTGAGCAGTTTTGAAAATTTGGGTGGTAGAAATGTTTGTCACACCCACAAGCAATAACTGAAAGAGGGGAATGGGAGAAAAGCCATCCATTTTGGCTTCATGCTAAATTATCAACTCCTTGGCTTCATGCCAGCCCAGCCAGCTTATAATAATAACTGGCTCTGGGCCAAGGGTTTTTAGAGAGAGAGAGAGAGAGAGCACACTGCTTTCTCTTTCTTCAAAAATATTTGTTAATAATCTCTATATTACTCATAATCTGTGTATCTTAATTAAATAAAAATGCCTATTTTAACTTTGCCAGTAAATGAAAACCTGAGGTGAGATAAAATTATTGGGAGCCTAAAACCATTATGGATTTCAAATATAAGACATCATAGCTGCTGTCTGTAGCTGGCTTTCTGTTTAGGGCCACTGCTACCCTGAGACCTGAGCACAATTAACAGTTTGATTGTGGAAGGTGTAAAAACAAGAAAAAGGATGAAAATCTACTATGGAAATGTACTGTTACATTGAACCATGTCTTGAACCTTGACCTGTAATCCCATATGATATACCAGTGTCTCTACATGATATAGTAAATTTTAACAGGGCGGACTTTATCTGAAGGACAGAATTATGATGGTGCCTGACATGATATCTTTCTACTTTTAGAATGAATTCAGTCAAACTACCTTCTTAATGGCAAAGGCTGAAAAAGCAGCAAAATTCTTCTAATTCAAAAGTGTAAAGAACTTTCAGGTCTCATTTACTTAAATTCTGTTTTCTCTGGTCTCTTTGCTGGTCCTGCAATTGTTATTAATGACCCTGAAGATGACCTGCTGTAATTGCACAAAAAGCCCCTCAAGCATTTGAGATCAATCACCAATAAAAATGGTAAGCATAAACAAAGTACAAATAACATTTCATGCCTTTTGAATTTAAGATACAACAAAAAGGAAAAGAGAATATACTGAAGAGGTTTCCAATAAGTTGCAGGAAGAACTCTAAACACTAAAGTAATGATAGATGAGCTTACTGCATATTTTTATTAATGTCTTTCAACTTGTTCCTTTTTTCAGATTAGCTAATATTTTATCTTCCTCCTGTGATGCAAATGATGTTCCTAAAAATTGTCAATGCACAAAAGTCCCTTCTGGGTTTTTATAGTTATCCATTGTTATAATTTGTATTAGATATTAAATGTATTACTGTCTTGTAATACATACTGCTGACCTACAGTAAATCTATCACAAAATGTGTTATGGATACATGAAGAAAAGGGTGAAAATCAGTTCATGCTGGACATATACCCAAATACCTAGATGTTGAACCTTGTTATCATTGACCTTCCTTAAGCTTTTTTGCAGGCAAATCTTCCTAGCTGGGCTGCAAACCCTTCAAGAACACTTTTTATCTTCAAAAATCCAGCGCCTCTTGTTTTCAGTGTACTTTTACATTATTTTTAGTCCTTCTACTTTGGGGGCTGTCACTAAGGGGATGATGATATCACAGGAGGCATACAGCACTTCACAAGATTAGGTCTCTGGTTCTTGCCAAAAATTGGAAGGATTTGAAGACTCAGAAAAAAAATAAAACTTCCTTCTCTGAAATTGGGCAAATATATAGCAAGCTGATATGCAGCTGCCATAACAACTTCCTTTATTGTCATTTCGTTCTCCTTATTTATCACTTACATTTCTTTGGATGCCATCAGACATCAGGAATGTCAAGATCACTGAACTGGAGACTATTTTCTTTATTATTTGTACAGTGCTTGTAGAACCAAGTTTAATTCCTCATTAGCCTGTACAAACCAGTGCACTGTATAATAACCATTGGCAATAATAATTATTTAGAGGTGTGATTTGTTTTCAATTGCATAATTGTTCATGTTACATTATTGGTCAAATTTAAACAAGGTTCGTGCTTTTACTGGAGGAAATGAATCCATTTCCAGTAGACAAAGTGCATGAAAGAATGTTTACATTCTTCAGGTTTAAGGACTGAGAAGCATGACGATAGTCTTTAAGATATGACGGCTTACAAATTTCCTTCTTTCTAGTTTCTCTAGAAATCTCATTATTTTCATCTTTCCTGTTAAAACATCAGATGAAAGTGAAATCCTCTGATCACATAGGCTGTATAGAAAGAAGTTTCACTCCCTGGTAAAACTAGATGCTTCACTCTGGTAGAAATCTCTCTGTTTTATAGACTGCAGGGCAGATTGTGACTTCTTTGTGAAAAAGAAGCACTTTAGAAACTGGATGGCTGCTTTAGAATACAGTTGATTAACAGTGGCAGAGAGTAAATGCTATGTACTATCTGGTAAAGGAACAGCCAAAATGGAAAGGTAGAGCCTGTGTTCCAGGCCTTCCAAGGCATAAAGTCTGCTCTGCAGCAGAGTATACTGTCTTGGCAAAGGCCTCCTGCAGGGAAACCTCAGAAAGCCTTGGAATGTTTGGTTGGGGACAGTGACCACGTCGAGACCTCCTGACACAGCTCCTGCTGTGGTATAAGTTAAGAGAAGCAGTTCTGAGAGGGAAGTGAGTGCACAGGGCTCTCCATGCCGAAACTGCAATTCCAGTGGTGGCTTGTGCTCATTACATAGTGTGAGATCACAAATAGAAGTTTTCACACTTGCCCATCTGCCACCAACTGACTCTAAAGAGCTGGTGAATCATACACTTAAAAGAGGGCGAATTTTTCCCCGCTGCCATTGGAATGTGTTTTGAAATTAAATATGCACAGTACAAAAGCTGAATAACAAGGTTGTGCTGATCACATCAGACACTGTGTATAATGCTACAGACATGAGGGTCAGGGGTCTAGGCCAAGACCATGGCCCTTAGTCACGGCATCAATGAAAGCTGATTCTTCCTTCCCTTTGGCATCCTTTTCCATGTCTGAAGAGACTATTGAAAGAAAGATTTCTTTGAAAGGAGCCGGGGAAAGAAAAAGGGAAGGGGGAGAGGGTTAAATAACATAAATATGGTGAAAAATATATTATTTTTGTGCTTGCATATGGTACTTTTTTCTCTCTATCTATATGCATACATTTTCCATTTGCTATTTGTAATTATGGCTTTGGCTTTACAACATATTCATCAGTGACACTGTGATCCTTTTGTTCTGCTGCATATTAAAATGGTTCAGAAGATAGATTCAAAAGGTCTCAGGTTCCCAAGAAGGAACATAATAGGGTAATGCATGGCAAGAACAGTTTCTGCTTTCTGCAAAACAGGAATAAATAAGGGAGATATTGCATTACACTTTGTGTACAGTACTCTTTGTCAAAGTGTTAGATAGATTCTTATCCATTGCAAATACTAGTTCTTAACATGATTTATGTCATGAAATCATTTTTAAGGTTGCCTGTGCTTACAGTGGAAACCAGGTAAGATTTAAAGAAGCATCACAAGCACATTCTTTTTTTGAAGAGCAATGTTAATATTATTTTAGTCATAAAAGACAAATGTTTTTAGTTTTCATTCCCTCTTTAAAAGCAAGTTTTCTTCAGGTGTGACTAATCTACATGAAGTATAACTATATCCATTACCCGTTGTAGGTTGGTGCAATATGTGACTGCTGCTTGACCCTGTCACTAAAGTCCCTCTTGCTATGGAAAAGACACAGGAGTATGCTGCAGTGAAGATAAAACACCCTTTATTCAGATTGCTGGGCAGAATAAGACTTCTTGGTTCTCTGGTTGCCAGAGAGACTGTATATTCTACGTATCTGTATGTCATCAAAAAACCTTTCAAACCCCTGACCTGTATAGACCAGTTGTGGAAGGAACTGAGTACCCTACAGATGTCAGATCTCAGCTGCCCTAAGACTCAGCTTTGTCCTGGATATACTACCTGATTCTCTGGAATGATGACTCCAGGATCCAAGCTTAAGGTGACATTTTTCCACATTGCTGATGAGGAGGCAGCTATGAACACAGCTGCTTTTCACAGGCTCTGTGATGTAATAGACATTATTCCTGTGCTGTGTTCATTTTTACCTACTTCAGTCAGCCTAGCGTAGTGTAGAATAGTCAAGCATTCATCCAAAATCAATATTTTACTGATGCTTTTTTACAGTCATTTCACAAGAGCACATGACTAAGCAGTGCAGTATCTGAATGATGCCTCGGCTTGCCTTCATGCTACTAGGTCCAGAACTGGAGGCAGTATTGCTAAATCAGTGGGATATTGAACCAAATTTACTTCATTAAGAAATAGCAGCTGATGGGGATTATCCTACCTACAGGACCTTCTAACTTTGTACAGGACTGGGTTTAGCTGGGCTGCCTGTAAGTGCCTCTCATCCTTAAACAGACACAAAAAGTTTGTCCTAATCTCATTTCTTGTTGGCCCAATTGTATTAAAAATAGTAACAGCATTTGATGAGGGGTTTCATGTTAGTCATTATTTCAGGGAATAATGAACATTCTGTCAGTTATTTGTTCCTCCTTACCAACCAAAGGCAAGTGATTCTTCCTATTCCTTCATCTTCCAGACCCTACAAATCTAGAAGTGATGAAATCAAACAAAAAACACAAAACGTATTAAAAGGAGGATGAGGAAAAGATGGGCTCAGCTGGCAAATGTAGATGTGCTGCTCTTAAACATTGCAGACTGAAATGTTTAAGCACATGACACATTTTAACTGCATGGGTATCCTTGCCAGCTTCAGTAAAAGACCTTTAAATGACTGTCTTCTTTGGGGAGTCTGAAGTTACAGATCACGTTTTTCATGTGGCATTCGTGTTTAGGACTGTGAAAAACAAGTAAAAAATATGATTACTTAGTTTCTCTTCTTTTTGCATCTTTGGAATACAGCTGCTATGGATGTTTACATGAAATTAATGTTGGCTATATACATTGACGTTATGACTAAATAATTAGTGTTGCTTTAGTCGCTAGAAACTTGTTGTTATTCACTTTCATTGTGGGTTTACTTCCTCCCTGTGGACATTTGGACACATCTCTGAACTGAGAATTAGTCAGTAATTTTTTTAAGTATTATTTCTGGTAGTCTCACTTCTGCCTTTTTCTGCTGACAGTATAGCTAACTAGGAGGAAAAGTACTTACCTAGTGTTCAGAGCTGTGAAGGATAAAAGCCAGTTAACCAAAATATCTTCCTCATTTCTACCACCTCAGCCTCCTCTTTTCCTCACAGTTCCAGCTTCTTTTATGTTCTTCTCTTTCAGCCTTGCTTACACCTGTTCCCTGAAACACCTGAGCAGGAAAGACAAATTGATAATAACACTTCACCATTAAGGCTAAAGTACTTATGTGGTTATGCTCAGGGAAATTGCATATAGCCTGAGAACACATAATTAGGTGACTTCAGTCTTTCCAAACAAACTCTTTCCTTCTGTCTCTTACAAATTATCATATTTTCATATATCTGTATTTTTCAAGGATGTATTTGAGGAAGGAGAAGCTGGATACGGTGCTTTTGTGACGATGTTGCTCAAATCTCTTTTAGATACAAGGCTGTGCCTTGAACAAAGGTAGCAGAAAAATGATCAGCTGATTGGTAGCATTTTAGACCCCTGAGACCTAGTTTTTACTTCAGTTCTGCTCAGCTCTTGCTTGGAATAGGGTGTCAGGAGAGACAGTTGCCACTTACTGGTCCTCAGCAGATTCTCTCCTCAGTAACTCCTGGAGGAATTCACTGGAATGTGGGAGGCACTGCTTTCATGATATCTGTTGAAAAACTAGCTCCTCCTCAAACCCCTAGAGTTCCCACAGGCTCTGCTGCTCAAAACATGGCTGTTAACTGACAGAGGTGGAGGTATGATAGTTGAGCATAGCACATGACCCTTTGAGAACTTGTTCTGTGGCTTGCTTTGTGCATACGTTCATTCCGCTCATGCCCTCAAGCAAGCAACACTGCATCTGAAGAAATGTAATGCTCACAGGCAGGGCATACTGAAGAGAGCTCATCATTTTTTTGATACAACTCCATCATGTCCAAAACTATGGTTAGAATAACTGCCTCTCTACACTTCATCTACCATTTGAAAGTCATTCACTTTCTCATTCTGCTCGTTCTCTTTCCTCTTTAAAAAAACAAAACCAAACAAAACAAATAAAAATCCACACAAAACCAAAACCAACAAAACTTTATCTGCTACCTTTTTTTCTGCTTTTCTGTGTGCTTGTGGTTCAGTGATATCACTATGAGCCACACAACTCTTACCTATGATTTCATTGAATGCTTTGCTATTGTCAACCTATTTAGGACATTTTTTTAATTTGTTTTTCCTGAAGACTTTCAAATTTGAAATAAATTTCCATGCTGTTGCACTGGTAGCTTTAATTTGAATGTATACATATGCTCAAGTTCTGGGCAATCTTTGTTGTAAAACACAGCTGAAATGCTTCCAAGGACAGCTAGATGAGAGTAAGAGGTACTAGAAGGATCTTTTCATGTCTTTAAAAGTGTGCTCCTCTCAAATGAAGCATTTCATAATTTCCATGTAGGGAAATAATAATTTTGGAAAAGTATTACCCCAAGTACATGAGATGGAATCTTCTCTTTCCTCTGATTCTCTCTTGCTATGTAGGTCTTTCCATTTAGGGAAAGATATAAGGTCCACAGTTGTTTGAGATGAGCATCTTGGGGTCTCCAGGAGGCCCTTAAAGGGAAGTCAGAGAAATAACAAGCTGAAGGATAACATTCCTGTTTAACATATTAACTGTTAGATACATGCATAATAATCTATTACAGCAAAAGAGGGATTCATACGGTTAAGTGAACAAAAGCAAGAGGTGGAAGCGGTTCTCTCACTGCTAATGGGAAGAGTGCAGAGTTGTGAAAGTGGAAAGAAACTCAGAAGTGCAACAACGCCAAAGGCAGAAGAACATACAAAGTTGCAATAAAAGAGCTTCCCCTGTTTGACCTCCTTGCAGTTTGAAGCTGGTCATCTCACTGTATACAGACTTTCAAAACATTAAACACGAGAAAATTGTTAAATATTCTTATAATCATGTATGCTGCCTAGACAAATTGTTGTGAAGAATTTCTCATTACTGATATTTGGAGAGGTTTGTGGTAGAAATGAGAGTGGGATGAATAATAAGGAAAAAGTCCACTCAGACTGATTCAAAACAATATGAATTATGCCATGAATGTAGGATCAGATATACTGGACTTGATTTTCCTCTAGTTTACCACACTGAAAATTAAAACTAATTCAACAGACTACAAACCATTAGCAAAAGTGGGAGCACCTACTATCAGTCTAAAAGATCCAGATTAAGGAAGAAGCTAAAGTTTATGGTTGGATTAAAAAAATTGGGCTCAAATCCAAACTTTTGTCTCAAGCTATTAATCTCTGTACCCCATTGCAATCCTTTCAATTTATGTGGATAGTCTGTTCAGATCAAAAGGACTTCAAGACAGGGACTTTTCTTGCTTAAAATATGTTCAGGTAGTGCCCAACATATCTGCATGAGGAGGTACAAATACAGAACATGCAGATTGCTCTGGAATTAATCCAAAGTCTTGAGGAAGACAGCTGAATGTGCGTGAGTGGTCAATAAATGCATCACCTAGTTCAGCGCTTCTTGAATGAAACACATGTATGACTTTGGTTTCTTGTCATCTTTTGGAACCATCAACCTTTTATTTACTCTTGCTTTTGCTATTTCACCACAAATAAAGAGACCTTTGTTTCCCTGTAATCTCTGACACTACATGGTACTGTGACTGAAAGGATCATAAAAGAATAAGCTACAATGGCATATTACCAGCCACTACTGGCACAGTCTACAAATGAGGAAAATTGAAACTTCTTTTTGTTTACGTTTAAAAAAAATTCCTCAAAACTTGCATCATGATGTTTAAAGTCATTTTTTTAGGCATTTTTTTATTTAACTTCATTTAGCAGTTTGCTATAGGAATACAATTATTTTTCATGTACCTTTAAAGTCTTTTTTCCCCTGTGTATCACCTCTTTTAGTTTTGTAAAACAATTACAAATTTTAAAGTGCATGGATTGTCTGGGGTTTTTAAGTTGAAAAAAATTATCCCTTGATGAATTCCCATGATAAGGTTGTTTACTTCCCAAAACCCTCTTTTACTTGCTATGATATTTCAGAGACAAAGTTTTAAACAAATACTTCCTGTCCATTCTAGTGATCAGTCTCTGAGAGAAACTCAGCAAGAGTCTCACATTCTGTGCATGAAAACAAAGAAGAAGCACTAATATGTAGTGTGCTAAGCCTTGGTCACCATTAGTTGCTGCCTAAGCAGCACATTTCCTGTGTGACTTTGGACCCTATCCCACTTCTTGTTACTCTGTAGAACTGAGTTAGAAATAGTTGACATTGCACAGAGGTATTGTAAGAGAGATAAACATCAAAGCCTGGGAGGTGCTCAAACACTACAGAGATAGACACCAAGATAAGTACTGTACATAGAAAAAACTCCATTATATAACTGAAAACCCTAAACAGAGCTTTAATCTTTAGAGTTACAGTTTAAATAAAGCCCTGTCACATCCCATTGTGTAGTTTTCATGAATGCTTCTTGCAATAACCCTGTTGCCATGACCATCTGGAATCATTCAATTGCACAGTACTACTCCAGCTACTAGTTAATTTCTTAAGTTCTAAGAACAAGAGCCCAAACCTTACAAAAATATGATTAATGTAAGACCTGAAGGATCATGTCAACTTGGTTGATATGAAGCTCAGCCAGGAGCTGGCTTGGTATAAACTGCCATGGCTTAAGAAATTACTGAGCACCCACTAGGCTCTGAGACCTCTGTCCATACATACATTTTACCTATGGAAAAACTAAAGGTGATATGACCTCCCTAAGCTGACTTTCAATGAAGGCTAAGGCCATGCAAGCACTAATGAATCTCAAACACTCAATATGGAAAGATCCCAATAATTAAGCAGGTACAATTTTGTGTAGAAAAGCTTTATAGTTCCACCTCACCACAGCTGTTAATCAAGAGTTAGTCAGCATTTCTTGCTGTTTTCCTGCTGGTGGAAAAAAGACTTGTATGTTCATTCTCCTTTTGTCTGACTCCCCCTACCTCCAGAAGCTCAGAAGGCTATGGATAGATCAGGCTCTCTAAGCCATCAGATCGATGATCCCCAATGTTAAGCTGGGATCAAGCCTCTAGATTTCTCAAAGCCTTTGTATAGGGTCCAAGATCATTCTCTCAGGACAGATCACTGTATCTGCGACAGTGAACAGCTTCTCAGCTGTAAAGACTATGGTGTTACATGAAAATCACAATAGAAAGAAGGGATGTTAGAAGGTGAACATCTGGCACAATAGCATTTTTTGCTTCAGATACAGCCTAATTGAGTAGGGAATTCAGAGGGTTTTCATGACATCGAATGCCAATAAAGACCATTAATAATTTTGCATTTATACAGTGAAATACATTCATGGAGTAGTAAAATAAATAATATGAAGGATCATCATTTGAGCTACAACGGCTGTTTGTAGTTGCATTCTTCTGAACTGAACTGAAACAAAAAAAAGTAAAAATAAAGCAGTGTGACTTTAAAATGGCAAAGACACTAGCACATTGCTGCTCTGATTAAACATGGTAGAACAAATCTGATTGGAAGCTGGTCAGTTTGTGCCTGATGCCTAATCGAGAGCTTATTTTTTACCACAGTCCCTAGGGCACTGCTTTATCTTCAAAGCTTAAGCCAAGAAAATTCACATGTTCAAGTTGTCTGCAGGCTGTTTTTCCTTCTTTCTTCCTTTCCTTTTTTTTTACCTCCACTCTCTGTCTCTCTACATCTCCATCCTGGCTCAGTTACCAAACCTATTAATCCCTAGTCAAGTGCATACATGTAAAACTGATGAAAGAAAGCAAATGTGGAAGAAAAGGAACAGAACTCTACACATCAGCACTAGCAGTACCATTTTCCTTCTGGTTTCATCTCTCTGTTCAGCAAAATGTTATGCATGCATATTTTTTTCCAGCAGTGTGGCAAGATATAGCTTTGATACATCTATTTCAGTATAAACTCAGGCCAATAACTATCTCACTTTAAGCAGCCACTACTTTGTTCAAGAGATAGCATCGAAAGATAGGGCTGATTCAGGAGCAAAGTTTCAAGATTCCAGTGGTCTACTGTTAACAGAAATTCTACTGAGAGCCAGTAAGTTTTGGACAGTTAACTCCCATTTCTGTTTATGAAAAATTTCCTTTAACTGGGTATCAATATTTAAGTAATGTAATGGGAAAGGAAACAGTTATCAGAAATATCTTTTAAAAAGTAACTTTGCAACTCTGCCTGTAAATTAAGCAATTGAATATGTAAGATCTATGTTTAGACACCTACAGACTCAATTGAATAAACAATAGTCTAATAGGGTGAATTAAACCTACACAACAGTGGAACTCATATCAGCATGTGAGAGTGAAGATACTCATCAGTACAGTCTATTGATTGAATGTGCTAGTGTTTTGAAAATTTAGCCCACTGTATGTTTATGGCTATTTATCCCTTCCCTTCCTCCCACTCACCCCTCAGTTATTTCATTCCTATGGAATGTGACTTAGTGTGGAATATTGAATCTCTTCATTTCAGGGCATGCACAATGTTTACCTGTAGCTCGTATCCTACAGTATCTTAATGGGATCTTGAAGGAGGGTGCAAGATTATTTAGTTTCCATGTTTAATTCATTCTTGAAGAGGTTTAAATAGAGATTGACAGCATGCTAATGTTTGATAATCATTACCATTATCTAAGGACAGAATCAATGATCACCCAATACTTCTGTTAGTTTCAGAAATGGATCCCGTGACTAAAAAGTCAAAGTCATTAAACAATCCTTAGTATGATCTACATAAGACAAACTACATCTTCTTAGCACATAAAGCATGTTTTCTCCAGTTCATGCATGTTATCTTTCAATTTACTTTTTATGCAGATTTACCTAGCTCTATGATCTCAGATCAATTTTCTATCTTAAAAGGATGTTTTAAACACTTCCAGCCCCTTTTCAGATTTCACCATTTTCATCTGCGTTTGAAAAAGCTCCTGGCTGAAGCTGAAGCTAGGAGGTGGCACGAGCAGAAGGGGGAATCCCTGTCTTTGTGATACAAAGAATAGCTGTTTGCTAGGAGGAATCCTGTTTAGGAATGGCTGTTAGTGAAAATCAAGTTACTAGCACTACTGTTTATATAATTGCATATTGTTTATAATACTTTTTGTACTGCTTATATTAAGAGTATATATAAGCAACAAATAACAGTATTAATATTTGTTCTATAGTATCAATCTCAGTCATGCCTACCCTTTTTTCCACACTTAAACTGCGTAGTTCCAGAGCCAAAAAACAGCCTCTGTCCTAAGGTGCTTGCCACTGAATAGAGCACCGGATATCCAGATCATTCAATAAAATAAGCAACATAGAGGAATATGTTTCAAAATATACCTGTAGTGGGCTGCATTATTAGTACCATTTAACAAAAAGTAAAATGAGATGCAAGTGATCATAAAATATCTTCACTGGTTTCCCATTAATCCAGGGTCTGGAATTATGCCGTCTTCTTATATCTGACCAATTACTTTCTCAGTGCTATTTCTTCTCTATAATTTCAGCCAGCAGCCTGTGTTTCTGGTGCTTAAGGTCTTTAAACTACTCTCAAGTGACAAATGATGTTGTATGTACACACAGTCCAGTACTTCTTCCTTTAACAGAACTGAGAAGTGCTAAGGCCCGTGGAAATCAGTCTCTGTTTTTCAGCTTTGGCAATAGAGAAGAGAGTCACGCTGTTTTAATACGAGACTTCAATATTTGTTTTCGAAGTATTCTCTTGCTTTCACAAGCCTACAGAAAAGACAAGTCTCTTGACATGCACCTTGTGCTTTAATCACAAGAAGATCTTTAATTAGAGGCAAATTCTGACACTGAGTCTGTTAGATCACTTGTGGAATAAGGTAGTCCTCAGTGAGAGTGAGAGTGGCAAAATCTGGTCCTTGATAAATGAAAGGCAATGTTGAGTACCTCCCTAGGACTTTGATGAAAATGCACAGTAACTCCCTGATCTAAAAGTCTGAAGCTTTCCTGCCTTCCTTTATAAAAGTAAAGGATTTCTAAATATGTTCTATTGTTATTTATTTTTAAAATCAGTAAATTATTAATTTTCTTTTGATTCTTATTTGAATCAAAAAAGTATTCACATTTCTGATATTCATTGGATGAGATTTTCAAAGCTGAATAAGTACTGAAGGAATAGAATTAAAAATCTGATGTTCCACTCATTCACTCACATGGCACTCACCACTGCTGCAGTTCCCCAAAGAGTTCCTTTTCCTACCTATAGTTTCAAATTATATTGTCTTCTGTGTTATAACACCACATCTTTCTGTAAGAGATGACTACTGTTCATTTCTCATCTTCACTGTGGTTTTGTGTTTGTTTCTCAAAATATCCTTTACAATATTTCTTTGTATGATTGGAACAAACTTGTTATATTAGGGCTGACTTCTGTCAGCACTAGAACACTGTGCATCTCAAATATTGCTAAAAGATTACAGAATTGCTATAAGGTTTAGTTTAGGGCCATTTGTATATGTATGGCTAGGCTTCGCGAACGAAGATCCAGGGAGGGCTCCACCCATGCACCTCCTCAGCGCCTTTTCCAAGCGCGCTGAGAAAAAGAGGATAGCAGATAGCACCCTCGAGCCTGCGCAATGGATTTTTTTTAGGTGAGACACAGCATGCGCAGAGCTGGACCCACCCTTTAGTCCTAAGGTTCATCTGCCAGGGCCTAGCAAGCTTGGACGCTGGCAGCCAAGTCCTTAGGACAGAGGTTTAACCTCTTAGCTGGAAGGCCTTACAGGGCTAAAAGAGCTCCATCTGCCCAGGTTTGGAATCAGAGATAGGGCCATTTATTTACTGTGTTTTAAACTTTTAGAACCACTGCATTGGTTCAGAGGGAAAACAGGGTAAATATCTTTAAGAAAAGGAAATACTCCCATTTATCATTGAGAAATTTCAAAAATCCATGTTTCAGTTTTCTGAGATCTGTGGTTAATATTACACATCCCTTCTGCTGCAGCAGTCACAGCAGATAGCTCAGAACCTCGTTGCTCTATAGCTGCAAGATGACCATTTATCTGGTTTAAGATTGTATGCCACCAATGAACCTTCTGATCACTTGTAGAAGGTAGTGTTCCGACCTTAGTAATTGCATAAGCTCTGAATGGGCCTTCCAGTATGAGATATTCTCTTGTGAGCTGTAAAACTTCCCTAGACTACACAAAAAAGAAGAGAACAGTGGAGACACTGCAGTGATTGTTCATACACTGGGAAGAAATGTTTCCTCTGGAGTGGAAAGAAGGCATAAAGGGCCAAAAATGCAGTGAAGACATGGAGTTATAACAGGAATAAATTTAGCTCCATGAGTTTGGATGAGCAGCCTGGACAAAATGGTACGTGACAGCTCTTTGGAGACAGGTTTTCCTCTGAGTCTGTACTGCCGCTTTAGCACTACGTGTTTTTCTTAGCCCTAATCATATGCAGTGCAAGAAAGAAAAGAAACTCAGCTGCTTCTAAGTGCTGAAAAAGACAGTAGCTTTAGACAGTCAGATGAATGGCTAAATGGTTGGATGGACAGAACATAGAACTCTACCAAATCACACTTTGGGCTGGATAATGTTGTGATTATTATCTCAATGGATTAAAGAGAAAAGTGTAACATCTGGAAAAAGTCAGTCTCGATATCATGATGTTGTGATAGTGACCAAATCTCTTAGCCAGGACAGTCAAGATTCTTCACCTTTTGAAAAACAAAGACATAGTAAACACAAGTTTCTCCTTTTTCTGTTATGTCAAGTCTCCAAAAAAAGTGAATGCCCGATCATCTTAGTTAACCAATATATTAATCTATTGTCATTCCAAAAATATTTTATGATGGGTTAGGGAAATCATGTAGATTAAGGAAAATAAAAATAGCAACTATTTTCAAATATAGGTTGTTGTTCATGACAGTTCTTGAAAAATCTAGTTTGCTCTTTAGAATTCTGGATTGACACTAAAATAAAATTTAAAAAATCTTCTAAAATGATATTTTAAAAAAAGTCTCTAATAATCCAGTCAACAGAACCATAGTCATCAAATATAAGAACTTATTGTGATAGAGTATGTCATTAGAGGTTTCCTTTTTTGTAAACAACTTTCTACTAGTGTTTTTAATATACATTTCAATTTTAAGCAACAGAAGTTGTCCCTCTGGATATTCTTTTAATAATTGAAAGCCACTAACACAGGTAAAAATATTCCAATTTTCTAACATGCCTTTTGATTTTTCATCTGTGTTTGTATATGCAGTTAACTTCCAGGTAGAAATTTAAACATTTGTCATCTAAATATTGGAAGCTGGTGCAAATAATATGGTAGAGAAACAACTACTTTGATTTACCCTTGCAATTTATTTTTGGGCACAAAAATATTGCTATACATTTAATATATGTAAATTGCATGAAGAAGGAGCACAGGCCTGAGTCCTTTGAAAAATTCCCCCTTAATCTACTAGACAACCTCAGTAGTGCATTTGGATAAAGCAGCAAAATTAATGGATGAAGAGAAAGTGGCAGATGTAATGTATTTGGATTTTAGAAAAACATTTGATACAGTGTCTAAAAAAACCTTACTTGAAAACTTAATTGAAGTTGGCTTGGAGAAGAACAGTGTTATGTGGATTGAAAATAAACATTAATAGATAAATAGGTAAACAAGACTGCAAAGAAAGGATAATGATAAACCACAGTGTAATGACTGAGGAGTGATGCCTACTGGGGCACCAGAGGGATCAGCCTTTGGTATTACATAACATATTTATTAATGATCTCAAATACAGAGTACGCAACATATTGACAAAATTAGTGGATGATGCTGAATGTGCAGGAGATGTAAAGGAGAGGAATGCAGATTTAGATTATTTAATTATAACAGCATGAATAGAGAGTAAACAAAAGAAAGTTCCAATCATTTCAATATATAGCATTATAGCTGGATACAAGAAATACAGCAGGGAAATAACCTGTGGGATAGAAGATCTTCCGAGAAATCATCCAGAAGAGAGATCTAGAAGCAGTGGCTGGCAATTAAAAATTAATATGCAAACAAGGACCAATTCAAGTGTAGGCCAAAGATGCAGAAAAATAATTTCATAGGATATCATATAATGAGGTCACAGTCTTTTCTTAATAGCTGGTCTTCCACGCAAATGAAATTATTGCTTTCTATCCTGGACAACTGATGGGAAAGCATACCACCTGGAGTAATAAATAAATAAATGATCAGAAGGGAGCTACACTGAAAAATAATGGAAAAGGCTAACACATACTTGATATTTAAGAATATGAATATGGAAAACACAATTCTCCACACTGTTGATAGACGAAAGCAAGATACTTTTTAAAAGAAAAAGATAAAACTGAGAACAATGTGAGAAGACTGAAAGGAGGATATAAGTTGAACAAGAAAAGACAATATTGTTTATTAAAGTTATGTATGACTAGCAGAAATGTTGTCATAGGGGAATGATGGAGCAAACATACCTGGATGGTTTTGACAATAAAAGTTCTGATTGTGTTCAACTTCATTCAAGGTGGCAGAAAATGTTTTCTAACCTCACACGTCCAACAGTTCAGTTGTACTTCACACACCTGATGCACCTGGCCTGAACCACTGTAAGGGCTGAAACTTTCACAGCTGGTAAGCTGCAGTGATTTAGAACATATAGAGGCAGGGGCCCTGTCTTGTCTAAGGGTTTGCTCAGTGACAGAAAAGCTTGGAAAAAAAAAATCAACAAAAAAAAAAACCCAAAAAGGTCAGTAGCATCTGGAAACTTTGGCTATCCTCTAGGGAGATTGTGCAGCTCAAATGCCCAGGGTAGGACTTGGAACTATGATTTATGTCTCCCTGTGCCAGCTTTGATGAATTTGGTGCAACATTACATTGCAAAGGGTGTCTGGGAAATTCTCTGACTATCATGTGAGGTGTCAACATGTATGTAGAGGTGTTATGTAAAGTCTAGTACAACTATGGTAATCAGACGTATCAAGTGACAAGCTGCTCACAAAGTCTTGGAACCCGAGAGCATTGCACATGGAGATGCACCTGGATTAAGAAGGAGACAGTCTTTGCACGGACAGAGGAGGCAGAAATCAGGCTCCTCTATCAGGAGGTTGCAAAGGTAACAAGCTAGGAGCAGCATGACCACACCGCTGTGGCAAGTGCTTTGAGAGACTTGGTGCATCAGAAAGTCAAAATGGCTCCTCTTATGTAGGAGAAGATGGCCTTTTTGGCAAACATAAAAAGCAGAGGTAGGATGTGGTGCCATTTGCCTGATACTAGCTTTCTGAGGAGGGTATCAGTCTTTTCTTTCTACGTTTCAATAGAAACGGCCACATGTCTGTGCCTACTAAGCACTCCTTCTGCAGCTGTATAATCCTCTGGGACTCTGAGGGCAAAAGGATATTGTTATTATGACAGGTTTCAACAAAAATGATGGCAACGGTAATGTTTTTTTAGTCTGTGAAGAAAGTTCAGTTTTGTACAGACACTGTGTGGCATTAGCCTTGTTATGTACAAGTTGGTAGAGGACACTGTAAAGGCAGCGAAGCATTTCCTTTCTGCCTCTGCTTGAGATCACTTCTTAAGTCATATTTCTTCCCTGACCTGATCATAGGGGTTTCAGACCACTCCATATGAAGTAGATGAGAACAGAACTTGTACCATCTCAGAAGGATAAGGATCTACCAGAAAATCAACATTAAAAGCATCCATAAATTGTGCAAGTGCTGCATGAGCAACACATGATAATTCCACTGTTCTTCTTTCCTCCCGAAGGGTCCTAAAGAATTTTATTCCCTCATCTGACACTGAAATGCAGTCACCTCTGGGGTGGAAGCCAGCAGCCATTCAGCATCAGGGACAGTGCCATATTTAAGCAAGATAAATGCACAGAAGAAAGACCATCTGTTAGCATGCCAGTCAATTTGTAGATACAAGTAGATCCATAGCAAGTTGTGACAAACCCGTGTGCCAGAGCCCCCTCCAATGTTGCTAGCAGAGTACAGGCAAGCATAAGGAAGTCATTTGTGTACGCCCTAGTGGTGCTGTCAGCCTCAGCCTGCCTGGGAAAACTCTTGGCACTCTGTGATATCAATATTCCCCCCAAGGACAAGGGACTGAGCAGATCTGATGTTATCAGTCAATGGCTGCCCTATATAAGGGCATGAAGGTAGGCATGACAACTTTTTTGCTCAACTCTGGTTGATAGCTTTCGCCAAAGTCTTGAGCCAAATCTCCTCCAGAGGAGTGCCCAGAAACATTTGGCTCTAAAACCAAGCTGAGGGATCTCTAAGTGCCAAGTTGTACAAGCCTCATGGAGCCCCTTTGGCCAAAACCACGGAAAAGGAAATTTGCTCTGAATAGAGCCCTTATAGATCAAACATTCAGAGTAGACTAAACATCTTTGACAATGAGTCTAAGATTTCATGGCAAGGCGATTTTGCTCAGTAATTTTTTCAGCTCTAAATGCTTTTAGTTCTCTAAGTTCATTTCTCACTAAATTACTTTCTCAGGACAGTTCGTTTAAACATAATAAGGCCTCCAAACTTCAACTACAGCAGGACCTTTGCAGTGCAAGTGCATGTGTTATAATACCTTATTTTCCATCATGGAGATTTAATCAAATTCACTAAAATGATGGACTGTAATAGAGGTTTTTTTCAATAATGTATGTTAAAAGAGTTCTTATGTAATGACTTAGAAGTAGGGAGTGAAAAGATGATAGCCTGTTTCAGCATACAGTGTGCTATGAAGGATTAGCTAAACTATTGGGAAGCCCACACAGGTCCCTGCTGCCCTCAGTGCTTGTGAGTCATTATGGTCTTGTTTGTTTCTCTGATAAATTCAGTTAACTGGGGTGCAGTATATCACGCAGCAATGCTGTATATCATTCCATTCTCTAATAGGAACATAAAACAACCATTGATTGCAAACAGGCTCTCTTAAAGATTCACTACACTCTTTGGCATTTCCAAATGTTTTTATGTTGGCAAGCCATTATAATAACTCATATGGGATCAAAATGCATATAACTTATTCCAAAGTATTCCACATGCTAATTAAGTAAACAGAAGTGCTCTTGTCCCTACCTCCACCATCAAAAGCAAGTATGCTTATTCTCCAGAACATTATTTTGCTTCAATTTCTCTTTATGTATCATTCCAAATCCTCTTCTCCCACCTCCAGCATTCATATTCCTGTTCACTGACTCTCTTGTTACTGTCTCTCCTTTCATTTATCTAAAATATTAAAGTGAAGCAAGGTAATGAGTCACTTTTTATCTCTCCAAGGAGGAGAGAGGAAGATGACACATTGTGTACTGATCTTACTAAGAAAAGTACAGTGTATGTGGAGGGTTTTTTGTTTTTATTTAGTCTTTATCAAAACTATATTGCACAAGTCATCTTCATTCTCTGATAAAAGAGCAAAGCAAAGCAAAGGCAGGTGAAAATAGCACTAAAAATATCAATTACACTTTTCCAGTTCAGTTCAGGGCCCTGGGTACTTCCAGTGAAGCTTGAAGATAGTCATGTCAAAAAATAAAATGTTTGATATGTATAAATTTCAAGCAAAATAAGCTTCCCCTTGATGTCCACATCTGCAAGTCACTTTAGTATTACTCATCCACATAAAACCAAAAGAAGAACAGACCTCTTAGAGTTAATTGTATCTTCAAATTTGAAGCCGGAACTACAATCTGTCATTAGCTTATGTCATTTTGTGGCAAGCAGGAGCCAATAATATCTTCACAGAGCATGAATGACAGGTGTTCTCTGAGTTGACATTTTGTAATACACATTCTGTGGTAGACAGAAGGGGAATGTGTGTCCCTCTGAGTCTCCATCACAGTGGCACTGGGGGACCTTTTTAAAAACTTTCACTCTGAAATAAGAACTTGTTTAAGCACTGGTGGGGCTTTGCACCTACAATGTGTTCAGGAAGGAAACTGCAGTGGAAGCGAGGACAAAACGTGGAAATTGACAATAGTGAAATACTAGGGCTGGATCCAAGATTTTGCTCTGGCTAAGGAATTTTCAAAGGAGTTCACCTGGGTGGAAATGGGTTTTGAGGTACAAATCATTCACACCCCAAATTGTGGCTATAATCACTTGTGCCAGAGGAACAGTCAAAACCAGCTGCTCCAAGTTGTCTCATTAGATCTGCCATTTTACACACAGCAGCCAAAGACAAAAGAGGCAGTTGCTTGGCAGAAGCCTGGGGCTGCTTGGCACCACAGCAGAAGCACGCTCTTAGCTCTGGCTGTGGCCAACCCCAGGCACAGAGAGAAGGAAAAAGAGAGGAGGAGGAGGAGGAGGTTCACAGGCAATGCCAAGCTTCATTATTGCAACAAGATTTACAGGTTGTAGGTTAGCTTTCTAAGCAGATAACAATGCCTTCAATGACAGAGAGGGACACACACTTTATCTGAATCTTTGAGGAGTGCCGTGAGGTATGGAGAGCCATAAGTGAAAGGAATAATGTCATAACCGTGCTATTCTCAAGTCTGGCAGTGGGATTCTATCTCTGAGTATTTTTTTGTGAAAACAGAAGGATAGCAAGCCACCCTTCCATTACTTTGTAGAATAGCAAAGGTCTTTGAGTGTCATTATTGAAAGATTAGCTACGATCATCCCAAGATTCAGCTCAGATTCCTACCATGATTAAGTTCCATAGTGATGATACCTTTCCCTTTATTGTGACTCTTCCAAACCATTTTTCTCCAAAACAACTATTGTAAAGGAATAAAGCAGTTTAAGAGGAAGACCCTGTTATTGTATGGATAGTCATTCTCTTGCAGTTTGTGTTATAAATGCAGAAACACAGTACACAGGGCTGGCTATGAATCTTCCACTTTAAGATGATAAGGTACCAGCATGCTGACACAGAATAACTTTAGTAGTCTCCTGCTTATCTGTGTTGGAGAAGACAATATTAATCCCTTCAAAACAATGCCTCATAACTCCTATTGAAGATCCATATGGTCCTTCACAGAGAAGTAACAAAAATGCAAAGCCAGCTAAAAGAATGAATTCCTTTCTTTAAAGAATAGGATTTCAGTTTTGATCTTTACTGCCTTGGTATTTTCTCTATTTTCCCAAGGCCATTGTTAATGATAGTAAGACCATTTGCAACTTCTAGACATTCTAGATAGCATCCATCTGCACTAGGTTGAAGAGTACAAATATTTGCATTTGGATACCTCAAATTTATCTTTTTCCTTCAAGACTTTTACTTGGTTATTGGACTCCATTGTGGCAAACGTCACAGCATCTCTGACATGGAGCAGCAGACTGCTCTGGGCAATAGAGCTGGCACAGTCCGGATAGAGAGGCTAGATGCCAGCCAGTTACACCAGGAACAGTATGCTTGGTTCAATCTCCTTGCCTACAGAGGGAAGACTTAAATTCTCAAATCCATCCATTGCTTGCCCAGTTAGTTCATTTTTTCCAATTAAAATTCTATAAGTATGATGTACTAAACTTAACTGCATGCTCAGCCTTCCTCAGTCATCCTAGGACACAAGATCTTGGTTTACAATCCCCACTTCATTCTTAACTTCAGAGATGAAGGCTGAAAGACTTGTGAAGGCCTTCCTTCTGCAGGCTTCCAGATTAGCACTTTGACTGAACTAAGATGAACAAAATACACGAGTAAACATGTAGCTCTCAGCTGTGCTTTGGGAAAAAATTCTTGGATAATCTGCACTGGAACTGTCTGGGCCAAACTGCAGAATGCCCACAATGTATCCTGAAACTTCTGAGAATGAAATACAGGCCTCAAAGTACTTTGCCAAATCACTGGTGGCTGTGCTTGTGGAGGACATGTTTATACAAGAAACTATGAAAAGTGCACAATGTAGAGTCATAGAATCAGAATAACTTTCGTTGGAAGAAAACTTTGAGATCATGAAATCCAAACATTAATCCAGCACTGTCATGAAGTGATACATCTGAGTCCTCTTTAAGCGAGCATCAATGGGGATGGCACCAGAGAATGCCATATCCATGGCAAGATGTAACCTGACTGGTCACCATTTCTGAGCCGCTCTGAGCCTGTCCAAACCTTGCTGGTGACCTGCATTAGTCATACAGCAGCACTCCACTCATTTCTCATGTGAGATGGTATATAGATATCTTAAGAGTTCCCAGAATCTACATCAACAACATGGACACCAGTGTATGATACAAAGATAACCTTGAGTCTCTGACCCTCTTCAACAGTGAGATACATGAGCAACAGCTTGTGCTGGAGATCTACAAAACACTTAAAAGCCATAGATTTGCTATGTTGTCTGAAAGAAATAAGCCCTGAAGGGTGCAGATCTTGTTATGGGAGAGAAGCTATAAAAGAAGCATATATCCTTAATTTTATGCTGTACATTTGAGTCTGTTGTTCTTCATTCTTACCTTAAAATATATTCAAAACTTACTCTTCTTAAAATATTTATTTTTATTTTGAGTTCTGATCAGAAAAAAAAAGCAAAGGTAAAAAACCATGAAATATATTCATATCCAAATGAGAATCCTTATAGTGAAGGCAAACTGGGGACACTTCAAACAATGTCAAGTACAAAAAAGGTTTTCCCCCTATTGTTTTAAGG
>VWZO01009466.1:983384-1087704 GCA_013396975.1 Bucco capensis | reverse complement strand
CCCCCCCCCCCCCCCCCCCATATGAAACTAAATCTTGCAACTAACATCACAGGTTTTCAGGCTGAAACAGCATACTCCAAACATCTCAGCAGCACTGAATGAGAATCTGCATACCCCTTACAGGTACAAAAAGTAACATTACTTCAGAGAGCTTGTAAGCTACACATTATAGACTTATATTAAAAAACATGTATTCTGTATGGAGAGGGAGGACATATAGAAATTAAAAGCACTTTCAGGGCAGTGTAACACAACTCTCTTCTCTGCCATTCCCTTCTCCTGGCATCAGGGTGGATGTAATTCTTCTCATGCATAATTGATAGGCCCAAAAGCCTGCCAAGCTATCCTGCTTTTTTTATGACAGACAAAGGAGGGTACATGGATGGCACCTCTCACAGCTCGGGGCTCTGCTTTCATTAAGAACATTTTCTGCCTGTTCTCCAAGGGCACCCTCTGTCAGAGACTGCCATGAAATAAAAAAAAATATGGCTTTGAAGTCCAGTGAATAGAAACAAAATGAATTAACGTTCTGGTGTTCGTGCAACCTGATTACAAAGGCCCAATTCAGTGGCGTCCTTCACACCTTTTCACTTGTCCCTGCATAATCTCAACACATCTTTTAGGCTCTCTGCCTTTCTAGTCTCCCTCCTCCCTGCTTCCCCCATCCCTTTATTTCCTAATGCTTGCAGGTCCTCCAGGAAGACACAAGCACTTACAGTTGTTGAGTGATTAAATATTTATAATCAGGGCAATGAGTGAGGTGTTGAATAATAAATGCTAAGGTTGAGGTGGCCTTAGATAATTTCTGCAGATTTCTTCATCCACAAAGTCTTTGATTCTAAGGCAAAATCCTTTTAATTAACAAAAACTTTTTTCTTTTCTTTCCTTTTTTTTTTTTAGCAGCTGTGACAGGCAATAGTCCTTTATCACTGTTTTGATCATGAACCTTAACCCTGAAATAGTGCTAGAGCTGTCATTAAAACTTTAGATAGACATGCATAAAATTTACATTGGCTCTTCCTCACTCTCCTATTTTTTATATATATAAGCCATATATGAAAAAATATATGTTTACCTACATTCACTCAATTCCTCTATATCAACTAGTATTTAGCCAAGAAATGAAACTCTAGTAAATGAACAGTCAGCTATTAGGGACAGTTATAATGATATGATGAGGAAGATGGGTGACTTTTATAAAGTTTCTTTATGTAGCTGTAATTGTAGGTAACACTATATGTTACAAAACAGACAGGACAGCTTCTTTTGATGTGAACTAGCAATGAACTTAGTCTTTAATATCTCTCTTTGCCCTCAATCTGTCTAAAGAATGGCATTGCAGGTAGGGAAATATTTAATCTTTTTTTCTTTAAAAAATACTCTTTAAAAAAATGTTCTGGCTTCCAGAGTCATATGAGAATTTCAGTCTGGGGGAAGGAGAATTCTTCCTCTTTAGAAAAATTTCAGACTTTGTGATATGCATAAAAAGCCTGTAAAAGTTATCTCTCATGGGATCAGAAATCCTGCAGCAAGTAAGAATCATTTTCTTTCCCTCTCTCCTTCTAGTCACATACACTTTCTTGACTATGCAGGAGGTTGATTTGTCACTTCTGAATGCTGAATTTGGCTGAGAACTGCTGGTATAACAGAGACAAAGCAAAATACAAGGCAACACCTCCTGTGAGCCAGGATGTGGAGAGTCCAACATGAAATGACCAAAACCAGGAAAAAAACATTCAGCAATAGGATTTGGAGAAATAGTAAAAGGACATCTGACAGTTACAGGCTTTGAAGCATTTCAGTGTCAAAGATGACTTAACCTGGAGCATAAAACCAACAGAGAAGCATGGTCTGTCTCTGATCATGTCACTCTGATAACTATATCACTAACTTCTCTAAAATGGATGTTACCTTATTTCCCTATGTGACAACACATTTGTAAAGCTTGTTAAATGTATATTCTTTAAAATTTTGAGATCTTCAAATCAGAAAGGAACTGGAAAACATATAAAAGGGAAAGCAATACAAAGACTTCTTTCTGATGCTCCTTCCCTCTCATCATTTTCCCCTGCTTTTTTCCATTGGCCACAGCTCCTCTAGGAAATACCCACCTGCTCTGCCATGGTTTTCACCACAGGCTGAAGTGAAGTTATCTGCTCCACCATGAAGTACCTCATCCTTTTCCTCCCTCTGACCCTATTCACCTGTTTGTGTTCACTGCTCTTCCTTCCTCTGTGATGCATTTGCTGCTCTACAAAATATCTTTTCCCACAGGAACAACCAGTTTGAGGCCATTGGAATTGGCGGGAACTGGCTGTGTCGACCATGGGACAGGCCCAGACCTCTCTTCACAGAGGCCACCCTCCAGGCTTTTGTTGCAAGCACCCAGGCATAGATACCCAAAACAAGCTAGAAACTTTAGCAATACATTACATTTTGAGAAACCTGTAATCTAATGTGCTGTAGCTAGATGCTGATGAGGAATATTTCTACACATAGATTCCATTGTTTGACTCCTTAGCTATAAATACAGATCGAGATCAAGATCAATACAAATTAAGTTGTCCACTTCAGCTCTGTTGTTGAAATACAAAAGGGAATAGGGGTTGATGTTAAATCATAACACTCGTGTTTCCCTCTGTAATGCAAACAATATAGCTGTTCTGGTCATATTATCTCATGTTCTCATATTAACCATCATTATATCAGATAACTTGAAATAGTGTGACATGTGAAAGAAAGCAGGAGTTGGGTTTAATATTTTAAGGGGGAAATGATGACATCCCAGAAGGCTAAAAAGGTCACCAGGTATGAAATATTTGCTTTATTTACATGTACAGCTCTAAACACAAGTACAGTGCAACAACAGAAGCAGCAATCTGAGCTTTCTGGAGGGTATTTTTCTTGTTCTTGTTGCTGAATACTCTTTAGGTTGTAATCTTATCCTCCTACCCAGCTTCACACTTCATGGCTTTGTCTTCCCGTGGCACCTCACCAAGTCTCAAGAGCTCAGTCTTCACCAAATACACATAAATGTTTACTCATGTGCATGGACCATATGTATCCAGAAAGATGGGGGGGGAAGATCTTGTATGAAGATTTCTTTTTTACACACACACTCTCCCCCCCAAACTTAGTCTTCTGCCCCAAATCACCTATTACTCTTAAAATGGAGTCCAGTTTTAAAACAGATAAAATGCTTACAAGGAATTTTTTTCCTAATGAGGACCATTTGGGCTGCATATGTTGGATACCATCCTTTTGTGCACAGTGAGTAATGTGAAAGATTTCATATGGGTGTTTAGGCTTGAAAGGAGACAGCAGAGAACAGACAGAAGTTGTAACTAGGCAAGATCTTAGTTCTCTGCCTCAAACAGCCACTGATTTAAATAGGAAATAGTTAAACTTCTTCCCTCTCCTCTACAATTCTAACTTTCTGGAGCAGGAGCTGCCTCTTCATACACATTTGTACGTCTCTTACCAGCAAGGGTCAGATCTCAGTGAGAGCTTCTCATTAACATTATATTCAAAATAATTATTAATACTAATAGTAGAAAGGGTAAATAGCACACAAAAAAGGCATTCAGAACTCTTGTAAACATCTCAAAATCAAGAACAATCCCCACATTTATTAACAAATCTTACTTTATGATGAGAAAATGAATCCAGGTGCATAATTAAGTTATGTCAAGGGCTTCAGTGAAAAAAACTGCATAAATATTCGACTGCTAATAGTACTCATTCATGTAATACTTCATGCTCCTCAGTTTCCCTTCATTGGGCTGATCTTTACAGAAGCATTCAGGTAACTTGAGATGGTGCATCACAGAGGTAGCAGCAGTGTCCGTGCCACATCTAGAGCAATGGATGGCAGGATACCTAGATTTGCCTCCTAATCTTGCTTTCTCCACCAAGTCGCCATCATGGCTAAGCTTCGCGAACGAAGATCCAGGGAGGGCTCCACCCACGCTCCTCATCAGCGCCTTTTCCAAGCGCACTGATAAAAAGAGGCTAGCGGATAGCACCCTCGAGCCTGCGCAAGGGATTTTTTTTTAGGTGAGACACAGCATGCACAGAGCTGGACCCACCCTTTAGTCCTAAGGTTCATCTGCCAGGGCCTAGCAAGCTTGGACGTTGGCAGTGAAGTCCTTAGGACGGAGGTTTAACCTCTTAGATGGAAGGCCTTACAGAGCTAAATGAGCTCCATCTGCTCGGGTTTGGAATCAGAGTTGTCCCTCTCCTAGGATGACTGCCAAAAGGCTGATGAGCTCATCCTACCCATACAAGGATTATAGGAACATGGGTATCACGGTAGTTGTTAAACCACCAACAGCTAAATAGGTTTCTCACCAGATGCCAAGGTTGCTGATAAGTTTCGGGTATGTCTTTCCCAGTAGGGGCCACTATAGAGCATTAAATAGGAAGACCAGGAAAAGAAAATGATCACAGTATAACAGAAGGAACCAGGTAAACATGAAAAATGCTTCACTGGAAGATTAATCCTTCCTGTAGTCCATCGTTAAAGTAATAAAAGGTTTATGATTCATTTCTTACATTATAATGGAGGAGGCAATTAGTAATTACTGGATTTATAGTATTTGTTGTGTTAAGTCAGCCAATAAAATACACAGAAAAACTGTTTTTCTGAAGCACATTCATTTCAAAGTAATGTTCTTGAAGCATTAAAAAAGGAAATCTAGTGTACTGCACTTCATGTGTTATTACAGAAAGAAGGATGGTTCTCCAATGTACATGTATTAAGAAGGCAAATATTTTCTTCATTTTTTTCTATGCATTTTTTTTTTCCAAAAAAATGGTTAAACAATATAACTCTAGGAATAAGATTTAGCACAAAACCCCATGGTTACTTAATGTATATTGTTAAAAAAATAAGCACATTTTCTCAATCAAACTACTCTATCTTTTTCCTTAATGTGCAATCAACTTTGGATCTTTTCTTGGCATGGGGGAATGGCCACACTCACATGATCTTCACTTTCATTTCTTCTTATGTGCCCTAAAAATACTTTTTACTTCCACTGAAGTACTTTACTTAAATATAATTTGCTTCAGCAATATTTTTCTCCTGTTCAGTTTCAAGTAAATGTTTACATTCTGGAATTGCTAGAGAGTAAATTTTATATTGAAACTGATCTTAATATATAGTAAAAATTTTACCCTGAATTAACAAAAAAGCAAACGAATTACTTCTATTACATTCTGTATCTTACCTACATGTTCCATGGAGTTGAAAACTAGAAAAATAATTGATTTACGTTGTGTCCATGTTCAGTTTTTGGGCTTCTCTCCATGAGCTAAATAAAATATGCAAAAAAAATAGAAAATACATGACTTTCCATCCAAAAAAACACAATCAGCTTTCACTCATCTAGAGGGATCCTACAGCCAGTGAGAGGAGGAAGGAGGAAGGAAAGAGATGAAGTTTCAGGAAATTCAGACATTGGAACTGAGTACATTGTCAGCAAATTTAAAGACCACACCAGGCTGTGTGGTGCAGTCTACACACTGGGTGGAAGGGATGCCATTCAGTGGGACCTTGACAGACTTGAGAGGTGGGCCTATGGAAACCTTATGAAGTTCAACAAACCCACGTGCAAGGTCATAGAATCTCCTGAGTTGGAAAGGACGGAGCAGGATCATCTAATTCCTGCCGCTGTATAAGACAAGCCCAATAATTACACCACGTGCCTGAGGGCATTGCCCAAATGCTTCTTGTTTCCTGTCAGACTTGGTGGTGTGAATACTTCCTTGGGGAGCCTGTTCCAGTGTTAGACCACCCTCTGGGTGAAGAATCATTTCCTACACTTGGTTGGGGCAATTCCAAATACAAATAAAGACTGGGCAAAGAATGGCTTGAGAGAAGCCCTGGGAGAAGGACTTAGAGGTGTTGGTGGATGCGCTGCTCAACATAACCTGGGAATGAGGGCTGGCAGACCAGAAAGCCAACCATACCTAGGCTGCATCAAAAGAAGCATGACTGGCGTGTTAAGGGAGGTGATTTTTCCCATTTACTATTCTCTGGTGAGACCCCACATGAAGTACTGCATTCAGCTCTGGGAGCTCCAACTTAAGAAAGACAAGAATCTGTTTGAGAGACTCCAGAGGAAGGACACAGAGATAATTAGAGGACTGGAACACCTACCCTGTGAGGACAGACTGAAAGAGTTGGAGTTGTTCAGCCTGGAGAAGAGATGGTTCTCGGAAGAGATTATAGCAGCATTCCTGCACCTAAACGGGGCCTACAAGAAAGGTGGAGAGTTATATTTTACAAGCACATGCAGTGAAACACTGAACAGTAGAGGTTTCAAGCTGAAAAAGAGTACATTAAGATTAGATGCAATGAAGAATTTCTTCACTTCTGAGCATGATGAGACGCTGGAACAGGAAGCTTAGAGAAGTTGTGAATGCCCCGTTCTGGGAAGTATTCAAGGTCAGATTGGATGGGGGTTTGAACAACCTGGTCTAGTGAAAGCTGTCCCTGCCCAAGGGAGGGGAGGGCTGGAATTAGATGATCTTTAAGGTCCTTTCCAACACAAACCATTCTATGATTCCATGAAACCCCTCTAACTTAAGTGACATGTTTTCCTAAATCATGACTCTAGGCATAACCCCCATGAAATTTAAGGTTGCCTATTCCCATGCTAATATGTCTTCCTATTTATTCATTAAATGTTTTCACCTGCAAAACTAAGATTGACTTTCCCTCGACTGAAAAATACTAGCCACATAATTCTGGATCATCAAGGCAGGAACAGCCCTGTAATTCAATTTTCCCCTAAAAGTTCCTAAAACTGAAGTCAGAGTTATACTGTCAAGTGTAGCACTCCTCTGAGGTTCCTTGAAAACCATTTCCCTGTCTAAGTGTGTAACTCTGTCAAACCAAAATGAGAAGTAGTCAATCTTGTGAACTGTTTCTAGTCAAAAAGGTTTTTGACAGGGCAGAATTACTATTCTTAGAAGTAATTTCTGCAATAGAATTAAATTCACTGGAGTAAAAGCTACTGGAAAAAAATCAAAATCGTCAAAATCACTGAAGTAAAATATCTTTATTCACCTGAATATTTTTCAGACCCTATTATCTTCACATTTTAATTGGTAATATTGATTTTCAGTTTCTAGGTGAAAAAAAAAACCTGTAATCTGAATTTCAGGGGGAAAGAAAATAAAAGCTTACATCATTTAACACCAGTGACAGATCTATTAAAAACACATTATTTATTACAATGGAATAAACTTTACAGAACTAACACGTAAAAAAACCCAAACAATAAAAAGTCATGTAGCATACTCTTTATCACTGCTTCCTTAATATGGTTTCAGATCTGAAGAAGAGTCTGTGTGCCTTAAAGCTTGCTGGTTTTTAATGAACCGTATCAGTTGATCTAATAAAATACGATGGCTCTATAAACCTTCTCTTTAAAAACATTTGACACAGTCTAGCTAGAGACAGAGGGGGAAAAATTAAGTACGTAAGCCTTGCTTGTGAAGTCCCATCGAAAGGATGATGAATTTGTCTGGATGCAATATGTAATAAACAACCCTGTGAAAAAAAAGGCAGAAGCTCACACAGCATCTGCTTTGCAAACTTAAATAACTTGGCCATTTAAGTTGTTTTGTTTGGTCTGTTGCATATGGCAAAATGGTCCAATTGATTCACTCAGTACCATCAGTATTTCATTTCTAAAAATGAATCTGTTCTCTTCCCTCCCCATGTTGAAGGAGGATCAGTTTAATATCTGGATTGCTGGCAGTGCATTTGAGTGCTGGTGAGTCAGCTAGATGGGAATGCTCCCTTTGAGTCAGTGCGGAGCCAGCCTCCCAGCATGGTGCTTGGGGACACTCTGGTGCTTGAGCTGCAATCATTTAGATCAGAGAAAACCAAAGCCCTGAACAGTTGCGGTCACTTGAGATCAGATGGAAAAAGCAGAGATATTACTCCAGCATCCTCAGCAAACTCAAAAGAAGACAATAATTACACTAGGCCAGATCTGTTCACACTCTGCCAAGAAGCTTGATGAGATAAAGATAGTCTTCTTTGTTTTCTGTCATTAAAGAGTAAAGCTTATTATTTTTTTATTGAAAGAAACTGTATAAAATTTGCCATATTCCACAGGAGAAGTGATTGTATTTCAGTGCTACAGAAAGCAATTCTGGTACATATAAGCTGTAGGTTTCCACATGACAAGGAATAAATCAATCCTAGATGTGCTTCTGCGTTAATTTCTATGGAGTTTAGAACAGTCCCAGAGTTTTTAAAGTATCTATAAATCATCTGGGAAAAAAAATAAAAGAAATTTAATCACAAATTAATTCTTCTTTCAGAAAAAAACTCTGTACTACTGATTTTTGCCCTGACTGACATGCTCTTTGCAGCAGGGATCAGATTTTTATTTTGCATTGACCCAGTGCACAGTACAGTCAGCTCCTCTGGGTTTTTGAATGATGCATTTCAACAAAGCTATATAACAGCAGCCATAACCTTGTTGACAATGATGTCCATGATAACAAATTCAACACAGTAAATAACACATATAATTATTACGCTTCATTTCAGTTTATTATTCAAGTATTTTTAGTTCCCTTAGCAAAATTTCATGTCATTGGCAATGCAGCCAATTAAATACACAAAAATGAACATTTGTAAAATTTCCAGCCAAAAACCTCTGAATCTTTCTTGCTTCCAGAAAGAAAGGGACACACTGACAAGGAAGAGTTTTCTCTTTTTCGTTCTAAAATACTCTGACTCCTATAACACCCATCCCCCTCATTCACATAGTTGCATAGTTAGTTGTTAATTTGCTAGGGATACATCACGTGCCTAGAAAAGCCTCTGATAAAGTCAAATCAGTGAAAGGGACAATAACACTAAAATTTCAAAGCAATTTAATGTGCATAGGTCAGGGAAAAACACTATCGTATTCAAGGTAAGAAAATAAACACTTACTTTAGCACTGTGTGTGCAAAGTGTGTTTCCTGATGTATGAAGTTCAAATGAAACTCTCCACAAAGTATATATTGGGATCCTGACCCGAGAACTCATGTGGCAGGATAGAACTTAATGCAAAATTAAAAGGAATGAGTTCTCCACCCACCAACTTCAGCAGTGCTGCTAGGCACTGTAATAATTAATTGAGCCTTGATATTTCATCAGCCTTTGATTACAGAGTGGAGCTAAGTGGAACATTTCACACAGAAAGTGAGACAATGTTGCAACAAAGTCGGGGGAAAAAAAATATCACATTTCACCCAGCATAGTTCTGTGAACTTTGACATTTGATTTCACTTAGCAGAATGAAGAATTGCATTAGAGCAGGGGAGCACACTAGATTGAGAGGGAGAGGCAAGGGTCAGACAGCATACTGTTCTCTAAATGTTTCACATGTTAATTGTTAATATTTGAAGATATGGGAGCAGATTCTCAGTTTGAGAAAAATTTTGATGCGTGTAGAGGAAAGAGATCTATCAGGGGTGCAACCAGCACTTCCAGCCATTCCACCCAGACTCAGGACACTCTGAACACTCTGAACCTAGCCCAGAGCAGTATGAAAACTGCTTCAAATCTCTCAGGTTGTTCAAAGCCCCTAATGAAATGCTTGATAACTGAGCATAGGTGAAGCAGACACTAAAATATGGCCCTTGACGCTGGTGACATGTTTTGGAGTGAAAGTCTTGCCCAAGGACAGCTGCACCTGGCTGTGCTGCCAAACTGTTAGGCATTTGTGTGGCAGCTCAGAAGCCAGTGGAGGGTTGGTTTATAAAGTGAGCTGCAAAATTCTAGTGTTCATTTTTATGTCTGCCAATATCCACCCCAGCACTGCTTGAGTCTCTTGGCATCATGTGGCTTTCCAAGAGTAAACTCTTCTGGTTGAAGAGTTTTACCATTGATTTTAGTGTAAGCCTTAGGGAGTTTTGGAGGGGTTGTGTAAGGGAGGTCTTTGTACAAATGCTCAGTTTAGGGAATATTCCTGTCTCTCAGTAGCATGAACCTGGAGGGGGAGGGGGCAGAATTGGTTTAAATATCAGGGGAAAAAAACCAAACATACATGTGGCAGCTATTTTTGATTTTGCAACTTCCCTGTGTACTTGTATGTTGAAATATATTACCCTCATATAGCAAAATTGTTATTCAAAAAAATGATGTGAACAACTAATTTTGTCTTTTCTGCTAGGACTAGAAGTACTTTGGATGAAGGAAGGTGGCAGTGGGGAAATACTGGGGTGTGTGAAATGTAGGAGAGGAAATGCAAGAAAAGAGAAATCAGAACATGACATATAATAAGGCTACAGAAAGAGCAGCTGATAAAAAAAAGATAAGCATTGGAGAGAAAATTAAAGGACAACAAGCTATCCACTTGGAATTGATCAAGAAACAAAGGCATGTGTGCCTGTAGTAACATCTCCATCTCCCATTGGCAGTTCCTCCAAGATCCAGGGTGTTCCCTGAGTCCTGGCTGGCATCCAGCTTGGGTAATTATATTCCACTTACATAAAATTCCCCTTGCAGTTTCAATTGGACACCACTTTGCATCCCAAACTGTTTTGCAGTGTGGTTATGCTTGCTTCACGGCAGAGATGGCTGCATTTCAGCAGGGAGCAAAGTTATCTTTTTATATAGTTCATATACTGTGTTACAAAGCACCTGGGACCCTTCCACATAAAACGTGCTGTACACATTATGTTATCAGTAGTATTCAAGTTATTAGGAGGAATATACAGTCATCATTTATCTACAGAGACAATAAATTCCGTGTTAAGTAGGGTCTAAGTTAAATTACAGTGCCATAGTAGTGCTCAGATGGAATTGAATGGTGTAGTTATAAATGTAAGTGAACAAGCCAGCATGGCTACAGCTGGGAAAAGTAAATCAAAGGCCCACATCTTCAGCTTAAACACTGGATTCACAGAAGCTCAGGTATTTATACCAGTAGGGACTCTGCCTCAAAAAACAGCCTGGCAAAGAGAGATTGACCATCCTTCCCAAAATTTTAATGTTTTCCCACACAGCAGGAGCAAGCAAGCAAGTGTTGATGAGCAGTGCTTTAGTGGTAGTGGAAAAGTCAGGGGAGATTCTGAGGCCAGAAAAGAGGGGAAAATGTGTGCATGCACACCTGCACACACACACACACACACAAATTCAAGGGAACAGCCAGTGCCAGTGAAAGAGAAAACAGAGACTCAGAATGCAACTAGATTTGCAGAAAAGATCCACATCAGTTAGCAGCCACAGGTGAAGGAGCTAGAACAGAGGAATTTTGCTGCTGCCCAGTAGCTTGAAAAGAAACTTGACTTCTTATTAGTTTGGGAGTTTATTTTTTTAATGTTTAGATCAAAAGGGCATCAAGTAATGCAGTCCATGTGTTTACACAGAGAATAAAATTAATATGTGGATGCATGGAAGCCACATGGGAATATCTGCTAAATGAGACTATGCTGAAAACAGCCAGTCAGCAGTCTTGCAAAACCCGTTGTATGGAGGAGAGTTGACCACTGCATAATTCAATTCAAATAAGTGGAAGACACCGAGTGAGTGAGCACAGCAGCTTGTGAGAGAAAGATATGTCTGCTGTACTGGTCTAAACTATTACTTTTACAATTACTTCCACATCCAGAGTTAGGAGATGGACCATGACAATGAAAAGTGTGATAGGAAAATGTAATCAATTAGTGTGATGGCAATGTAGACAAAGCAGAGCACTCAGTTTCCAGAATGTCAAAGAGGTGCATTTAAAATATGTAAAAATTATTGAAGTTAATTTTTGGTAAATTGTTTTCTTGATCATGCTTCTGATTTACTGAACATCTACTTGCACTTCATTTACTACTTCTTATAGTAAAATTTAATATGAAAAGAAGTGTATAATGAGAGACAGTCATACAACAAAGCATGATTTTTCTACTGAAGAAAGCTCATTTGGACCTGCAAAGTACACTTATGAGGAAAGAAATGAAATAATCTTTCATCCTTGGTAAGGTTACACAGATAAGGAATTGTTGGGGCTCTGTGTAATCCATGATTACAGACACTGTTTCAAAAACCTTGTTAAGGCAGAGGTACAAGATCTAATGTATACTGGTATTTGGCATCTTCTAAATAGGATGAAAAGTCAATTGAGAAGATGAAGAGTTCAGCTCCTACTGTTTTCTGATTGACCAACTTGTGCTTATGAAAACTTCAGAAGAGAGCAAGAATAAAAAAAAGGCAGATGAAATACATTCAAACAGCTAATACAGAATGAGGAGAACATGTTGTATACAGTCAGAGTGATGAATTTAAGTGGCAAATACTGCTGGATGTTATTTCAAAATAGGAGAAACTTGTGAATGACAACAGCTGTAGTTATTACATACTTGGAAAAATAAGTCTTTCTTTCAGAAACAACTAAAGATAATTGGGAATAAAGCATAAAAAGGGGATCAAGGAATATTTTTATTATTATTTTGCACATACTGTGAAGTATTTTGCTGAACTACAGAACCACATATCTGAAAATCTTACTGAAGTACCAGAGACAAGACTTTATTCTTTATTGCAGGTCTGCTAATGCTCTTCAGAATTAAACTAAACTACTGTGTCTTTGAAGCCTCATAGTTTTGACAAATGTCTAAGACATTTTGATCTTTACCATGTATTTCACACTGGTCCACAAGTGAACTTTGAAAAAAATTAGCTTTTGATTTTGTGCCTTACATTTTGTCAACTGGATTCATGTGAGCTTTGGTTTAGCAACTTTAAGCCTCTGCTGCACAGAGGCTAATTAAATTAAATCAACTGAGTGAAAAGGCAGTCTCTCAGGTCTGCAGTAGAACAAGAGACAATCCCAGAGGGATGAGGAAGGGTAATGCAGCAGCATGCAAGCTTCTCCCCTTCCCCCTTCTTCTTTGTGGAAGTTGTCCTAGGCACTGTCCAGGAGGCTGGCGTCTGCTGTTCAATAACACTGGGCAAATGAAAATGAGCCAGAAAGACAACAGAAGGAGAATGGAAGTGCCAATGTCCTCAGTATTTTGGTGCCAAGTGGAAATAAAACCTCATTTATCTACCTCACTAATTTGTTTGATTACGGGTATGCGACTTTTCCCCATTTGTGACTGGTGAAAAAGCTGCTAGGAGATGGCTTTTGAAATTGTGTGTGCCATTGATTGGGGCTCACAGTCTGAGGGCAGAAACTGCTGAATTATCTGCTGATTAATAGGATGGCTGCACCATAGGAAAGTCTACAAAGCTGGGAGAGCTTAGGGTAATTTCTACTGGGATGCACCACAAGGTTGCAATCAGCAGACATAATTTGGGGTCATAATAGTTATCATATCAGGTACAGGTGGAAGTTTAGAACTCTCACCTTCACAGTATTATTTTTTTCATACTGCAAAGCAAGTCCACTGGCTAGGAAAGTTTAAGTGTCCAAGACAATATTCACAATTGGAACTGAAAATTTTATTGCTGTATTGCATAACATGTCAGTAACTTCTCTGTTCCAAATGTGATGTTGTCTTGTGCTAAGTGGCTAAAAACCTGGATGTCTTGAGCTCAGAGAAGGAGATTAGTCTTTAGGGAGAAGTAATACATGTTATTAAACTGGTTAATAACATTAACCAATATTAAACTGGTTAATAACATTGTAGGGTGGAAGAAAAAACAAAAGCAGAAATACTTTCAAGCACACAAGCTCTTAATCAGAAATAAATTTCCTATCTTTACACTGCTTAACTCAATGGGAGTTTTACCATTGGCTCATTTATCTCTTCTATTTAAATTGCAAATAGAGAGGATGTTAGAGTCAACCTAAAGGAAGGGAAATTGCCTACCATTAAAGAAATGATGAGGTTGTTCTAAATAAATCCTGGAATGCTGAAACACTTTGACCCAAAGTGTGTGTAGAGTTCAGAGAAGGCAAGTCACAACACTTCTGTGCGTTGGTTTACTCACCTGTTAAACAGGTCTAACAGTCAACCTCAGGAAAACAGGGAGGATTAATTAATGAAACTGATGTTCTTTAAGATTCCAGAGAAGAGAAAGAATACAGTGCAAAGTACTATTCTGACTTTTGTCGTTTTGGTGATCCATCATCCTGCAGCACTATGGGGACAGGAACTACTGTCTGATTCAGCAGACAAACACATGCAAAAGCCATTGAGATTTGCCTTTGTTGTGGGCTGTCAAATGTGTTTTTATTTTTATTTAATTATCAGCTTTTATAGGGATTGAGTTCCAATTCTGAGTGCTTTCATGGGACATCAGATGATGAGGTGGTACCAAGGGAAGTGATGCAAAGTAGGTCAGGTACCACAAATGTAACTAGACAAGTTAGTCAGAGGAAGATCAGCTGTTTCAAATGAGTCAGAGACTACAATCTGGAAGACAATGATTAAAGCTTAGAAGCCTTTCCTGAAGCCACAGCATGATAGGCCTGGATCACTACAGCAGTCAGATAAAGTTGTGCTATTATCAGTGTTCAGCCATCATGCAAAAATCCTGATTCTGTCAACCTTACTCATTTTGAGGACTATACTTGCCTGGCATGGAGAGCTGTGTCCTGTTTGCACACATCATAATTGAGATCTGAGAATAAAGTAAATAAAGGCATATAAAAGACATTCAGTACTCTCTATGTTGGATAACTTTGCTTAAACATTTGAATTTTTATCCAAATTGAACCCATTCACTGAATCAGTTGAAGTTCTTACACAGGTGGAACTTAAAATCTTGTCAACAACCTTAGGTAGTGAAATATGCTGTTTCGATCAGAGTCTCATTATTTGTTGAATTTGAACTATCTTCCCTTACTCATAAAGGTAAAAATAAACCTAGGAGAGATTCTTAGATTTATATTTAGCTTAACTACATTGTATAAGTTTTAAAGGGCTACCTCACACCTCTTCACTTCGGCCTGATTTCACAATCTACCTCTCCAAATTGTGTAATCATTGTTCATCTTTAGCTAAACATTTCCTTAAAAGTGGTCTGAAAAGGAATAAATTTTATAAATTTCCTTACCTTACTGAAGGTCTTAATCTTGCTTCACTTGTTGTTTGAAATTTAGGACTAATGTTTTTATAATATGTTTTCTTTGCCTTGGCATGGGAAATCAGAGAAGATGCTAAATCTGGGTATCTTTTTTCCTCAGCATAGGTTTTTACTGAGACATCAGACTGCCCCAGATGCTGACTTTTGACAAAAATGCATTATATCAGCAGTGCCATAGTGTAACGCTCAATTCTGCAATGCTTTCCCCCTCTATCCTGTGCTGTTACATGTTCCTGGGCAGGCAAGCCTTACAAGAATGCTGTTATACAGCTCTTGTTTAGTGTTTAGATCTTTAATATTTAGATCTTTAAAGCATTTTGTGTCTACGCCTAGCAGGCTTTTTGCCAGTTCTCCAACAATGTAGTTGAATCAGTCACTTGGAGCCTATTCCATGATAGTGGGTCCAGCAGTCTGCTCTGGGTATGGATCTTGTTCGTCCTGCAGCCTACATGCCTCTTTGCCAAACAATGATATAATCAATAAGCTGCCAGCTCTTGGATCAAGGATGTATCCAAGATATTTTAGGCTTATCCAATTACTGAATAATTGTGTTTGCAACAACCAGCTCGTGTTCAGCACATTTGGTTATTAGAAAAAAGATGATTGCTGCTGACTCTCTCAGTGCCAGCACAGCCAACAAAAGTCCACTTTACTATGTTTCCACTAAACTTAAAAAAGTTACCTCTGAGCATCTGTTTTCCTATTTGTGGTGTCACTATAATGACATCCAGTAACTCATTCCTAAGCAGTTTATTCACATTGCTGTCCTCCAGTGGGGTTAGCATGTAGGCATTAAGTATATTGTCAGAATGCCTCCAATTTTCTCTCTTCTCCCCACTACACAACTACCAAGCACCCAATGATAGTTCCTAAATTCAGAACCAGGCCTTGAAGCCACCCAGTGAGTCAGGAGAATGTGGAGTTATTCTGAAGTGTTGGTAGGTACTGCTGTGCTCCTGGAATCTCCTGTTTCTTCAGCAGCTAGCAAATCATTATATATCCACCTGTTAAGTAAGGGTTACCTTTCTTATGGAAACTTGTGTTTTTCGACGCTTTTCATTCTGCAGTCAGAGAAATAACCTATAAACAGTGTGGAAAGCTAAGACTGCAAGAATTCTAGCTGTGCTAGAACAGTCCTGCTTGAGGCATTTCTTTGAATACAAATGTAATAACTGCTCAAACAGGATAAAAATGTTAATATATTTTCATGGCCATTCTTTTGCACAGTTTGCTCTTCCAAGGAGATCCTAGGTTGCAGCAATTTTATAGTGATTGGTAGGAGAAGAAGTGATTTCAGCCCATAAATTCAATAGGATTTGGGACTCCTCTGAGAAAATGTTTCTTTAGAAGTCCTGTTTAAAATAGTTTGTTCCTCTTTTGCACTTGGTAGGTAAGTATAAATAAGTTGCAAATGGAGTTGCACGGGTTGAGTTTTTGCAACATTTCTGTAACTCTTGATTTCCCTAGAAGGACTTTAACTTTGAAATTTGAGGGGAAATTAAGCAAAACAAATCAAAGCAGTGGATATGATGGACTCACAACTAAGCATTTTTACATGCTGTGGAGCAGTGTACATTCAAGATGAAAGGGTATTGAGAGCAGAAGCAGATACCCCTGGATCAACAAGTGAGTTTCAGTCTGTATCCAGAGGTATGTTCATTACTATAGCACATAATATGAGCTCCCAGGCAATCACAGGGTAAACACTGAGCATATCAGAGATGTAAGGTATTCCAGTGGCATTGGTCATGGTTCAAAGAAAAGACAGTTGCCTGTCAGTCAATAGCCAAAGGGAACCACATACCCTCCTGGAAACAGATAAGAACTGGCATGGTAGCAGCTCGGTTTGCAGAAGCAAATAAAAGAAGGGATTAAAAACAAGTGGTAACATCACTTTCTTTTTCTTTTTTTTTTTTTTTTTGGTACTGACAGCTTTAAAAATCACTTAAAATCCACATAAAAGTACAGTATGTGGGATTCAAATAAACACAAGTGGCCTAGTAATGCACTAGTGTGCGTGTAATTATTTTAAAATCTGGTTGCACAACAATGAACTCTGCTTTTCATCTTAATCTCATGGAGAAGAGATTTCTGTGGTCTTGGTAAAATGCAATCCACACCAGGCTTGGACTAGTCTGGCCACCCAGGTTTGCCTTTTCATATATCTGATAGATGTGTTTTGACAAGTTATATTAAGTACAAAGCAGGCCACCAGAGCAGCATGTGGAGTTGATACAGACAGAGACAGAAAGGCAAATAGCAATATGAACACACTTTTGTAGGCAATATTTGCCATAACTGAGTACCTCCCATACATCATATTACCACACTCCATGAAAAATAAAAAAGTCATGCAAGAAATGGGGCCTGCAAACTTTTCAAAGATAATATTTTATGCAGGATTTACAGCTTTTACATCTTCCTTATCTAAGTAGGGGTGGGTGTTTTTTGATGTTTTTTTTTGTTTGCTTGTTTGGGGTTTTTTTGTTTGTTTTGTTTTACGAACTGAATTTTTAGCCTTGATATACCTTTCATTTTACACTGGCTTGATTAAGAGGAATGCTGGAAGCCCCATTTCCACTCTATCCTTCCCTTTCTATTAATACCACTGTGTGTTTCAATTATGTCAGTCCTCTGAAAACTGGTGCAAAAACTTCATAAGGGAAAAAAAAATATGCTGGCACAAGTACACCTGAACTGATTGCCCTTTTCTTTCACAGCTATCTTGAGTACATCACCATCATCCTCCAGAGCACTCCTAAACAAGTTTTGGCAAAAGCAAAAACAAACACTATTTTACAACATCTTTGGATGCACTTCCAAAATGCAATACTAATTAATCAGTAGTCTCCAAGAGACTCAGCTAAATACTGCTGGCTCTTTGACACTGATCTCTGCTTTGATGTGAATACAGAAAGCATGCGAGCAAACCCCCTAGAAGAGGTAATGGGTTTCAATTATTTATTTGTTTGGAAGACAGGGGAGTAGAAGGTTAGCAGTAAGTACACAGTTAATCCTGCTTAGGCCCTCCCAACAGTGAGGGCATTTAACTCCCTGCTTTCCTATGCTGTCATTGTGCCAAGTACTTTACAAAGTAGAAGGTACTTAAAGGACATGTATACTGTCAAGCCTCCTATAAAGACTATTATTTTTAATTATTCATTATCAACACTACAGAGTTACTAGCTCAACATATAGGCCCTTCCCCTTGCTGCATTTAACTGTCATTGGTTTTCAAGTCAAGAGTGTGTATTCTAAGTGTTAGCTAGTCATTAGCATCATATTCTCCAGACACTATACAATCATCCTAATAATTGATTGTAGTGAAGGTAGTCACTTGTATTCCACACGATTCTCAACCATGAACTTTGTCCTCTGTACTTTATTATGCACAGAGAAACATCTTGATGCTATAATCTGTCTTCCTCACAAATTTACATCAAAGGGCAACAAGCTACATACTGCTTTTTCAAAACATACCACTTGTATGATGCTGTAAAAGCACCTGCTTTTTCTGAAAGGCATATTATTAGTAAATATGAAATTATAAAAAAAAAACCAACAATAATTGAAAACCCTGTGCATGTATGGCGAGAGAAAGAACATATGGGTTTTTTCTTTAGAAATAAAGCCTATTAAATGATAGTGGAAAGCCTGTGGTGTCACAAACAAAAGCAGGCTGACTATGAGAAGCAGTCTGTACAAGTAAGAGAAATCTACAATACTGGTGATAGATACCTGGGGTGAAAGATCTGCTTTCCATGTTGATTGGACCAATTTAAAGTCATTTCACATTTTTAAATAATTTATTAGTTGTACTGTTTTTCTCCTTCCATTCGCAGACATATCTAGTGCAATATATAGATGTTGAGACTTTGAAGTTTTCAGGATATTTGTCCCTAAAAGTTTTAAATCTGATTTTGTAATAGAAATTCACCGGTTCTAAACATAGTTCTTCAAAGTTGCAAATGAAAAGGGACAAAAAGAAGTCACTGAAATATTTATGAAGATGAGGAGAAAAAAAGAAATGATAAACATCAGCTAATTGTAACTCCATTCCCATCTTCTCCTGCCAGACTAAAGCCCAAAGCCAATTTGATATTTCACCTCTAGAAGATAAAATGAGAATCTTCCCTACATGTTTGATAGATTAGAGCCATGTACAGAACTCTTGCATCAACAGTGATTAAGCATATATTTGTATATAGGAAATCAATACCTTAAAAATCTGGGCAGCCTACTCCCATCTGTACTATACAGAAACACATTTCACCAACTTTAAGTAAGAAAATGGGTGTCTTTTTCTCCCAAAACAATGCACAAAAGTGAAATTATACAGTCAAATGATAGCTAATCCTTTAAGGAGGCAAGAACACACTATATAAAAAACTGAATTGTTTAAAATTTTGTGTCTTTGTGTGTTTTTAATAAAAAGCCTTCAAAATCAGATACCATCTCAAAGAGCTTTTGACAGTGTTTTGGGGCCAAAGTAGCATCATCTCACACAGTCAGTGTGATACAGTATTATGAATGGAAAACCTTTCAGTAGTGGTAATAGAAGGTGACTATACATGCTCATCACAAATTAAATGCTAGACTGCAAAGTCCTCAAGTTGTGTGTTTCTTCTGTATTTGTGTTTGACTTTGAGGTCTTTTGGGATTTGCTTTTTCTAATCATAGAATGATTTAAGGTTATTATCAGCAAAACAGGACCAAAAATGGATTAATCAAGAAGTGAGGCTACAGAGCAGTAGATGTGCAGTCACTACCATTTTACAGAAAATTACCTCATCCATGCAATTACCAACTGGTTCACATTCCATGATGTCCAATGAATTTATAACCACACCTCTATCCAAATACCCATATCACTTGAGGCTATAGAAAGGTACAACACTAAAATCCATGTTTTACACAAGATAAAATGAAGAGCTAAGTATTAGTTGCTTAACCTAGATAGCCTTCGGTCTGTGACTCAGCACGTGTGAATAGTTGTTAAAGTTAGGCAACACGGTTGACTGGATTGGAAAGATCTCAGAGAAGAAATCTAGCTAAAATGGAAATTAATCCAGCTCTTTTCTTGTCCTAAGAAGGTGTAAAGCACGAAAATCTTCTTCAGCAGTCACTTGGGTCACATAATGTCAAAAGCTACAGGCAGAAAGAAGAGAAGCTAATCAGCCATTGTTGCTTGTTCAGTCTAATTTTGACAGAGGGAACTCACGACAGTATGATGGACATCGAAGTATGAGTTGAGTCATGATCATGAGATATGCAACTTCCCTATAAAATAGGACACTTCACGTCAGGAAAATGGGTGAAGTTTTCTTTTACAGAATGGAACGGTATTTGAAATACTGATATGATCCAAAGTATTTATTTACTATGTGTCTCACATTTTATCCTTAACTGGCTACTCATAGATGACTGCAGCTTTTGCACATACACAAGGCCTTAACAGATTTATAAACGGCATCATTTCTGTCTGCTAAAGTAATCACTAGACACGCTTAACAGACATTGCTTTCTCCTCAGGATACCAGCAGTATCAGTTATTTTTCTGAAGCTGTCATTCAAACAGCTATCAAGACTCTTCATGACTATTAATAACCTATTTTTCCAGTAGTAATGAGTGGATTTCTTGTTGCTTTCTTCTTGGAGAAGAAGGAATACTTCTAATAGATAGATATTACACAAAGCAGTATGGTTTTAAAAGAGAAGTGGGAAGTCTGGTGAACACAATGAATTGTAACATTCTTTTTTACTATAGTTTTTGTGGTTGCAGGAAAGCATATATTTGCCTATTAATAAAAAAGAAAAGATATGAAGTAGATTAGTATTTTGCAGATAAAGTAACAATGTGGCTACTACGGGGTTCGTTTGCAGTATGTATCTTAAAATACCAGGGTTAATATTGTCTGATGCATTCTATAGCATTTTGCATTTTCTCAAGTGTGATTAACTTTCACTGTGCAAAAGCCTGGTATCTATCTTTCTTTATTAGGTCTTACTAAGCTAGGGAATCTCTGACAGTTCTTCAGTCCTTGGTCACTGAAGACATCTGTTAGACAAAGTCAGTTTTCTAGACCTGACAGTAGAACTAACTTCTAAATCTTCTACACCCTTAGAGTCTCCTCTCTGATGTGGAAGTTTTATATAAGAAAGTACATTTCCAAGTCCCATTTCAGGAAGCTGTTTCAAATCTTTTTTAGTGAACTTCTTCTCATCTTCACCAATTCACTGATCCATGCTTCTCATGCAAACCCAGAAAATGCATGCAGTACATTATATGTTCCCCTATGTAACTATGGCTGGGCTTTGTTAACTTGTAAGTAGGTTATAAATGATATCTGATGAATGATTACAAACTGTAACAATGTAAATAAATTTGGCCTGTTTGGTCCAGATGCTAGCTGAATTCAATTGCTTCTACTTGAGGTCCATATGTGGAATATTTAGTAGTCTTCAGCATAAAAATTTTTGTTCAGCAACGAAACGTAAATATTTCCTTATTCTTTATAAGAGTAAAAGGTCAAGTTCTACTAAATTGCCCATATCACATTTTTCAATATTAGAAATTTATCAAAAGCTCACATTTTTGTTATAAAAGGAGTATTCATTTATCCACAATAAATATATTTAGTAAGTGACTCTCTAATATAATAACCTTCTTGCTTTTTACTTTTGTCAAAGTATATAGTGTTTCACAGTGTGAACAGCAATAATGATCATGTGTTCATATGAGTAGATTCAGTTTGGCAAGTCTTGTTAGTTGACAGGTATGTAATACACTTGCCTTGCAGCTTTGGGACCAGGTTTCAAATACAGCCTTCACTGAAGTGAGTGAAAATCATTCAGATCTCATAACTGTATCAAGTGACAAGTAATGTGAATTGAGTCAGTATGTGTACGGGACCTGATGTACACTAGCCAGTCAAAAATGCTTCCCTTTATTCAGTTGCACTTCTCTCTCTGACCATCAGAATGAAGATACTTAAGGCAAGGGATTAAGGCCAACAACACAAATCTATCTTTCTGAATATATTCATATCTTTTCAACAAGACAGTTATGTGCCCAGCAGCTGTTTCCTTGGCTTTGGACTTGTGTCCACTAAAGGAACTCAAGTCCCTCACATATACAATGAGGGCACTGTATTAATTGTCAGCATTAACTGCCAAAAGCAGCAATTCTATCAAGTTGATGTTGACTCAGACAAGAACTTGTCCTGACTGGGTTACTTTTTAACGCTGCTGGACACCTCTCACTGATAATGTTTTCATTGCTCACCAAAGAGTGCAAAATGTTGGCATCTCATTCATGCTTGTCACTGCCATGATATCACACATCGTCATTTTAAGAGGAAAGAAGTTAATACCAGTAGTCTTTGTTATATCATATACCAAGAATATGTCACTCAGTCATGTGAAGTCATGGTCAGAGAAGGAAGATGGATGTTATATCCAACAGCCAATGGTGCTACTGTGTATAGGTAAGCTTCTCCCCCAACTTTAGTCAATATAAAACAGCTTTAATAATAATATTTAAATGCATACTGGACACTTTGAGAGATACAGCTGTTTTAGAATGCTTTTATCCATGGGCACAATGTACTGCATATACAAGTACTAAATGACTGGCAATTATGTTTAATTTAAATACTTCAAAACTCACTTTCTTCCACAACATGTTTTCATGCATGTATGGAAGTGTAATATAGATGGAAGATCTCCCAACTTAGAAAAGAAACTCTTTGTATTTTCACTTCCTAGCATGGTTAGGACAGATGGTTAGTAGCATGGATGGGATATATTTATTGCTCCTCCTTGCAACATGGTCGTATCCTCAGTGACAGATGAGATTGAAATACATAGTGAGAGAGTTCTTACTACACCAGCAAAGAAGGAGGAAGCCATGGGCAGGGAAGTGAAGGAATTTGGCTGTTGTCAGACTTGAATTCTCCTTTCCTTTACTCCCTTACTTTAAAGATTCCTTACTTGAATGTCGCAATCCTTTTTTTAACTCAGCCCTGACCTCTGAGGTTTTCAAGCCTTTCTCATTCCTGCTACTTCTATCTCTTTTCTATTTATTACACACATTACTTCATTTTTTTCAAATTTTTTCCACCCATGCCTCAATTTGCATATTTATAAACTGAATACTTCAAGATGTTTTCTTCCCTTCCTCCACCTCAACTGTATATGTGTTCACTGAATGCCAAAGAAGCATGGCTGAAGGTACCTCAGGAGTTCAGGGACTGCATTGCTCTGCTTCAAGGCTTTCTGCTTTATCTCATGTTATGACCGTGTTCTGTATGCTATTCGCAGCTCCTCCCAATTCATTTTCATATGCTGATGGATTTCAGTTACATACTGGAAGTAGCCCTGTTACCTTTTAGGCAGTGTCCTCCACATTCAAAATCAAAATTCCAGCTATTCCTTAACACGTTTAGCTATATTTCTTATTAAACAACTGTATAAGCTGTTTATAAAGTCATCTAATGTGATTATACTTGAAGATTATTCAATTTTTTGGGTTAGTATCATGGACACCACTGTTAGTAATATGACTATCGTATCCTTTTAGAGTAATTGTAGATAAACTAGATTTTCTTCAGAGCAAGAAAAAGAAAAAACATGACTAACAAGTAAAAATATACTGTAGCACAGTCACCTGCTTTCCATGTTGTGCCATTCAAGCCATATTTTTGGGAACTGTAAGAATGTCTATTCCTCGTGTGTTAATAGCTTGCATGTAAGCATGCGAGAATTTAATGTGTTCATCGTTACCCATAAAAAGTCTCTTGTAAGTTACTTCTAATAGTACTGTGCCTTTTTTGCTCTAAAATCACTGTAATGAGCATTAAAAAATCATCCTTTGCTTCCACAAGAGTCAGTAATGTAAATGAATGCAACAACATTAACAACAGCTGAAGATTTGGGGGTTTATGCCAATGTAACGATATTTTTCTTTAAAGCCTACTACAAACAAACAAAATAAATATGAATCATATTCATAGCAGTATGAATATACACACCTTTTTTTAAAATTATGACTTATAGTTGAGTCGGCAGGTAAAAAATATTAGAATGAATTAGTAAACATTCTTATGTCTCAAGTAAGCTGCATAGAAGTTTGGTCCATGTTTAAACTGTGAAGAGTATGAATCTCTAATTGGTATTATTTCTGTAGTATATAGAACTGAATTCACAGTGTTGGTGGCATCTGCCTCAAAGCTTCTTTATCAGAATTGTTCTGTGTAGCAGCTTGCCCATAAAAGATCCTCTACTTACAAGTTTGAGCTGTACAACTCTACTTCATAATTCAAAAACTACTTTGTAGAGCAATTAATTTGCCTAAATGTCTTGTGAGCTATCTTTAAAAGTTCAACATACGTTCAAATGTTAGAATAAATATATGGCAACTTGTCATGGCATCTGCATTAGTAAACAAGTTTTTTTGAGAGTCCTTTGATTCTGATGGTGGGTGGAACCTAGGAAAAGGCGCAAAGAATTTGTAACTGGGGGCATTTTCTTTTTTTTTCATCTTTTGCAGATTTTACACCTCTGATAGCATAAATCAATAATTAGAATAACTGCACAGCTCAAGCATAGATTTATACATAGAAGTTTTCTCAAGATTTAGTGTCCATTTTTTTATTACCAGAAGTCCATTTCGATAACAGGCCACTTAAAAAAAAAAAAAAAAAAAAAAGGCTACCACTTAAATCAAGAATCAATTAGAAACATTAGTAGAAAAAGGCCATGTTAACTTACATTAAACCCTAAATGAGCTATTTAATCTCCATTAACAATGCAGTTGTTAATCATTGTTTTTATCAAGATTGTAACAAGCAAAGACTTTAATTTCTCTCAAATAAATTAAAAATTCCCTTTGTTAACAAACCACAAGCAAAATTGACCTTCCAAATGAGAAACGGAATGCAATCTGTGTGTTCAATCACTTCTTGGTGGGCTGAGGACAATACTGGTGGAAACTAGAGTAAGCTATTTGGTAATTAGTGTACATCATCTTCTTTGAGGAAGACTCTCATCACAAAAGTATTCAAAAAGTTCTGACTCAGTACTGGGTCCTAAAGAACATATAAAATCATTCTATAGTCTTGTAGGAATATTTTTATTTTCAGTAAGAGCTAGCTAAGTAAGTACATAGTGCCTTCCTGATTCTTCCCTGTACTCTTTTATGAAATAATATATCTGTGAACTCATCAGAGACCACTTGCACTGTTTTTTGTACACTCAGTAATCACAGGCCTCAGAAGCAGGGAGAAGGTTACTAGATTTTTAAACTGATTAAAAAACCCACCCAAACCCTTCCTCTTTTGTGACTGATGCAATCTATTCTAATCTTATTTTCTTTTAAATGTTCCTATTTATGGTTGGCATTATTTGCATCAAAAGTGAAAAACTCTATTGGATATAGCAGGCAAGGAGTTGAACCTTTCTAAACATTTCCTGCATTCATTTTCTCTTTCTGTGAGAGATCTGTGACACTGGTAGGCTGAGAAGGAGATAGGTGAGAATGAAAATACCTTCTGGGATTTGTGGGCCTAGACAGCACAAAAGATCATAGTGCTGCTCTGTGTTAAGATTCTATGCAGAAAACAATTCAAATTTCAGCCTAATGTCCAATCTTTTACAATACTCACCCAAGCCTGGCCTTTAAGGCTTCCACACCCCTGATTTCTGACTGCAGCAGGTTAAAAAAAGAAATCAAACAACTGTTTAACCCAAGACATTTCTGCTAGAGATGGAAAACGTGAACCTTCCCTCTAGATCAAATGTTCATACAGTCATAAGAACATCAGGCATTTTCTTCATGGTTGGCTTACAAATATTCTCTCTCTAACACAAAAGAATGGGTACATTGCACAAATGCATCATAGGGAGCCTTGAGTCAGCAGTGCCAAGCATTCAGGAATTATCTAGGGGCTCTTCATGATAGGCCACTGGAGGTGAAGGTGACACTATGACTCTGGAGAAAAAGGAGGCATTCTGGCTGAGTTGATTCTTATGTGTTCTCTGCATTTAGTAATACACACATGTTGACAGTGACATAAGTTTCAGGGACAGAAGGGTTAAGATGCAACATGGCATTTATAATAAAGGCTGATAGAAACAAAATAGGAAAAATAATGAATGCAACATCATTAAATATTACTATGAGTTAAAGTTAAACTTGCTTAAGAGGAAAAAATCTCTCAAGAACTATATTTCAAAGTCTGACATTTCATTGCTTGGCACATTCCAGCAATGACTGAGAACAGAATGGAGATGTTGCAGTCTAAGAAGACCAGGCAGCAAAATAGTACACTTCACTTTTTAATGCGTGAGTGAATTTCATGTGTGCTGAACGTAGGAGCTGGTAAAGCAAGCAGGTGTTATGCAACTTTCAGTCAAACACACTCTGTTTCTGAACTGCCAGAGCCCTTCTCAGATGCTCCTGGTCTCTTTGGCAAAGAAGAGGATATTCGTAGCTGTGTGCAGGAAGGACCAGTTTATTTCTCTGGAGTGCTTACTTTAGACAGAACAGAGTTTTTCACCTAAGAAATAAAAGCTCATAACACGAATAATCTGAACCATCTAGACCCTATTGTAATTTTTATTTTTTTATGAACTCATAAAAGACTTGATCTTTCAGTCATAGTGAAGACTGTGGGTCAAGGGAGGAGATTGTGCTAAATATAGTAAAACAAATAGAATTTAGCAAACCCTGAAGGGAATAGGAAATTATGAAAATCCCTGTAAATAATCCACATTCTCCATAGAGTATGCAACACAGCAGTTTTTGGAACACAGACATGTTGGTAGAAGTATTGCTGCACAAGTACTAAACCATTCAGTGACTAGCCCCCAAAGCTAGAGGTGATTTTCAACACACTAGAGCTACCCACTGCCTAAGCTTATTCAAACGCAGTTTATTTGAACTACAGTGTCTTCCTTAACTTTCCTCATTCTTACTACCGCAAAATCAATCACCATCTAATATCTGAAGCCTGCTTTGACCAATCCTTTCCTTCCCTTCTGTGATCTATCCCTGATGCAACCTTTGGTTAAGTTTTTCCAGGTGTAGCCAGCTGGTCTTTCAGCCATCCCTGTTTACAGAGGGTTTTGAATAGCAGCTGTATCTCAAAGTAGAGTGTCTATGAATATGGTATTCTCAAAATGCTGTTTAAGGCTTTTCTAAGATAATAGTGGTCCCTACTTAATGTGCACTTTAGTAACAGTAGGGCCCTCTTAATCCATACTGATGCAGCTTTTTTGTACTTCATATTTAACTGCTCCTAGGAAAACAGCTAAGAAGAAGCCCCCTTCAGTCACCTTCAGATTGCCTGGTACCTGGGTAATTCTATATCAGTAAGGTGCTAGGATTTTTCCTCTCCTTGTATCTGCCTTTCGTTAACCAAAACAGAAGTAAGCTTTCTGTTACTTTTTAGTAACAGGGCTAGTTTTTAGTCTTCTACTGAGGACAACTGAAAATGTTTAGCTGCTTGCTAACTGTCCATTAATATTCAGGAGATGCCATGCTATCTCACAGAGATATTGCCAGTTTGGAATAAGGTCACTCTTCAGTTCAATTTTGCAGCAGTTTCCCATGCTTCTCTCTTTAAAGTGATTCAATTCACTATTACATTGCATTCAACTACACCTATGTATACTTGTGCAAAAAGTGAGTGGAAGCAAAATGCCATCAGGTTGGGATGGTACAAATTCATACAAACTTTCTGCTGAGGTAAACAAATGTGCAAGCAAGGAGTCAAAAGTAAATAGGTCCTTTACTTCTTTCTAGGGAAAGACCCTAGGAAACTAAAATCAGGGGAGTTGTACAGAGAAAGCTATTGGCCCTGAGAAAGGCTGGTATTGAGTTTTTCAGCTCTGTCTCCAGAAATCTTTTGGAAGCAATATCTGAAAATGAGGCTGTTCATATAAAATGTCAGAATATCAGAGTTACGATATTGTGGAAACAAAATGAGAGTCTTTATTGCAAACCTCTCTTCTTGCTGTGATAGTGCTAAGAAAATAACTACTCACATAAGTCCACTTGAAAAATTTTTTTTTACACTTGTATTTTATTTTGTACCTTACACAGCGCAGTCATTTCACTGTTTGTTAGCTTAACTCTCTCCTTCAATGTGCAAAATTTGCACTGACTGCAATATGCATCCAGCTTAGGTGAACTGTGGTTTTGGAGATGCAGTCTCCTTACTGTGCAAATAAGCAACTGCACGTAAAAGCTGCATGCCAAAACCAGCCTAACATAGAAAGGCAATTATTCTCAATTTTCTAATACTCTGATTTTATAGTGCCAAATGTGATGTTGTGCAGCCTAGCTAGTTGGTTTTGGTGATGAAGGTCTTGTACTTGGAAAGTACCCACTTTTCAATGTCTCTTTATAAACAATGGTTGCCAAATATTTAACTGCCATGGCAGCTGCTTGAAAGGTTAGATTTCTTACCTCCAATTCCAGCACTGGACTGTCTCAAAACCACTTAGCCCACTAAGAGCTTCCACAATTCACCATGGCTTTTCTCTTTGCTGGGGGGAATTTCCTTTCTCTTTCATCAGTTATTTCCTATTTTTCTACCAAAATAAAAAAGTCAAATGTATTTTTAAACAAAACTTTCAGACATTCTTGCTTAGACTGACCTCTGACAAGGAATATGCTTGTTCTGTGATTTGAGAGACAAAGTTTGAGACAAGTGGATACTAGACTAGGGCTTATGTAAATGTCTGATGTAGTCAAACAGGAATGCTCTAGAACACTTGTACTCGACCCAAGTTTCTTATGCTCTGCAAAATAAAAATATATGTACTGAAAACCAATCTTAATATACAAAAGGAAGAATTTACCTTCTGTGCCTAAAATACATTGAAATTATGAGAAAGACACCTCCAGGCACCTTCCTCTCACACCTGCCCTTCCAAAACAGCCTTTATTGAATCAGTGGTCTCTACATAGCTGCCACATGCTTGGAATGGCAGAAGTACAATACAATGTCTTAAAAAGATATAATCAAGCTAGATCTCACTAATCTGGGTTATATCTCAACTACAAAAGCTCTTTTGAGTAAAATAATTTCTTTATTAATGATCTCGCTGATAAAAATTACTTTAAAAATGTCCCTTTGCTGCTATTCAAATGAATGGGAGGAAAAGGTGGGTGTTTTAAGAGCTGTCTTCTTGTCATATCAGGATGGATCTCATTAGTGAAGGAAATGATTTTACCAGGAAAAAGCTTCTAAAACAAAAAAACATAACCTAACATAGATGAGAAAAATCCAAGTCAATTAGTCTAAAATAATCCCCCCAAATAAATCAAAATCACCACAAAAACAAACAAACAAACAAAAGCTTAAAAACTATCTCACTGTTCGCATTCATTTTTAGTAACAGGAGAAAGGACATTTCCCTCTCAAAAAAAATGAAACAATGTTCTAAGTTGAACTGAACTGGANCTGCTGTTGGCACAGTTATCGCACCAGGGGCCACAGGAGACCCCAAGTGATTTTCAGACTGTGCCTGGGATATCAATGATATAGGAACCATTTTACTAAAAAGAGCTTTCAGTATTAATCTACTATTCAACCTTGGTTAATCAAATCAAATATGATTGGAGGGGGAAAGGAATAATTCAAAAGCAGTATATCTGTTTCTAAAGCATTGCATTTGACTTGAAAAATAAACATGAAAGGATTATAATCAAAAGATACTTTCAAAGTAACTGGGATACATTTGCCCAGGTAAACCTACAACGCAATGCTTGGAACTTCATTTAGATGCAGTTAACAACAAGTAGTTGACAAAAAGGCAATTCAAACAGTTTACATGCACTGAGGGACCTCCTAGATTCTACAATAGCTTCATTGTAATTAGCCCTTATCCTTTTCCTTGGATGTTTAGCAGGGAGGGCTACAAGAGCCATAGACTTTTTAGACATTTTTGTTTCCTACTGCTATCAAAATAAAGACAGCTTCAGCTGGGTCCTGGACCAGAGTCAATGTGAGAGTTTGTGCTTTTTCTCTTTCACCAACACCATTTGTTTTGTTGTGAGACTTAACAGCTAAAATCCATAATCAGGTCTCTCAGTTAGTGTTGTTCTAAATTCAAAAGACAGTGTTGATGAGGAAAGGTCCTATGATAAAGGAGGATATGGTGATCTTCATCTATAAAGCACTTCCAGAAAGAATGAGAGGTTGGGAGGTTGTGCTGCAGATGCACAGTTGAGACAGGAACAGGAGCCTGGAGAAAACTTCACAACCAGTTCATGAAATTGCCCAAGCCTAATAATATGCATTTGGACAGAAACTGAGCCTAAGAGTTTGTGTGTGTTTCATAAACTGTGATTGTTATTACAGTATTAAAAAGAACGAGTGCAAGATCGCAACTGTAGACTTATAAAATGTCTCTGGTTTCCTGCTACAGGGGTTTTCTAATATTTTGATGCCTTTATTCTTCTTTCGTAGCCCTCCTCCGAGAAACAATATAGACAGCTGCAGATACTTATCCAAGCTGCAAACACAAACCTAGACAGGAATCAGCCTTTGATTTAAGTAGCCCTAAATTAATTTGAATCACAGTAAGACTACACACATCTGTGCCTGTGGATGCTGTTTGCTGTGTTCTGGCCTCAGAACTTTTGCAGTGATTTCTCAATGATTCAGTGCAGCAGCAGCTGCAGAGAGATCTGGAAAGCTCAGTATGTGAGTGTGTGTTCATCAGAACCCACTTTGGGTTTAGGATTCATCTTCCCATTACCATCACTTGGGAAATGTTAATTTATTAAACATTCATGTTATTTTCAACATGCTTAAAATAATTCTTGGTGAGCAGATTACTGAACATGTTTGGAATTCAGTACATGCTAGTTTTAAGGGAAGAAAGAAAGAAAAAATAGATTTTGTGTAAGACATGGGGTTTTTTTCCCATTTCAAAAGGCTGCTGGATTCTTTGACATACCTACAGCACAGAAATATACATGAAAACACACAAAAGCGCACCTGCACACACATATATGAATATCCACAGTGACATTTTTCTTTTGTTAAAACACTTAGAGGTTGGATGGCCTCCTATCATTCACATTTTGGTGTATTCTGTACACATTAAAACAAATTTGTTCATGTCAAAAAAGTGCATGCCATGGACTTTATCCTTCCAGATGAGAAAGCTGGTCTAAGGACTGATTGCAGCTATCTGAAATAAAAACACTGTAGGTGTATCCCACATTAAATGTTCGGCTTGAAGCTAGCAGTTAAGCATGTCACATTATTACATGCATAATAATACGATGAGCTGAAATGACAGAATGCCAGCTTCCCACCAAAATTAAAGCAACAAACACTAATTTCTTCTGAGGACATCAACTATCACTTTGCACAGTGGCGTTGGGAAGTGAAAGCATGTGGTACACTGGCAAAATGACATACCAAGGAGAATATATGAGAAGCCAGCTGGCTAGGGCAAGGAGCTCCTTCTATGGTGTTCTCAAGTGCTACCAGAGTAAGCAAACTATCTGAAATACCACATCATGTTTAAGGAAGGTACCAAGTTTTAAACAGCACAGCAAGTATAAAGTGTAAGTAAAAATGACAAAGTCTGTTTAAAAAAAGCGAGCTTCAGCTCCTTTCACTAAAGTCAAATTTAATATATGCATGAGTCTTTATATTTACTTAAGAGCAACCAGATAAGTTTGATGCATTAGAAGGTAACTATTTTGGGAATCTAAGCTTCCTTTCCTTCCATGAAAGACTTTGGATCTTTCTCACACTCATGTGTAAGACCTCACAAGGTTTATCAAGATGAAGATGTACTTTAATTACGTTAATATTTTATTTATGTTACAACTTCCCCCGATCATGTCTAACATAGGTTCTATTTACAGTCTTGCCAAATACCAAAGAACAGTTCAACAGAATATAAATTTACTTTTCAAAAGATATTACTTGGATACAGTTTACATTTGAAAGCCTAAATTTGCATTTCACTCTATCCCCCCCAAATATCAGCTTATTAAAAAGAAAATTGTTTTCAGGAGATATTTTGGAAGCAAACTTTTTTATTTTCCTTTTTTTCAGGAACTTTTAAATACTTTCACTGGTGCATACTTTATATTGTTTTGCTACATTGCATCCTAATTTTAGTTACCATAGGACTGCAAATAAAAAAGAGTTGGGTTTTTTTATTCCTGAAGTAGCAGTGGGTCATTGTTTGTAAACAAGAAATCTCACTAAGGAAATACATTCTGACTAAAACCTAAAAAACTAACCAGATCTCATTAAAAAGATTAATCACCTATCAAGGGTCTTTCTACATCATGTACATGAATGTTAATTGGAGTAAATGGACAAAAAAAATCAGCATAAACCTACTCTAGTACATAGCTGTAGCACATAATGCTGATTCTCAAGGGTGAATCTCAGACATTATAGTCTTGTCACATTGCCCTTTGGACTTCATCCTTTGGCTGCTAGAGGGAATACTTTCAGGAAAGGATCTGCTTTTCAGAAAACCACAGACAATATTCCAGGGCCACTGAATTCTTAGTAAAAGAGGGTAGCAAAATATTTTCTGTGTTCCTAATAAGCTTACAATACACAATAACTTCACAGGCAGTGTTCCATATTGTTCATGTATAACCATCACTTGTAATTAGATAGGTATTGTTATAAAATAGTGTATTACATGATGCAGTTTGCACTTTATATGTGAAACGAAATTGAGAAAGTATTCCTTTATTTTGCTTATTTGTGTATAATTTCACTTACAGCAAAATNCCTGAGCAAAATTTTTGCAACATCTAAAACACACCTTAACAAAAATTCAATGAGAAGACCAAGTGGAGATCTCACGTGCTATTTTAGTTCTCTCCATGTGCCAAACTGCTTTGCTCTTCACTGTGGCCCCATAGGTTACCAGGATCCCACTTTCAACACATGCATCTCTGATTTAAAGCACTGGAAAACTGACGTGTCTGGTTTCTGGCAAACCACAGGGGAAAAGAAACTCCAACCTCCAGTATTTCTGTGGTAAATACTATGCCAAAGATGAGCCTCTGACAGGAACAGGATTACAACTTTCACTGTTTTTTCCCTGGCAAAGAAGTGTTGTCATGTAACAGAATTCTGTACTATTCAGAAAGTTATGCCCTGCAGTGCTCACTCTGGCTGTATTTATATTGCTATCAGGTTATTCACAGATGTTGCCCAGATGAGGAGGGTCCCCCAGCCATAGAGACTGTGTGTGTACCTGCTGCACAACCAAGCCACTCTAGAGCTAAGCACACTGATGGGGTGTTTCTAGTGCAATGCCACAATTCAAGTCCTGGCACTGTTCCTCTACTACTCCCTCTTGTGATACTGTTGTCTCCTACTGTTTCACTGGACACTGCTCCAGAGTCAGCTCAGCCAGCAGTGGAGCAGCAGATGTCAGCATGCAGGAGATTTCCTGGGTTGTTTGGGGTTTGGGGTTTTTTTTTCTGAGGCAAGAAACTTCCAGGAGAGCTCAGAGCCAGCCAGTAACCAGCAGCTCTCACAAGAGAGGCAGGCAAGGCATGGGTATAACCAGGGCAAGGCAACCACACCTATATAAGAAGCTCTTAAGGAGCACAGCAACCAGGAGCACTGCAAAAAGAGCAGGCAAACAGATCACAGGACATCAGCTTGCATGGCAGTTTGAGCAGGGAGGGTGCTGAAGGTCTGCCAGCCCCAGAAGTAAGTTTCAACTGGTGACAAACTTTTCAGAAGGAGCTTATCCATGGTGTTCACACAGCAGGAGACCAGGCTCTTTACCCTTACCAGAACAGATGAGACAACCCAGAGAGAGATCTCATGGAAACATGCAGCCTTCCAGGTCTCAAGCTGTAGGGACTGCCAGAGTGAGGCGTGAACAGGTAGATGATCTACTTAGCCTGGTGGCAGAACTCAAAGAGGAAGCAGAAAGGTTAAGGAGCATCAAGGAGGCTATAATTACGTTAAAAAAACAACAAACTCAGGGCTACAGCCTGTGCTCATCTCTCTGGTATCAACCATAGTCATAAAAAGACAACTACTTTTCCCTTCCTTGGGATATGAGAACATTGATTCCATCCAAGTATTTAGCACATGTAGCAATCCAAATGATGGAGCTGACCAGGGGATTCCTGGCCTCACTAACTCCAGCATAAATCTAGATTTGTGTCCTCAAAGGGACTGCTGTGAGTTTGTGTTCAGAAAACTAAGAATAGAGTTTGGACCACTGCCATAGAAGCAGCAAAGAACCAAACAGAACATTATTAAAATGTCAGAGTTCATTTCTAGCCTTAATAGCTGTATACAACACCCCTGTTCCTTCACAAAAAGGAGCTGGAAGGTCACTGTCATTTCTGGTCTTGAAGACATGTGTCACTCATTTCCAGCCTCTTCTGATATTTGACAGTATGGACTTGCCTGGAGCACAGCAAGAATAAAAGATGACACAGCTCACTGAGCGAAATTTCATTAACAATTTTCCTCCTACTCAAATAAGAGCTCACCCCTGACCCTAAAATGTAGAGTTTGCTACAGAAGAGCCACTTGTGAGAGCTTCAGTTAATGCAATCCAGTCTTCAACAAAGTCAAGTCTCTGTCTTGGAGGAATGCTTGAATTGATAACAATCTTTACCAAAATGCTGCATAATTTGTAAGGGAGAAATGGGCTGCTTCAGAAAAGGAGGTCACTTTTTCATTGTCTAGTCTGAGTTTATTGCACCAAGTGAAACTAAAAATACAGCTTCTCAGCGAAAAATCACTGCATGTCTATGAGCTATATTTATACACTCATACTCATGTTGTAATTAATAGTTTACTCATAATTTGCAGATTAGATGCTATATTTCATTTCCGTAAAACAGGAAATTCCGTTAACAATTTAATTACTAGTTTGCTGAGGATATTTTGTGTTGCTGTAAAACACTGATACTTTTCTTTTTACTGTAATATGACCTCTTCAAATGCTACAGCTTACATTGCTCATGAGAAGCAATGTTGCTTGGGTTAAGTGGCTTCTAGATTCACCAAAATGTTTTCTGCTTTAGAAAGACTGTACATAGAGCCTGATGCATTATATGTCATCATAACACATGATACTATAAATGAGGATTTATATTCTTACTACACACATAACATGAAGTTTCAGTTGGGTGAAATGCCACTTGCACAAAAGCAAAAATTAGCTTGAAATAAATCTTCCAACCCTAACATTCCCGCACTTGGGGGAATTCTGGGTTGAACATTTTGGATTAAACAAATCTGTAATATTAAATGTCAATAGTTGCTAAAGTAATTTCTTCTCTCCCACCTGCTCAGACACAAATTAAGATGATCTTTAAAACAAATGATGTCACAAACAATGTTCTACCAGCAGACACTGCACTGTCATAAAGCATGTCCAGAAGAGACAGTCTTCTCAGAATAACAAGAAATGGGATAAGAGGAAATGACTTCAAGTTGTGCCAGGGGAGGTTTAGTTTGGATATTAGGAAAAAATTCACCAAAAGTGTTGTATGGCACTGAAACAGGCTGCCAGGGAAGTGGTGGAGTCACCATCCCTGGAGGTATTTAAAAGATATATAGATGTGCTGCTTAGGGACATGGTTTAGTGGTGACCTAATAGTGTTAACAGACTTCATGAGCTTTGTCTCTTCCAACTGAAATGATTCCATGATTCTGAAAAAAACAACAAACAAACAACAAAACAACAAAATAACACAACAAGCAACCGAATCAATAACTTTGGAGTTTCCACTCTGGTCTGTAAAGAAAGGTTAATTTTCTGTGTGGCTGTAACTTGTCCTGTTGAAAAAGTTATTACAGGAAAGGGTGATATCAACCATTTGTGGAGACAGAAAGAAAGAGAAAGCTTAATGTTACTTTAATATTTGGTTTAAACTTAAAATCTAGTTTAAAGACAGTTGTGGTGTGGGAGTGTGGTCATTTTAAGTAAGCAGTGTCTTATGTTGTTCTCATTTGTAATGTTCCTAGTAACTGAGAGAGCTGTGACTGATAAATAATCAGTATCTACAAGACTATATAAATTAAGCAGAATATCAAGATGAAAGGAGTCAAGAATCAAAAGAGATTTTGAGACGGTTCCCAAACATTAGATATTTCCTTTCTTGACAGAACTCTTTTAAAAATCTATCATCTTTCTAAGCAATGGAACTGCTCCAGCAGCAAGCCACTGAAAGAGTCTGATACAAGGTTTATTTTTTTCTTATTATTATTTCTGAATATTAGAAAGTAGGGATATTATTTTAATTTTAAATTTCTATCCTTCCAGTGAAGAATATATTAGTTTAGACAGCTACATCAGAATCTTAAAGCATGAGATAGGGCTGTATGGGGGAGACCTGTTCAATGTGGGCGACCTGTCTCCCAAATTCAGTTCTCGTACTTCATCTTTTAATTTATTCACGACGCCTTTGCAATTCACACCCTCTGATCTCCTCTTGTATAAATCATATTGGCCCTTCTTATTCCTCTGGTAGCTTCATACTGGTAAATAATATGAGGTACCCAGAAATAAGACAATATATATCTTCACATTTTATCAACTTAACACATCACATAAGACTTGCACTTCAAATGAAAACTTAGCTGAGGAGCTTACATCTCTCTTACCTCCAGCAAATAAGGCTTAGGAAAGTTTTGAGCTCCATGGAGACAGACAAAGAATGTAAAGGAACGCTTCACATTATGAGAAACAGATCTCTGAAAAGTTACAGAAATGGTATCTGTATATCTACACCAGGTCTCTTTTACTTCCTTAAATGATATTTTATAGAGAATATAGAATTCTTCAGTTTCCCTTCATTTTTAATTAAAATGGCTACAGTGTTAAAAGAAGTTCGACTATTTTAAATCAGGTTTACTTTCATATTTAAAGATAGAAAGGGAGCATTTATAGTTTCTTTAACACAGCCTAAAAATGTGAGTTTACTCTGAGGGTGAGTAAAATTTTCAATGATTTCCAAGGTAACTGCAGTTTTGTTCTTCTGGCTGCTGGTCACTAGTCTCTCTTTCTAACCAGAAGGCTCAGGATCAACTTCTCAGAGTCCATCTACAGCCTCTAGTAGAGATTTGTTACTCCATTACAGCCTGTAACTTCAATACTCATAGTAATCAGTGAGACTGTTAAACTATAGAAAAAATCCTTAATTGCATTAGCCAGAAAAAGGGACATCTTTGGAAGAGTAAATGAGAAAATGCACCAACTGACTAAGAATTTGGATCCAGAACACTCCTATAGGACTTCATGCCTCCCATATTGTCCTCTGTGCTTTTTCTCTATTTACTTTGCTCTTTTATGTTTATTGTTTACCTGGAAAGAAAATTCAGTGAGAACCATGAAATACAAGTAATCATCAATGTTTGCCAATAACCAAAGGGAAGTAAATAAGGTATTAGCCACAGAACATCAGCTACTAAATGCCTGGAGAGTGGCCAGTCTGGCTGGAAATCTGTATTCCTTTTTTTTTCCCTGCTGTCATTTATGTCAGTCTTGAATAGATTCTGTTTCACTGTGTGGTGGATTACACCCTGAGCTTATGGCTATGAATATGGGTTGCTTGCTTTGCTCTCTCTGATCATGCTCCAGTGGTATTAACACTTGGGGTCAATCTGGATTATCCCATGTTTAAAAGATGGCAATTAAACACTTCAGTTCTTAATTTCTGAGAACTTCTTCCTTATATGAAGAGCTAAAGCAATTGCTCACACAGACTTACTTCAGCACGTACTTTGCCAGTTTCTTTTTGCTGGTGGTCTGGGTAGTGGTAAGGGGAAAAAGAAATAAGACCTTTGCCCAAGTATTCTCCCTTGGATGAAACAATTGATACGAACAAGTTGCAAGGAACTTAAAGGTTGAATGGGTGACTTCAATCATTTGCAAACTCGGAGAAAAACACAAAGCAAAGCAGAAAGCTATCTTTAACATGCCAAGTACATTAGGTGGAAAGATGAGATCATCCTATAGGTAAAGGAGATTTTCCCCTAAAATATATCTCTGATATCATGAAGTAGTTGGTGTGAAAACCTGCTTGATATGTTGTAGCTCAGATATTTTAGCTCACTATTTATTTTTATCCTCAGTATGTTAACTAGGAAGGCAGTGTCAGAACTACGAGAAATGAAGACATTTTGAGAAAGAAAAACATTTCAAACAAGATTAGAAATTATTATGAGAAAGACTTTATTTAAAATATTGTTAAATCTTTCTAAAGGCCTTGTTCTACAACTCATGCTGGTTTAATCAGGACTGAAGAGGCAGCTTCATTTCAGGTGAGGTTTGGGGCTCAGAGCAACCTGTTCTAGTTGCAGATGTCCCTGCTTTCTGCAGGGCTCTTGGGCTAGATGACCTCTAAAGGCCCTTTGCAACTGTAACCATTCTACAATTCTGAGATTCAAGGGCCCTGACAAAGTGAGCAAAGAGCAAATGAAAGCAAAAGACATCTTCTTAGACTGATTGTGTATGATCTTTTCTAGCTGGCCTATGAATTCCAAGCTTGACCATAGTTTACTATCTGCTTTTTTGAATGTATGAAGTATGTATTACCTCTATATTAAGACCAGCATAAATCAATTAACATCATTTTTTATGATTACTTTATTATTTTCTCTCTTTTTTTTTTTTTGTTTTTGTTGTTGTTGGAAAAAAAAGTGACTGCATGACCAGAGAGCAATTATATGTCAGTACCAATGTTATACTTAGGCTTCCAAAAATTTCACATATTCTCTGACAGTATGCAAGGAACATGAGCTACCAAAGGTTTAAAATAGCCCACATAGTCATAGGATTCCAAAAGGCCAGAGTACTTACAAGTACCCTTAACCATGAAGGTATTAATCAGGGTACATACCATCTCATCCACATCTAAGAAGCCCTGCAATTCAACTTAGAACTTTTATGCCTGGTCCCCAGTTTGCTGCAATTCACAGCACCTATCTGCATGAACTGGGGATGGAATAGCCTTTTGAAAGTAACTAACTGAAAAAATTAGAAGGATTTTTGAAGATTTTAGGACCAGTCCAGGAGCCCTGTCCTTCTGTCAAAGTACAAATTATCCCCATGTGGTGATGTCCATTCTCTTAACTGTCATGTGCTCATTATGTAGAGTGCTGAACACCAAATAGTGAAAGCACAGCAGTAGAACAATGAAACAGGCTTCAGAAGCTACTAAGTGTCCAATCAATGAGAACCTAATGAACTACAACATGTAATATTTTATAAGGTATTCAAATTAACAAGGAGGAAAAAAAAAACAACAATTGTGCAATTTACTTATTCCAATCTCATCAAATGAAATAAGCTTCATCCTCCAAAAATGCAGCCATAACTGACATTTGGGGAGGAGAGATGAGTGGAAGGTAGGATCAAGCCAAAATTCCTTTAAGAACATAATTACATAGTAACCAGCTGTCATTATTTGAGGCAGACTCTGCATCAACCTTTTTTGGTGAGGTAGAAAAAGAGGGTTTTTTTCCTGTATCAGTGCTTGGGAAGAGAAATATGAATCTGTAGAATATGTGAGTGTAAAGCTGTAAACTATGTCAACATAATAAGGGTAGTTGGAATCTTTAGCAAGAACTCATATTTTGTCAAATTCAGTATATTTACCACTCACGATGAAGGCAATTTTTTTTTTTATCTGCCCACAGCCTTTTCTTCTCTATCCCATTTGCCTTATTTTACTGTGAGTCTCATTCCCCCCTTTGCCAAAACCTCCTGGATCTCATTCTGTAGAAATAACAATAATTAATAAATCATGTAAAAGGTAATCTCAGGAAGGTGTTCTGTCCTTTCTAAGCACCAATATGTAGAACAACTTCTGGATAGAGCTGTTTTCAATTAAATTGAAATTTAATTTTCAATTAAATGCTGGCAAAGACATTATTAGCTCTTTCCCCAAGGTGAGAAGGTGCCAGCAGATATCCAGGTAGCCTCTCTGACAGAACACACCATTGGCTTTCTTCTCTGCTGAGCTGCACAGTCAAGAATCTCTGTCCTTTAATCATCTTCTTCCACTGAGACATACATCTTTAAATGAGAAACTTCAATTAATATGCCTCTGAATTATTGTTTCTCCTATTTTTTTTTTTTAGAAAAGCTTGGTTTGTATTGTTGTGGGTTTTATTCTGGTCATGACTGGGGGCATTGTTTTTTGGGGTTTTTTGTTTACTTGTTTGTTTTGTAGTTTAAGTCCCCTTAATCCATTTTATATTGGCTTCTATTTCCTTCCCTGACAGAAAAGGTGCCTACAAAATGGTTCATTCTCATCTCAGCTAGCTACACATATTAGCAATTCTCACAGCAGTTTGCAAGTATAGTTGCATATCCTCCTTCTTGAGAGTGGTTATAGTTTTCTTTTTCCACAGCAGTTGACATTAAGTGTCTTCTGTATTTCCTGCTGCTCCTGTTTGCATGTGATAATGGTTAGCGTCAACTTCACTATCTCTCCAGTTCTCTGTGAGTGCCTCTTTCCTCTTGTACATTTCTCCATGAAAAAGAATAAAATAAATTTATATTTTCATTTGTAATTCTGTGCTTAAATTGGAAGAAAAGCATTTTGGATTCTAGACTTCTGCTTCCAGCTCTTCTACTGACATTGTGGCTTTTTACACCAGTGAGATGAAGTCTTGGAATTACACTACATGAGCCTTGTCTGTGGCACAGTGCTGTTTTTGAAAGCAGAAATCTGAATTAATTGTAGTTTCAAGTGCATGGTCTTAAAATGTTTTGATGCTGTTACTTCCATGATGACCAAAGAAGCATTCTTCTTAACATCATGAATTTCTTAGAGATTCCTTATCCTGCATTAGTACAAAACCAATAACATAAAACCTTTACGCGGTGCTCAGAGCTGCAATGTGTTTGTGCTGTTTCTTTCAGGATCGTCATGGACAGCCACTGGAGCAGGTGACTTCTAGGAATTAGAAGCAATTCTATATGATGTAGGACAAATCTCACTTTTCCATCAGTGAAAGGAGGCAAAAAAAATCGCTATTGTGTGCATTTGTTTGGATAGTTATTCCAATAGAGGGCCCTAAGAAGGTTGCTCAGGATTTTAGGGACCGTGAACACATGTGGGATGTTCAAATTACATAAATGACTGTCTAAGGAGCTCACATCAGTTTAAATTTTCACCAGTCCAACAAAAACTCGAAAAATCCAATCAAAAATTTCCCAGTCTGTCTCATATTCATGCAGCAGTAAGACAAAAGGATGCAACTGCATCAAACTCTGCTTTAGAGTCTGACTGTAAGAAGTAAGTTATTATTATTTGGATTTTTTTTTACAGTTCTGTGTTATTTGTTGGCTCACAGATCTTTCTTTTTCTTTCTCACACCTTATACTTTGTCATGACAGCCTCAAAGCAATTGCTCCCAAGACTACATTAACAAAACTCACTCAGCAATGCAGGTGCAGCGAAACAAAAATGAAAATGAAAACAAAACAAAACAAAAAAAAAACCCAGGAGAAAAAAAAAAACATGACAGAACTGCTTTGTTTCCCAAATTATCATTGTGCAGTCCAGACGTGGAGAAGCAGCAAACAGCTCTCGCTCGCACTGTGGATAATTCAAGAAAGCTCTTCTTAGAACAATGGAAGCAGCCTCTTGTATTCAGAACATGAGCTGTCAGCAGGAATTAATGTCCATCAGATCTTCCTCATCGCCTACTGTTTCACTACTGGGCTGACCCAGAAGGTGTACTCGTGGGGTCAAGGGGGAAGGCAAAGCAGAGAAGATTGTAACACATTCAGTTTAAAGAGTATTATCAAGTTAAGTTGTTTTTAACTGCCCTTCAGGGACTGTAGTAGAATCTCAGTTTGTTTTTAAAGAATGGAATTTTTGACCATAATGGTAAAAGCAGAATAAATGCTACTAACTCTTGGACTTAGCTCTTTTTTATTTTTTATTTTTTTTTTAATTATTATTACTGTTTTAAAGCCAGCTGCAACACATGGGGTTAAAGATGTAAAATCTCTGCATGGTGCAATAAAACTGATACTGATATAGTGTCCCCCTACTGTAGGAGGAATCTGCAATCAGGGCTTCCAAGCACATGCAAAAATAACTCTTGGATCAGTCTTCTTGTCTTCCAGTAGACTTGGCAAGAAAGACAAGCCATATGTGAAGCCAGCCATATATCAGTTATGTGGTCTTAGATATTTGCAATAAAACAAAGGACTTTGCTGTCAACCCTCCTGATTTCATGAAGCCTTTACAGCTCACAGCAATGTCCCTTTATCAAAAGCCACAAAGTTATCCTTAGACATGTGCATTTCTTAGGGAAAATATTCTCTGAAATAACTATCTATGATTAAATCCATCAGGGAAAAGGGAAGACATGAAAGAACCTAACAAAGTCAGCCTCAGCCATACTGAATGCATCTAGATATACAAGTGGGTGTAAAGAAAAAAATTAAAAGAAGTAATATTGGGGGACAGAGGGAGGGTGAGGGAATTAAAATATGCATACACAGGACAAGAAAATCTTTGTGACAGTGATGTGGATGCCCTGGATTAACTGGAACTAAGATTTCAACCCCAAATTCCTCCTGGCCATTTATTTAGACATTGTTATCTGGGAGTTTCATACAGAGATCATATTAGGAATGGGTTCAAAGAAAGAATTTTATAACAGTGCTTTTTCTCAGCTAATCCTGGGTGGACAGCCTGCACGCAAGGAACCAAAAGGAGAGCTGGGGAATAGTTCAGTATGAGGCATGAAGTGAGGTCAGGAGCTAATGAATAGCTGACACCCCAGACTTGCAAGACCATGTGGATGTGAATGTCCTGATGCATATGATTACTCACATATGTGAAGTTCAGTGTATGCTGAGGCTCAGAATAGGAACTAGTAGTTTTATTTGATGTAATGGTAAAAGGTGGCAGCAAAGGGATTTAAAAAGTGATGTGATTATAGTAGTGTTTTTCTGAACTGATCTTACAGAAAAAGCTTAAGAGAATGGAATTGATACAAAACTAATAGGGTTTATTATAGAAGAGCACTAATGGCTTTCACAAACAATTTAAGTCAATTTCAAGGCTATAATGACAAATGGTGATTTTTTTTTTATCAAGTATTATATTATAAACAAGAGTAAGACCCCAATGGATAGATTAGCATTTCTATTCACTTTGAAACACTTTTTAATAACCTTCTTTTGGGGAAAACCCTAAGTTTTTAAAGTGTTTGAGTTTTCTACATCCAATTCACTAAGGTGGTTCATTTAACTTTGTGACTTATTTCGATGGAATTAGTGACTTACAGCTATATATGTGCTTTAGGACCTTTCCATGTCATTCAGGATGTTTGTTTTTTTGGTGTTTTTTTCCTTTATAAAAATCAAGAAGAAAAAAAACTAAAATTGACTCCTCTTTTACCTTTTTCTCTTAACCCCTCTCTGTGAAATCTTTGTAAATAATCTTTTTAATCAGTTTATGAATTCAGATAACAGTGAAATATTTGCTTTAGAATGAGTAACTCTTTCTAACATCCTGCTCAATATCATGCTGTTTCTGTGGAGTCAGTACATAAAGCCTAAGAGCTGTTGTTCAGGGATATTGCTACAGCCAAGTTTATAATTTATAGTTCTATACAGGGTAACAAATTCCGTTATACAAATATTTGAAGCTATCACAAGGAGAGTAATACTTTAAAATGATCCTTCACTCAGAAGTTGCACTTACAGCTCTTTCAGTTACTTTTCATTATTATACCACAGGAGAATGGTCTCAAGAAATTATTATACTATTATACTAAAAACAAGCCCTGGAACTGCACCCCCACCCCAATAAATATCATTTAACATTCATTGTTGTGGAAATATATAACAGACAAGTCAAGAGGGTTTTTCTTTTTTTTCGTTCTCACAAAGGTATGAAAATATTAGCAAATGCTAAGATCTCCCCTACTCAAAATATTATGGGTCAGATCCAAGCAGAGTGGAGAGGTCAGTGCTCCATCATCACAGCTTTATATCATTATGGGCTTTAGGGCATAATAGCTTGTGAGGAAGCTCAGTTAAAAGATGGGAAGAAAACCTGAAAAAGGTTAATTATGGCATGCACAGTATTTGACAGTTCCTTTTCAATCTGATTCAGCTCAGCTGTGAATGCTGTTGTGTCCTCAGCACAAAGATCCTGCTCCCTTGCTATGCTACTTTCTGTCACCCCAAGACTGTGGCATGGTTCGCCCACAAGAATGGATCCCAACCCAAATGCCATGCGTTTTCCAAAGGGTGCACCTGCTTTGCTGTGGATCTGGTGCTTAGACCATGCTGCCTGAAACCTTAATAGCCAAAAACTTGTTTTGACAGTTTAGGTTATGTTCATTAGAGAGTCCAAGTACTGAATATTTCTTGGGGGTGGGTACGAGAGGGGAATAAGGACAAATAAAACAAAAACTTAAGCCTGTGACTAATTGGCTCAAACTATGTGAGCAATTCAGCTCCACTTAATTCAATGTGGGCTTAAATTAAAAAGAAAGAGTAATTGCCTTCAAAACTTTGCATTGCAGATTGCTGGTCTCTTCTATATGTTAAGAGAAAGCCTTTGAGAGCATGTGTCACTGGTGTTGCTGACAGGAACCCAAATATCCTGTTACATGCATCTACATTCAGAGGAGTTCATTCTAGAAGGGATTAGCCTGCATTATACTGACAGTTTTATTTACAAAAGGAATTTTCATGGAAAAGATGTCCTGATTTTGACTGGAAATTTCAAATCAAGACCATGTCTTCTAATAATATATTGGCTGCTTTTCAAATGTTTCCTAATTCTGAAAATAGTACTTTATTTTTCAATGGCATTTAGAGCCTTCATATTTTTACACAAATTTTCCTTTTATTTTAAAAAGAGCTTCAGCTGAGAAAAGCCATACCTGAGAAAAACCTGAATAACCAAGGAGTAGAGAGGCAAGGAATTCACTCATGAAAGTACAGAGCTCAGTTATGAGGCCTTTTTAAACAAAAATCATGAATTCAATTGTTTCGTCTACACACTGACATTGTCATTTATTCTTTATATCAAAGCAACATCCACAACTTCTAGCCCTATTGTGCTGTGCACAAAAACACATAGTACAAATGCAGATCCATTAAAATGTCCTACCTCTCAAAGTACTTCCCTGCAAGAGCAACAAAGACCCTTTGTTTGCTATTTAAGCAAGATTGGTGCACATCGTCTCTAAGCAGAAGCTCTAAGAAAGAAATAGCTCTTTCCATCTTCTTCCAAACATCCATGTGCACATTTTTCACATGGGTCTGCTGCAGTAAAAGAACTCTTAAATAAAAGAATTGAGCAGAGCAAAAGGAAAATATTATTTTATATTAATAACAAATGGAGTGTACTATGCATTCCACATACAAAGGTTACCCATTTATGGAGCTGGAAGCCAAGGGCATTTTGAAACTTAAAGATCTCTTAAATAAACATATTGGTTTAAGTAGGAAACAAATATTCTTAGCTCAGCAGGTAGTTGGTATCTAAATCACATTCAGACTTCACATAAATACACATGTCAAAGCATTTATCTAGTAATAAAAAAACAACTCTTAAGGAATGCAGTTCAGATAGGGAAGTGTCAGTTATTTTGCACATTTCCTATTTCCAGCTCATTAGTTTCAGCTTTTGACAGGGGTGGAGCTGAAAGAGGGGGTCAGAAATCCTGTGGAGGTTTTTCTCTCCTCCCAATTTCACATGAATAAACAGAGGGAGGGAGTCCCCTGCCTGTCTACCAGGCTCTTATCTATCATATTTAGATGCTGGATGCTGTCAGATATTAGATAGTGATGCCTGTAGGTATTGCCAGTTACTGGGAAATTAAACCTGGAACAGAAGATACTACTTTCCAAAACTGACTTTGCTTTAGGAGTAGGTTTAGACATCCTTCAAAAAATGTTGATGTCCAAGCAAAGGTGACAGGATTATATTTCTGTCATTCATTACTTACCCCTGTTGGTTTATTTGGTTTGTTGTTTGCTTTGTTTTTGGGGTTTTTCCTCATCCTGCCCATGATCTCTTAGCAGCACTCCATATGCATCTTCTCTTTCGCTTACATTCTTATATTCCTCTCAAATCCACATCCTCCCACTGCAGAAGCATTAGGTTTATACTTACACTGCTGGTTTTTGTTTAAATTCTCTCCATGTCAGATACCTCCTTAAGTATCAAAAATTCCAAGAAATTTCATGTTATCAAGATTAGAACCAGTACAAATAGCCGATTTTCCTTGATTTCCCAGAAAAATATTTCAAGAAAAATATGTTCTTCTAGGGAAAAGGGGAAGTGAACATAAGAGGGATTTCCATCTAGTTCTAATTCTTGGAAAATGTCCCCATGATCACTCACAATCAAGTTAGCAATTACCACCCCTGTGCTAGAAGTTATACCCCTTTAATCTGGCACACTTTACACTCCCAGCAGTAAAGCAAACCTAGCCACCAAAATGTCTAAAATGAAAGCATAAGTGCAGTAAAGTACTGTTTCAGCTGAAGGTTGGTAACTTCCAGATGATGGAAGGTAATTCCTTAAGACACCGACTGCCATTACCCCAGCACAGAGTCTAAAAGTGTAGGGTGATGCTTTGGAGCCATGCTTTAAATGATGGGGCTTAACATCATTCTCACCTGGCTTATGCTTTCTTTCATAATCTTACCTACATATACACTGTTCTGGTTTGGTTTTAGTAAGATCCATTAAACAAAACCCTAAACCTGCAATAAAATGTGTGTGAATATTTATGTGTGCGTGTCTTTATCTGAGTAAACATATATGTATCAAGTTGTGTGTTTAGTTTACAGAGGGTAAAGACAAAAATATGGCATGTCCCTTTGAATCAGAGAGCTCTCAAATGAAACTTTGCACATGTGGGATCATCCACATCTTTGGATTACCGTTTGAAAATAACCAGTGTAAACTTTGAGGTGCTTTTACTGCATTATGTATTAAATATTACAGCAAAATGGCTGGGTTTGATTTGATGGTCAGCTGGAGTTCCAGTTTGGTTCCTATCACTTTTCAGATTTTCTCACACAATTCTGCTCCTAAAATCTGTATGTTTTTGAAAAGAAAGAGAACTATTACTTATTTTAAAACCATTCTCCATGTATGGATATACATGAAACAAATGACTCATGACATTTCTCACTATCAGTAGGGTAGGACTTCAGTCTGCATTGACTTGTAAATTAGCTGCAGCAACTGTATGGGGTTTGTGTGGCATGGTTTTGTAATGGGGGGGCTACAGGACTGGCTTTTGTGAGAAGCTGCTAGAAGCTTCTCCTATATCTGATAGAGCCAGTGCCAGCTGGCTCCAAGATGGACTTGCCTCTAGCCAAGGCCAAGCCCAAGCCTATCGGTGACAGTGGTAGTGCCTGTGATAAATTATTTAAGAAGGAGGAAAAAAAGCATGTAGAGCTGCAGCCAGAGAGATGAGTGACAATATGTGAGAGAACAACTCTGAGGCACCAAGGTCAGTAAAGAATGAAGAGGAGAAGGTGTTCCAGGTGCTATAGCAGAAATATGCCTGCAGCCCATAGTGAAGACTATGGTGAGGCAAGTTGTTCCCCTGCAGCCTATGATGTTTACAGTGAGCAGATATCCACCTGCAGCCCATGGAAGACCCCATGTTGGAGAAGCTTTGAAGGCAGGACTTGTGACTCCACAGGAGACTGTCATAGGGTGACAAACCAGGACAGAGGCTCATGCTGAAGCAGTCTCTTCCTGAAGGATTGGCACCTGTGGAAGGGACTCCCACACTGGAGCAGTGGAGGTGTGAGGAGCCCTCTCCCTTAGAAGAAAGGAGCAGGAGGGACAACGTGTGATGAACTGACCACAAACCCCACTCCCCATCCCTCCTGTCTGTGGGGGAGAAGGTAAGGAAATCAGGAGTAAAGTTAAACCTGGAAAGAAGGGAGGAGCTGGGGGGAAGTATTTCAAGCTCATTTATTTATCATTCTTATATTCTTATTTGATTGGTAATAAATCAAACTAATTTCCCCAGGTTGAATCCATTTTGCCCACAACAGTAATTGGTGAATAATCTCTCCCTGTCCTTAGCTTGATGCATAAGCCTTTTGTTGTACTATCTCTCCCCTGTCTAGCTGAGGAGGGGACTGATAGGCTTTGGTGAACACCTGGTGTCCAGTTAGGGTCAGTTCACCACATCAAAAAAAGGCCACATCCTGTGTAATTTTTCTTTGGCACTCAGATGTGAAATTTGTTTTGTGGCACTGTCATAAAATGTGGTGTAACTTCCTCCTAGGATTTTGAGCAATAACTAAATATGGCACANTGAAGCCTAGCCACGACGACGATGAAATATGGCAGCAGTGGAGATCTGGAAATGTATGACGTTTTTTCATACACCCAGGAGATCAGGAGTCTACTGATTTGGTATTTAAGTGTGCATGAATGCAGAAATAAACACAAAAGTAGATGTATCCTCAAGGAAGAAAAGTTTTGGTGATGCAAATTTCCTATTATCTGAGAGCAAAAACCAAAGCAAAGAGAGACTTGTCAGTCATACAAGATTATCATTAGAAAAAAAAAACCCACAAAACAAATAATTACCCCACTTACTAAATGAAGATAAAAACAGTAAAGCAAATTTTGATGCAAAAAATATTTGGTGACTTTCTTCTTTTGAATCTTTAACTATCCTTTTGAGATTGTGAATCTTGGAGTAGCTAATAAGAGCAAGTGTACCTAACATGAATAATATTTCATGTAGACCCCATCAGATAGCAAGATGAGCCATGCCTCATAGGCATTGAGGATACCCAGTTCAGTGGAGAAGATGCTGACCTAACAGTAACAGAAATATAATCCTGCCACTGTTGATCATTTTTCGCAAATTCCCTGTTGGTTATTTGATATGCAACTCCAAAAAGCATTGGTTTTCCCCCTTTTTTTTTTCCTTCTCTGTTAGCCAATAAAGTGAAACCATAATATCAGTGCTGTTTGAAAACATATTTATGTTTGTTTTCACTATAAAAAGAGATAATAATGTTATGTTCCAATAATATTAAGTTGCAATGTTATTTGCAAGATTGCAGAGCTTTTAATTTTCTGATTATTTCCACAGTGGGAGTTTCAGCTCAATTTCTACCAAGACACTTCTATCTGTTTTGGTTATTTTTTTATTACAGCTAGAAGCAACAATAATTGCCTTTAGTGTATGAAAACATGACTGAGAAGACAATTGTTGTCCCTAAAGACTAAAATCATCAGCATACATTTTTGATGTAAAATTTTTGTAAATTAATTGCAAGGTCCTATAAATATTATATCTACTAAAATTGTGTTCTCTGCTGTCTTGAAAGAAATAATCTCTTTTTTTTCTTTTTTACTATGCTTCATACATAGTGCATTTCTTGAGGCACAAAAAAAAAAAAAAAAGGAGAAAATATTAGCCTTCTAGTGCAATTTTATGTTTGACTACTTTCCCAACTCTGAGGTTTCTTTTTGATATAATTCTGGAAGATAGAGAAAAAAAAAATCAGTAACATTCAATAATCAAGTGCATTTTCTGTTTTCATTATTTAGTTGATCAAAAAATTAAATATCCATCCCAAATGATAAGGTAGTGTTTTTACATTTGACTTAGTCTCAAATCTGTAAAAAATTTAAAAATGTCTGACATTTTGTGGAATATATTTCTTCACTATCTATTCAGAAATTATAAAATGAAATCTTTTAGATATCTTCTAGTGAAAATATTTCAACATGAATTGCTTCAATCCATAGTTATGTCTTGGGAAAAATTATCTATCAATACTTCTAAAGGAGTTATGCTCTTCAGCCACCCACAGAAGAACCTGACAGACTGTCCAGGATCTAGAGCTCCAGTTGTCAAAAGTCTTTGAAATAACATGGGTAAGTAATAACACGGGTAGTGTAATTAAAACTACACTTACCTTGTTTCCATTTTTTTTGGTAGAAAAATAGATCACAGTCAGCTTTTTACTGTGCAAAAAAACCTCCACCAAAAATATGTATTTTGATTTTTAAAAAACTAATCTTTAACCAGACTCAACTGTATTAGCTCTCAGGCCATTGTGTTGTGTCCTGTGTAACCCAGATGTACAGAAAATTCACATGATTTATGGGTACATTTGACTGCATTTATGCTGTATTTGACTGCAGAAGCTACAAAATGTAAGCTCACAGACGTTCGTGAAGGAGATGGGCAGTGCTACAGCTAACTTCAAGAACAGTGGTTAGTTAAAATAGATATTTCATCAGATTTATTCCAGTCAGAATGGTGGTCCTTACTTTTGAGCAGGAAACACATTGCACTTTTATCAATTAGTGCTAGCAAATGTGCTACTAGAAAAACAGTAGAAAACCTAGGAAAAATCATTACTCAGAAATCATGTTTTCATAGAATAATCTGATGTCCAGAGAGGGTCAGGGACCAGATTGCACAACCAACCAGAAATATCTGAGGACATAACTTGATGTATCCTTGACAATTTCGGAAGAGGTCAACCTGTGGTTATTTACTTACTTGTTTATTTTTCAAGCCACAGTAAAAGAGGGTCCCTTTTTGATCTTGGGATGGGAACACATATTCTTATCTACCAGTGGACACTGGTATGATTGAAAGGCTTCAGCTCACCCACCAGCAACAGTGGAAAGGTGCTTGTCCCCTGGGGTACAGGAATTCATCTCCAAGTGATACAGATGAGTAAAAACAGTATTCTTTACTGCAATCAAGCTCTCAAAATGATTTACAAACTCTATGAGATTAACCAATAATATGCTGATTAGCCAATAGCTATTGAATCATCTTTCACTTCTGATAATGATCATTGTATCCAGTTTAGAAAATATCATACTGCTGCCTTAAAAACTCTATCACTGGACAAAGCACTGTGTTTCAGTGTTGATAAATTCTGTATGGTATTTTATCCTGAGTAGTTCATATATGTATATTTATATATTTTTATATCATCTCTATCTAATCTAGAAAAAGGAAGAATAATTGAATCCTAAGTGATTGTGCATCATCTGTCTGCTTTCATATTTCAGCACTTAAACATGTTTCACCACCTAGGAATATGAAAGGGTTAAACTGCGGCAGATTTCCTGTGCTAGATAATGAAACATATTCAGGGTGCATTTTAAGAACAATAGACTCATGCTGTTGGAAGGTAATCTTTGGTATATTTTTTTTTTTATAAGGAAAATGTAGGCTAGATAGACTTTGCTATAATTCTTCCCAATTACTCTAATGCACTTCATTTTATTTTAGTGTTTTCACTTTATAAAAACAGTTAACTTCAATTTGTTTCCAGTTTTAATGGAGATAAACTCTTTTTCCCCCCCCCTGAAAAACTTCACAATATGGTTGGAAATGTCAGCAATAATTAGACGAAATGCTTGTGAAAACGTAAAATAGAAACAATACATCTTTTTATAATGGAATCAGTTTGTCTGATTATCTCAAACAATGTACATTTCCAACTGCCCAGGAGGGTCATTAGAGCTTATGAAAATCAAACTCTGTTTTTTCTGCTTCATACATCATGGACAACAATATTGTCTTCAGGATCGTTATATATTGTCTGGCTTTATAGATTTATGTTAGACTTCCTTAAGCTACAGTGAACCTGGAGCATGAAACAAATTAAAAAATAAAAACAACAGGAAAAAAAAATCCCAAACAAGCAAAGGAAATCATGTTATTAACTAAATAACTGTTACATAGAAATTATAGAAGGAAAGATAACCTCACAATACAGTACTCAAGGGACCTTAGTTCAATTCCATCTTCAGTCACCGATTTCTAGCATAACCTCAGGGAAGTCATTTCTACTCCATGCACAATGAGGGCTATTTGTCCCTTAAAGAGGTGGTTGTGACAGGGTGTGAAGTCTGATTCAGAAGTTTCTGTTACTCCTTTGAGATACACTCAGAGAATAGACAAGAGTATCACTTCTATCTTTTTTCCCATTTGTAGATATGGGGCTAATATTCCCCTGCCCTCACTGGAGAGCTTACGGATGCAATCCATTAGTGTGTAAGAGGCATTTAGATACCATGATGACAAGGCCATTTAGTGAGTAAATATCTGGCTGGAGTAGAAGGAATCTAGCTACAGTTACCACATTTCATCAAAAATAGTTCAGTGCAAAAAGACAAACGGGAAGTGTGATAAGTTTATCATATGATCAATTATTGCTCTGCACTCTAGGAAGCTGGAAAGCTATTTCAAAGATGATATTTCTACCTGTTTAGTTTGCTTTCCTGTAAGTATTACAAAATGTTTTCTCTCCCCTGTGGTTTAAGCACCTTATTCTTTCTCAATGATCATGGGTTTTCAGTCTCCACTTGTGTGTTTCAGATTCAGCAAGTGTCACCCAGCAGGATGGAGTTCTAGGAATGCTGCTGTTTTGATTTGTAAAGGATCCCATTGTATCAGCTGCCAAAGTGCCCAAGGAAAAATTGAAATTTACAGCAAAAAATGTAACAACATGGAAAAATTTCATTAAAAATGATATGTTCTAAATATTTTACAAATATAAAATCTGTTGAAGATCTTAAACCGCTTATGGAAAATGTAGTTAAAAAAAGCAAATGCATTACAAAAGTCGTTTGCTAGAACCAAAGCAGGTATTCCTCTTCACCAGTACTAGTATATATATGCACTTGTCAACAGAAGCAAAGGCTTACCAATAACAAACTCTCTGCCTTGGTTGCAATGTTCTAGCAGAACATTGCAGACGTGATGATAAAAGTTATTTTTAAAACATATGAAGGAATTAATAAAATCCTTCTGCTACTCCTAATTTGCAGTTAAGTAATTCCTTTCAGCCAAGCCTTCAGTATAATATATTGGAGCACATTTTCAATGCTGATGAATGTGGAGTATTTTCCCCGGCCTTCCATGTATGCTACTTAGGGTTAGACCTCCCCTACCAGAGTAGGGTTATTTGAAGGAGTAGGGCTAAGAGACAGAGGCCTCTCCACCCTGCTCATACTACCTAATGCTTAAGGCTCCCATGGCATGAGAGAAGTTGCCCACCCTCCCAGTCACAGTATGGTTGGATGTGTTCCAAAATACAATGCCAAGAGCCCCATTATCAACCTCAGACTAGGGATTTATTCTTAATTAGCTGAAACCAAAGCAATGAAACAATAATATATATTGGGGTTTAGGTTTGGGGGTTTTTGTGTGTGTGTGCTGTTTTGCTCCTCCTGAAGTTACTGAGCACCTTTTTTAGTCAAGAAATTCATCAGTTAGAGACACAGCTTAGTCAAAGTCACAGACTCATTCTATGTCCATTTTTTTCTTGACCAGTGAAATGTGCATTCATTGCCAGGATAAACACAGATTTTGCAGACTGGAGCAACAAAGAAGGAATCACACTTTTCTCTCTTGTGTCTCCCACAGCATGACACAGCATAGAAAGCAAAGCCCAGGGAAAAACAAACAGAGGTCCCATAGACAATATTTTCAGACTTCTTCATCAAAATAAAGATTTGAGAAATCACCAATTAACAGCTCAAATTCACTGGAAGCAAAAGGCCAAATTTGGGCCAAGACACAGATTCACACATGAGGCTTCTGCATGGTAAATAGCCAATGTTTGTAAAAGCACACAAAATTGTTGGAAGAAACAATAGCTGGGAGGGCAGGCCAGTTGTCTTGGCTCTCCAGGGCAGACTAAAACAATAACAAATGACACAGAGGCATGGGCATTTGAAGGCCCATACTAAAACCATGAACCATCTTGTCCGGGAGCTGCTTTATGCTGATGACACTGCCCTTGTTGCCCATACAGAAGTAGCTCTGCAGCGTTTAACGTCCTGCTTTGCAGCTGCTGCTGANAAGGACTCCCTGAAACAACATCTCAGCCTTGGCCACATTAATCACCTTAACTGGTCTACTCTGGCCTCCAATCGGGAGGTCTGGAGACACACTATTTTTAATGCCACGGATGTTTTTGAGAAGACACGCAGGATCACTCTTGAGGAGAAAAAACAGCACAGAAAGAATCGTGTCTTGCAGGTTATGTCTCCTGGGGAGTCCTTCTGGTGTGCCTTTTGCAACCGCCCTTTTCTCTCCTGCATTGGCCTTTTCAGCCATCAGCGCGCTTGTAAAAAGCACTTGTGAAGAGCGTCGATGGAGCCCTCCCAGGATCTTCGTTTGCGAAGCCTAGCCATGACTGATGACTGCAGTGGAAAAGGCAGAATACAATTTCCTGTCATTCTAATTGTCCTTATGCCCCCATCTGAAATCCGTGTTATGTCTGGACTTGTTTGCAGGTCCATGCTGTCTGCCATAAACACCAGCCTGCCTCAGTTCATTAGCCTACTGTTCTACATGCTTTACTCTTTGAGACACAGAACCTTAAGAAGCTCAACTGTAGCATTTCCCCATCAGCCTCATTCTTCCATATCATGTACTTGTTTCTGGTATATTTCCACTTGTGTTGCTTGCTGAAGATGCTTCATTCATGGAGTTTAAGAAATGGTGTTTGCCATCAGAAAAATTCGATTCTAGTTCTAATTATAGCAACAAGCTGCTTTCTTGAAACATTATTATGGATGTTTCATTATTTTAAATTGTTATCTTCCATACTAATTACAGAAACAGCTGATCTTTTCTGAGAAGCCAGTAACTGCAAACTCCCCCATTTTTAAATGTCTCATTTTAATAGGTGAAACATCAGGTAAAAATCAATCGAGTGGTAATATGATTCTCCAGAAGAAGGTATGTAAGTTACAACACATTACCTCCAGATTCCATAGGGTTACACTATTCAGGTGTACTCAGCCATATCCCTTGGTACAGATCATAGCAAGCTGCATGCTGCACAGCTCAATTGCAAACACAAAGGCCTTAAATAAATCACACAGCAATGGCAACATTACTAATAGGACTATCAGAATGAAAGTAAGCAGGGTGATGCGTCTGAGAAGAGCCTGCCATGATTTCTTCATGGTATTGTTGGAGAGATTTTCTACCTCTTGCTTTCCCTAGTATCCCTAGGTTGAGAATGGAGCGAAAAGAGGAACAAATCTCCACGAATAGTCTGTATACTCTAGTCCTACACTCAAAAGGACTGGTGGTCTGGTACTTACTGGAAGGCATTTTACTAAACTAACTAATCATCTTTACTCTGCACAATTCAACACTTGAACTTATAGAATCATTCAGGTTGGAAAAAACCCTTGGGATCATCGAGTCCAACCACTAACCCTACTCTACAAAGTTCGCCTCTAAACTGTATCCCTCAACACCATGACTAAATGACCCTTAGATACAACCACCTCCTTGGGTAGCCTATTCCAGTGTTGGACCACTCTTTCTGTGAAAAATAATTTCCTAATGTCTAGTCTAAACCTACCCTGTTTCAGCTTGAATCCTTTCCCTCTTGTTCTATTGCTAATTACCTGTGAAAAGAGACCAGCACCAACCTCTGTACAATGTCCTTTCAGGTAGTTCTAGAGAGCAATGAGGGACCCCCTTAGCTGCTTCTTCCTCAAACTAAACAGCCCCAGCTCCTTCAATCACTCTTCAAAGATTTGTGCTCCAGGCCCTTCACCAGTTTCATTGCCCTCCTCTGCACTTGCTACAGCACCTTGATATCTGCCCAGTACAGGGGGACAATTACCTCCCTACTCTTGTTGGTCACACTATTTCCAATACAAGCCAGGATGTCATTGGCTTTCTTGGCCACTTGGGCATATTACTGGCTCATATTCAATAGCTTGTCAATTAGAACCCCCAGGTCTTTTTCTGGCAGAGAGCTTTCCAGCCACACTTCCTCAAGCCTGTAGTGTGGCGTGGGATTGTTGTGGCCCAAGTGCAGAACCCAGCACTTGGCCTTGTTGAAGCTTATATGTTAATGTTGGCCCATCAATCTAATCTATCCAAGCCTCTCTGTAGAGCCTCCCTATCCTCATGCAGACCAACACTCGCACCTAAAGGTGTCATCTGCAAACTTACTGATGATATACCCTATGTCCTTGTCAAGAACATCAATAATGATGTTAAAGAGAAATGGTCCCAACACCGAGCCCAGAGGAACACCACTTTTGACCAGCCATCAGCTGGATTTATCTCCATAATATTTAACTTCTGTCAGTTTTCTGCTGTCACATATTTCTAGCCACTGTTCACAGTGATCTGTGAATGGAGCAGAGCACAGCACTCTGAGCAGTTACTAAGACTGCTGAGAGTAGCATACTTTTGGCTGTATTTACTCAAAGACCTCAGCCTTTTTTAAGCAGTGAGAGAAAATTAATTTATAAAATGCACAGTAGTGAGAACATCCAATGGGAGGGATGGACTTTTCCTCCTCACTAGAACAGTTAAGAATCAGAGAGGAAAAATTTGGTGGAGGTGAAAAATATGCTACCAGTCATCGCGAGTTCCTTAGTATTTCTATCATACTTAAAGCTAATTTGAATTTATTTCCTCATTTAGAAACAGTTCTCTAAGGATGGGAGATAAGGTATATTACCTTGTGGATCTTTTCTGGTCTAAATCATTAACATTATGTCAAATTCCACCATATGGTAGGTGGGACACATTAACATTGTTTAATCATGGCATTACCTCTTTGCAGTGTTTAGGATTTGGCTGAATATAAATGTGCTTGAAAAAATAGAGACTCAGTTTCTCGAATTATTGATTGAAGATAAAAACTTTCTTTTTTCTTTAAATGGTACGAATAAAAGTTAGACAACGTTGAAATAATTTTAAATAGGAGCTTTGAAAAACCCTTTCTTTATCACAAGACAAACAAGACAGGGCAGAAAAAAGAAAGAGAAAAAAAAAGGAAGAAAGAAAAAGAAAAGAGCTAAAAAGAAGAATGAGAGAAAAAAATCCAAAAACTGAAAACCAACTGAACAAAAGACTCCCAAATTTAAAACCTTGAGCTTAACCAATAAATTCAACATTCTCCCCCAGGAACCAATGAACCAAGAGTAGTATAAATCAAGAGTTTATAATAAAAGACTAATGATCCTTTTCCCCAAAAATCAATAGCACTCCCAAACATATTTCAACCAATAAAGCAAGATTTTGCAATGATGAGTAGTCTAAAATAATGCTCAGATCAACCAGATTGTTACAACTGTGGTTTTCTGCACTCCCCTTTCATTTTCCCTTTCTTACATGTCCCTCCCGCTTTGCATCACACCAATTAATATCTTTCCTTCCCTAACAGCTCTCTAGACAATTCACAGAAGCATTTATCTGTGTGGCCTAGCATTAAACAGAAACTATTAAACAGTCAACTCCTATCTCTTCTAAAGAATTAATGGTGTATTAACTCTTACCATTCCTTGCTCTTATGTGACATGTAAATGAGGTATTATGAAGAAGTTGTAAGGTATTTCTCTCTCACCCTCAGCACAGTCTCCAGATTTAATCCTAAATGCAGCAATCCTGTTTTAGCTACTTTATGGTAACTCTTCTTTTAGTTGCTAATTTTAGCCTTACTAATCTAAATAGAAATCACTAGGAAAATCTAATGCTCTTTACACTACAGAATCTGAGTTTAAGTTTTGTTGGGTTTGATACATGCAAAGCATTTTATGACCTACTGCGAAAACATACATAAAAGCAACATGAGGAAAAGTTAACTGAAGAAGGAGGAGAAGTGGCTTATGAACATACTGCTGAGTAATTTCATACTCTATCCTATCACTTTTACTGAACAATGTGCTTTTATTCTTGGAGGCCTAAGCACATGAACACTCACTCACTGCTATAACTAACAGTATTCAGTGTCCCACTGTATTCCATTATGATGATTAACAGCCTCCAGTGAACTTGTACTAAAGCAGTCTGATGCACTGGGAACCCTTTGATAACCATAAGTGCACGGCTTATCTTCTGTGGTCTCATTAATAACATTACTCTGACACCATGCAAAATTGCAGTGCTGGGTCAGTGCAGGTGTGATCAGATCCTCTTTCATCTCAGGGGCTTCATTTTCTTCCTAAAACACAGAGGTGACATCATAAATCTGCCTTTTGATATTGCTCTATCAGCCAGATTCAATAGGGGCCAGGTGTGTTACATCTTTTGAACTGGCCACCAAGCAGTGACGCACCCAGATGTACGCTGCAACTGAACTCACACTCAGAACAAAGATTCTTTGGCACATTGACAGGTCAAAGTATGGCACAATGCTGAATTTTACTTTGGTCTGACTAGGTTTTAAAAAACCCTGAGATACTAGTACTAAGTCCATAGACCCAGGAGTTGGGTGTCACAACACTTGCACAAGTATCTATGCTTTAACCCTAATGTGGCTTCTCTTTTCCATCCCAAGGCATCAGGCACTGTAGAGCTCCCTTCCTCCCTTCTGTAAGTGCTTATGAATTCCTGCTCACTTGAAGGCAATCAAATGAAGAGGTCTGCTGTGTGCAGAGAAGTATGCTTTTCTCTTCATGGGCTACATTGCTTTTCCTGAGCTTGCTTTACTCAGCCTGCTAAAGCATTTTTCACCTCACTTCCCAAAACACACACAACATCTGTGTGGCCTGTGGTGACCACGCAGGAGGGTGCAAGGCAGGCAGAAATGAGGAGTGCAGGGATGAAGGAGGAATATTCCCTTCAATTCACTTAGTCACATGTAACTAATTGTGTGGGTATGAGACAAGATATCAGGGCATCTGCCATCCTACCTTTTTATGAGAAGAAAATCTGAGGTCTTTGTGCATGAGTAATGGGGGGAAAAAAAAGAAAGAAAAAAAGAAGAAGAAATCAGGCCATAACTATCCAACGAATCTGCAGATCGAGAGGATATGGATTTGCAGCTGAAAACAAAATTGGAGAACTGTACACATTTCACATTAATTAATTTATTATCAAAGACTTCCTTGTGACAGAACCAAATTGACATTGCTGTTCCACAGACAGTAAATCTGGAAAATAAAGCAGTTTGACTGAGACCAGTGAGGGCATCACTTTCAGAGCCCAGAGGGAAATTATCTTTTTTTTGGGGCGGGTCAGAGTTTATTCCAACCCTTAATGCACTCATGATGTCCTCCCAGGTAGTCAGACTGAAAGAAAGCAGTAGCAACAATCATAGATTTAGTCCTATGAAGACAAGTTTCTGCCTCTCAAACACCAGAATTTGGGGTGTGTAGAAAGCAACATTTACTGTTGCAAAGAGCCAACAGCAGCCATGGCATATTTTACTTTTGGTAACAAATGAGCAAAACCATCCATGTAGAATTTATCTGTTAGCCCTGACAGTTGTTAAAGACCATGTGACAGTCTGTAATGTATATAAAATTATTGGCATCATATGTGTTTATATATAGGTTAAACAACTATATTGTTTTTATAAGAGAAAATTGTTTCTGGAAACAATAGGCCAAATTGCTTTTTCTTTCTAAGAACAATGATGTAATGCTGCCAGTACCAACAATTTTTATTACAGAATCGGCTAACTGAAAACACAAGGCTCTTTAATGACTTGCATCTTACAAAGCACTCCAATGCATACTGATGCTGTTTTGCTTTGTTTGCTAGTTAATATGGTAAAAGCAAGTTGTATTTTGCATTTTACTCATTATTGCACTTTTCCTGTGTATGCGTTCTCCTGATTTCCTTTCTCTTTCATGAGGGCAAGAATACAAAGCCCTACTTCGTGTGGATTTTTCACTATTAGAACTAGTTGATGAAATCAGAGTCAGCTGAAGAGAGGAAGACAAATCCTTCTGGGATGTGCAAGGAGACAGAAGCAAAAGAGAAGGGAACTGAAATGGAAAAATACACTCTTGTCAACAAGACAGGCTTCCCAATATTTGGGGACTACAAAGTCAAGATCACTACCTCAAACATACTCTGAACAGTGTCTTGGATCATTCCATTGAAAAAATTACAATATAGTACAGTTTGCAACTTGGCTGCATATTTGAGAAGTGTTTCAATAGCTAACATTATGATAAGCACATTCAATTCAGATATGCCGAAACTGGGGTTGTAAAATAGAGCAAGAGCAAGGAGCCTTACCATTTGCCATTTAGAGGCAGTTTAAAACAAACAAAGCCTTCAACTTTTCACCATAGCTGACAGGTTAGAGATTCACCAGATGTGGAGAAGATACAGCATACTGAGACATTAAATTGATTCTATATTCAGGTTTAAAATGGATCTGATTGTCACTGAAATGTTAATCACTCAACAGAAAAAACACTAGATTTTATAAATGCAAAAAATTAAGCTCTTGTGCTGGCACAATAATGAAATATACAGCATTCGTTGTTGTCCTTACTTTTGAACTGCAGGTAACTGTACAGTAATGTTACAGGACAGAGATACACTTGTGAAATATTCACGAGCTGATGTCTTTGCAGCCCCATGGGACCTGTGAAGAGCTCTTTTTTCCCCCACATCTCTCTCAGACTTTAAATAATGAGGAGCAGAGAAGGTATGAGACAACATGTCTGTGTGTCTCCTTTGAAATCTTTTCTTACATTACCTTGTTATCCGTGCTCAAGAGCAGCAGGTATTCCAGCAGTTCAGAGTATATCCACAGCAAAAACATCCAGTAAAATAGAGTGCTAGTAGAAAAAGCCTTCAGGTCCAGTCAGCAAAACACAAAACCAGAACATGGAGGGAGTGGTGGCATGGCTGAGTGTTTGAGGGAATGTGTGTGTGAAGGCAGAATTTTTGTCAAACAGTTGGTTAGAAAAACATGTGGGGTTTTTTTCCCATCCTGGAAAACCATCACTATTTCCTAATCTGTGCTCTCAAGAGGCCTCTGTACAGAAAGTTAGCAAACTTCCTTAGTATTACAATCTCCGTCAAAGCCTGACCACTCCAGACAGATGAGGGGGCTGGTGTCTCCACTAATCACAAAGGTTTGAATCATTCTTTTCAGCTTAGCTTTCAGGGACAAATGCTGGGAAACACTGATCCAGATCCACTGGATCTGGAGGTTTTTCTATGATGCTGTATGGTGTATCAGGAAAGATCAATTTGAACCTGGTGTGGTGTATGAGCTGAGTGATATTTAACTTGTTTCCACACTTCTAAGTCACTCTTGAGGATGGACAAACTAAAGTCTGACTATATTTATCAGCAGAATCCACCCTGACATCCATCATGGCAAGTACAGTCCTTTTTCAAAGAAGGCACCAAAAATATAAGTTCCAGTACTCTAAGACTTCTAATCATTTTTTATTCCTTCTGCATTTTAAACATGCTTATATAACAGGTACTTTCCCACACTGGCCTTAAAAGCCCTTATTCCCTTCCTTTCATTATTTCAACTGACTAATAGCCATTGCAACATAGGTGACGGTAAATCAAATCCAGTTGAAATGTGATCCTGACTCATCCTCAGACGATCTATGGTTTGTTTGCATTACATTATCTTGGAAACCCATAAGCAATGTGCACTAACTACATGTCTGCACATGGCAAGAAGATAAACGTTCTTAGTCAGTAATATAAAATCTAAATAAAGTTACAATTGGGTTTGGATATTAGGATAGCTTTGCAACAGCCTTAGGGCATTACTCTTATCATTAGAATTATTTGCGTTAGAGTAGTGTCCAGAGATCCTGACTACGATCAGGTTCAAATTGTGCTAGGCTCTGGAAAAAAACACAGGAAGAGACAGAAGTTTGAATGTTAAAAAGATAATTACAGGCAAAGGGTGGAAGAAATAAAGGCTTGTTATCATTTTGTAGAGAACTGATGTATGGAGATAATATTCTTTATATTCTAAGCACAGGCACAACGCAATTTTAGAGTTCAAACTCACTTTGCATCCAAGAAGTGTGCACAGTGGCCCACACTTAGGCTACCACTGACTTTGTGGGAGTGCTGATAACAGTGGGAGAGAAAGCCTGAGTTTGTCTTTCTCCAGATACATAGCCACCTGCAGCACCAGCTGCTGGAAACAAGGGTGGCTTGACTTACTCGGCCTGAGGCAACCACTACATATACTGTCATGCTGTCCTGTGACATCATCTTCTCAATGCTGACCAGACAAGTTTACCTGAGTCCTTCCTGTAAAGGCTTACACCCCTGGATGGGCAGATGAGTTACAGGAATAGCAAGCTCAGTGTCAGATACCTGAACAACCACTCAGACAACATAGCAGGGTTTTTTGGTAGTTAGTTTGTGAGGTTTTTTCTCTCTGGGATAGACTCTATTCATTAAGGTCACCAGAAAATCAGAGTGGAACTGACAAACAGATATCTGACTGCACCTCAACATCGAAAGTTCATCATTTATCTCTGAAGTGAGAGTTTCTGGAATTATAGCAATAACTTTTTAGAAAAAATAGGACAAGTGGTCTTTCAATCATTAATGGAAGGACTCTATTGAACTCAAAGGAAGTTTCTTTACAAGTAACATTTCAAGGTGTCCTCCATACATGCTTCCAAACTTTTTACAGAGATTACACAAACGATTATCACAATGCTGGGCTGATGAAAGAAGGGGTGGATATTTATATGATACTGCCATGTTGGCAGGGAGAAGAAAAGTAGAAAGTGATAAAAAGAGATGCAAGAGGGAGGAGCAGACATGAGTGCATGACTGTGTGATTAATTAAGCAATGCTGGCCACATCCAACTGTAGTGGTGTACACTGCATGGTTTTTGTCCCTGGCAATACATTAGCTACCTGCTACTGAATGGACTGTGAGGGGGAGATATTTTCAAAGGCAGAAATACTCACTACCCAGAAGAGCTGGATAGTTACCTGGTTTTTTGGCCTTTGAAGATTGTATACTATCATTTAAGATCATCTCACCAAGACATCCAGTCTCTTGTAGAAGCAGGTGTACTTAGGTAAATGAGAAAACAGGCAGAATCAAGGCTTGCAGACTTAGACCTAAAACAAAAACACTGGCACTCCAGAAAAGCAAGTTGTTTCCTCCTGTTTAAGTTCCTTTAATAAGAATCAAGAAATTTTCTTAACCGTGATAGGAACTTTAGTCATTATTTTTCAATACTAATGTTATTGTTTTCCTATAACTTCTCTTGTTCTGTAATTCTAGGGGCCTATGTCTAATCCCATATGTAATATGTTTATTAGATGTAATATTTTTTTCTCTTGGATTCAGTGGCTGACACTATCATATTGTTATTATTTTAATAAAAGTGTTTTCCATCCTCCTTACTTTGTCAGAATCTAATGGTTTTCTTTATCACAGTAGAAAGTTAGAAAGGTACTCCCCTAAAAGACAAAAATGGGCTGTTTGTATGTGCACTATAACTCAATTTTTATCATAAAACCCAGACCAAATAAAGTAACTTTAAGATATTAGATATTGTCAGAATTGAGCTGTTTGTTTGTTGCTTGTTTTTAATATATGGCCCTCTAGTCTCAGTAAATCTGTAGCTCACTGGCTTTGTCACCTTTATGCTTGTGAACACAGAATGAAACAGTACCAAATGCTCAAGTGAATTCTGTTTTTCTTTGTGAATTCACTATCTGTGTGCTTTAATCAAGTCATAATACATAGGAACCATTCCAGCTTTCAGCTGACAGAAGCACAATATTAGTTGTTTGATGAGAACTCCTCTATGGATACAAATTCCATGTGGATTTTCTCAGGCTTTGTAAATTTATTAAAAAATAATATACTCTATACACAATTAGACCATGAAAAAAAGTTAGTGAAGTAATTTACTGGGCATGGAAAACCATCCAGAAAAAAACAGACATTTTCATATAATTTTAACTATCATATAATAATTTGTAAGGCATAGAAGACATCTGAAACCTTTGGTGTCCAGACCCAGAAAAGGTTCCTCTTAGAAATGCATTCCTTGCATTCTTCCTCTGGAAGAAGAGATCTCTTTATTTTCTTTGTATCTGTGTAGTTTTTTGCTAAAGGGATAGTCAGAGGGCATCATTGAATACAGAGGTTGGAAAATGCTCATCTTCTTTCCTATTCATTTTCTACACCTTGTCAATATCTAAATAGCTTACCAGTGAAGCTGCTTTCATGCAATGCACCCAAAGATTACAACTTACAGGTCAGGGAAGGAATTTTCACTTTGATATCACTGGGCAGCTGAGACCACATACATTACTGAGGTGACAGGTATAGTATGCAATGATGAACCTTCTGTCAGTCAGAGAGAGGTTCCACTGGTATCAGTTGCCAACATGTCTCTCTCCCAGTTTGTTGTTTTGTTGGGTTTTTTTAAAAGAAAATTTTAAAAAGTCTATATTTTTTTTCTTCTTGTGGAAAATGGNGGTCTCACCAGAGCAGAGTAAAGTGGCAAAATCACCTCTCTGGATCTGCTGGCCACGCTTCTTTTGATGCAGCCCAGGATGCGATTAGCCTTCTGGGCTGCCAGCGTGCACTGTTTGCTCAATGTTGTTCACTAATGTCCAGATTTAGGGCCTCAGAGCTCAGGAGGTCTCAGCACCAACATAAATTGCTGTCTGAACTGAGGCTCTCAGAAGCTATTGCAGAAGCAATGATGACAGACACATTAACGTGTACTGTACTGGAAACAATTAGCTCTACCCTGGTATCCAGGAAGCCAAAATAAGAGCATGGCATTCTCCTGTTTCATCGCTATTTTTTCCGTACTTAGCATCACTTCACAGAACTTGTAAAATAAGACTAATTTAAAAAATGATGACATTAACAGACTGAAAGTTTTTTCTTTTCATAAAGAGATGCCTGAACCTCACATGCAGGAGTAAGTCATAACATGAATACATGGAAGTGAAGAACTGCAACCCTATTATTTTAACACTATCATGAACAGATCAGAATACCAAATCTATGATCAGTTCTCATATCTCATTTTACTGTCTTTGTCTGAAGTGTTAACCAAATGCCAGAGTACATCAGATAACAACAGAATATTAAAATTGCAAAGGTTAAAGGATCATTCTACCTGTAGTTAGCTCGAAGTATTTTGGCCAGTTGCTGTAAAATCTTATTTCAAGGTCCCCAGATGCTAATGTGATCACTGATCTTCATGATCTTTTTATGAGTTCCTAGAAGGATGTCCCTATGTTCCTGCATTTTCCAACCTACTGAGGTGTTTGAATGTCCTATGTATTTGCTCTGCACAGACAAAAGCTGGCTCTTCTAAACAAGGTGGTTTGGATGACATAGTTTTTGTGTTCAAAATGAAGTCCTTCTTCCCCTCAAAAAAAAAAATAAAATTCATCCCTAGCATAAAGCAGTATTAATACACATGAAATAAATTGATTTTGCCAAGGCTAAATTTTTCTAGTGGAGCCTATACTTGAGATCATTCAAGTGCTCTCTTGAGTTATCTCATTGTATCAGTGTTTGCAGGATAGGGCCTTGAATTTGTTTGTGCTACACAAAGTTGATATGAAAGAAGACAGGATTTAATTGAAACATCTCTAAGGAGTCTTCAATAAGTCCTGTATTATCAGAATAAACTTTCTAAAAAAGAAAAAGCAAAGATAATAAGGAGCCTTTAGTAAAGATCCTGGTATGAAATGAATCTTCAGTCTGTAATAAACGTGACTATAAAAATACTTTTCTATTTTTATATGGGAACCTTTTTGAGAGGAAAGGTTTTGCTCATAAAAAATATTTTTTATTTCACGTTGCGTATTGGGTTTTAGAAATCCATCCATACTATGGATGGATGCAGACAAGCCAGAAGTTTATGCAAAGTCTTTAGCTCCAGAAGACCCTGACCTTACAGAGGATCAACTTTTCCAAAGTGCTGTCATCAAGCAAATTAAGTCTTGCATAAATAATATAATGCATAGGAATGCAAACTATGGAGGTCCATCTAAGGTTGTTAATATTTTCTGTATTGCCCCATCTCTTCTTCAACAAATGTGTATCTGTCTTAATTGTCCCAGTGTTTTAGCATAATAGAGGTTGAACCCAAAGCTTCCATACGGCAGAAACTGATGCTTAGGTTCTTCCCATGTAACTTGAGATACTAAACTGAGTAGTATTTACACTAACAATGGCAAAGCTGTTTTAAAACAGGGTTATTCTTGTCTTTGTACATATAAACCCATTTTTTCCAAGAAGGAAGGATTTCTGAACTTCTAAGTATCTGAGGCCAACTTTTGAGGAATTGGTGACACTGGCTTTGAACAGCATCATTCTTTTACTTCTGCAAGGTTTGATCTTTTTGTCCTGCAACAATTTATCAGGAATACCATTTTACACAAGCAAGGAATATTTCCCATGTCCATTCAGGGACACTAATATGCATTATATGAATGGCCTGTTGTCATTTCCTGCCCCAAGCACAACGTTGACTTAAATGTTGTCTTTTAGCTTCCTGTAGTGGGAAGTCCTGGTAGTCAAGGTAGTTGGGGCTTTCACTGCTAGGGAATCGGTGGCTAAGAGTGTGAGAAAATCACCCCAAGAGACTAGAGTAAGTAACAACAAATAGGTCACCCAGGTCCCCAATTCAGTGGTCCTTTCCTATGTCTTAAACTGTGCAAAGGTGACCTAATCACCCTCATCATATACAGGGGTGATAGACAAGGGTGTGTGTAATGATGTACTGTCAATACCAGGTACAGTGGTGTAAATCAGGAATAACTCCAGTAAAATCAAAGGGGTATAGAGGTATAAAACTGGGGACAACTAGCCTGTAGTCTCAGTAGGTATGACTGCAGGAATTAATCATGTTTTCAGATAGCAAATTCATCTGTCATGTGACAATAAAAAATGCATTTAGAAAACATGAAATATTACCTTCTCTTTGTTTATTTTTAAGGAACAGAAACTCAAAAGGCAAAAGCTTTAAGCTTTTTTAAGGTTAGTGTCCAGTCCTATATTGCAGATTTATCCATGATTGTATGTGAATAAAGTCTATCATATCCTTAGAATTTAGGTTTATTAAACTGACTCTTTCCTGCATCTCTGCATCCATTGAATTATTGCTCTTCTCCCCCTCAGTTCTCCCAAAGATTCTATTCATTAAAATGTAGAGAATAAAATCTCTATATGTGCTTTTTTTTGCTTATTAGCTGTGCTCGGTACCTCATCATTTGCCAAATTCATATTTCTTGAACAAGGAGGGCAGAAACAATGTGAAATCAATCTTTTTTGCTTGGCCAGATAAACATAAGACACAATGAGAAAAAGAAAGGCACAGAGACAGTGAGATAGGGAGAAAGAAAACAAAGCAGGAAAACAGCAACACCATTGCAGTGGTGATGGATAACTGAAGTGAATGTGTCAGGATGGTATTATGTAAATTACCAAAGCAGCTGAGCAGTGCACTGATGATTACAGAGGATGTGAACAATGTTGTGGTCCCCAGGTGCCACCATGCCTTGTTATTTTTTCTTCCCTCCAACTACCCTTGGGGTAGATTCTTCCTGACCTGAGTCCTTGAAAAAAAATCATCCAAGAAATACATTTCTAAAAACAAAGGTTAGAGGACATCTATGACATTTCTTTAAAGCAATAACTGCAACCTGTGTGTTGCCAGTTTAACATTTTAAAAAGTGCCTTTTACTTATACCTCTGAATGATTTGACCCATCAAACACCTTGATTAAAAAATGAGCTCAAGGTCAACACATTTTTAAACAGAAAAAGGAACCTGAAGGGTGAGGGTAGAATTCGAGATGCATTAGCTGTATTTTAAAGTTCCTCTGTGTTATTAGGAAGAAACTTTTCTCCCTCTCATTAGACATTTTGTGTATCTCTGAATTTGTGTGCTAGTGGTTTTTTCTATGTTCACTGGTGTCTATGCATTTTGTTTCTGCACCTGGGGAGGATTTATTTAAATAACTGTAGAGGAAGATTGCAAAATGATAATTTGCTATTTAGCCCTCATTTGAAATTAGACCCTATTTGAGCTGAATGTGGGCCCAAACCCCAGAGTCCTATAGTCCACAGATATGCTCATAGATTATCAAGACAAGCATCTAGATCTTCTGCAGGCTCCTCAGGACTGGATCTTAGAAAATAACAAATCTTCATAGACTTAAGTTATATAAACTTATATACAGCCTGGAAAACAGTGCTAGAAATTAAATAAAGCCTAAGAAAAGCAGAGACATATTTTCAAAAATATTCTTAGGGTTTTTTTAACAGAATTATTTTGACCAGGCTCCTAGTTAATTTGCATTCTTTATTCACAAATGGATAGAATTGTATTATTTGGTTAGCAAGGTGATTGGAACATCATTCTACTTGATCTTTGTTGATCTATTATTAATTACACAAAGTGCTTACTACAATAATCAAAGTTTCATAGAGTTTAGGAAAATCTAAACTATCTCTTCCAGTAAGTCCTACTGCAGAAAATGATGCAGCAGAGAGTGATTAGTTACTTTACAGATCAGTATAGATGACAAAACCTGTTCCTTCTCTCCTTAAAATTTATCAGAGATATGCAGTCCTGGTAGTTCTTTATTTTGGCACAGCATCTATTAAATCAGACCCAATCTCATGTCTGAGTTCACTGGACTCTGCAATAGCAATAATAATTAGGAATCATTAGCTTGTATTTCTTCAATGGGAGTTTCTTGGAGTAAGTAATGCAATGTCTGCACAATAATGCACTTCTGTGTAGTGCTGTGGGGAACCTCATGGGACAAACAGGGGAACTTGATAACTGACACTTGTACAGGTTTAAATTTGTATTTGCATTTAATCTGTATGTCATTATGTAATTAAGAACATGAACCTTTAAGGCAATACAATAGCTAATTTAATGGGATTTATATCGCTGGAGTCCATCACAAGGCCTTTTTGTGGCGGATTGCATTTGCTCTGTTTACACATGCATGGGGTGGCACTTAGTGGGTGAGGGGATGTGAAAGCTTGTGGAAGCTCAGAAACATTCACTTTTGGAGCGACAAATCTTTTTCATGGAACATGGGCAGCATAAGCAAACGTTGAGTTGCTCTTTTGTTCAGTGCTACCTGCAGGTCTTTCCAGGGTTGATTTTTATCAGCAAGGTCAGTATGACTTCTTTGGAATCCTTTCTTGGTGCTGAATATGTTTTGTTTAAATTCATGACAAAAAAAACCAAACAAACTTCAATAAAAAATAAAAGATCTAAACTGGCCACATAGAGAAACTTCACTGTGCCATTCTTATCTCTGGTTTTGTTGTTAGTATGCAATGGTTTGGTATCCCAAGACATCTTAAAACTACCAGGACATAGGAATACATTTCTAATGGAAAAAAATTCTTGTGAAACGTCTATCTGTATGGATTTGATCAGATTGCCTAGTCCACTGTCTGTGTATGCTTCTTCTACATTCCTGAAAACAATGATGAATAGCAAGATAAGGTATGACATAATTCCTTCTTTCTTGCTTCACTACTATAATTCAGTATCTTCTTGATATGATTTTTAAAATAGTTACAATAAAGAGGGTATGGAAACTGAGGTTTCCTTCATGTGAGTGCTTTATTGTGTAAGATCTCCAAACACCCTTAAGAGCACAAGTCCTGCTAATTGTTAATTGGGACTTTCAATGGGTCTTGAGCACCCACTTCATTTAATTGCTTTTGAGCAGCCAACACAGCTTTCAGAAGTAGCAGATATTTGTGACCATATTTACTCCTACACCCTGGGTCCAATTTGTCAAGAGCAGAAGCATCACTTATGAAATGCCATTAACTCTCAATGGGCTAGCTTTTCAGAACCTGGACTAACCATTGCCAGAGTTCTTTTATTCCAATTAGCTTTTCTTTACAGAAATAAGTACATAATCTTTATGAATTCATGTTCTACTATTTCCTTTCTTTTAAAGCATTTATTTTAATGCGATTTTTGCACTGACAAAATGATACTTCTGGCAGTGTAATAACTTGCATTCATATTGTAAATTTCATCTCAAGTGATCCCAAAGCACTTTACTAACTTAACCAGCTGAAACACGCTATATTAAACACTACACATAGGGATCACTTCACCCACCACTGAAAGAACCACTTCAGTGGTGAAATGAGCCAAATGTTTAAAGGCTCAGTTCTGTAAGGTGTTGAGCTCTATTAGCCTGATACAATGCCCACTGAAGTCAATATAAAGACTCCTAAGATTTCATTGGGCTCTGGATTAGGATTTATTACAATCTTCCATCAAAGCATTTAGGAACATGCTTAACTTAAGCACTTGAGCAGTTCAATTTACATTAATGGAGCTTGAAGTTGCTTAAAGTTGAGCTTTTGAGTTTCTGAAGTAGAGCCAGGTGTCTTAGTGCTCTGAAGTACAAATCAGAGCAAGTGCATTGACACAGCATGGGGAAGCAGAAAACAAGAACTGAAGAACAACCTATCTCACAAGATCCATTGCTGAACTTAGGTATCACAAATTATATATCCTTACCAAACTCATGATCAAGACAACATGAAAGAAAAATCATTACCTCATGACTTGAAACATTTATATATTCACTACATGCCAGCAAGATTTTTACCTCTATTTTATTACCAGTGCTTTATTTTTTGGAGACTGTAAAACTATGAATCTCTTTGTGTTTGCAAATCATAGATTCCTCTGAATGTAATCCAGTAATTCATTATTTTTTTCCTGCACCGGTAGTTGGATTAATAAGCATCTCCTACATTAATTTATCAATTAAAATATGGTAGAAAAGAATAGGCCTAGGAGCTGAGTCAAAGCCACTGGAAATAACTATAACAAATCAACTGGAGATAAAAAATTGTGTCTGCTCTGTTTAGTGTTAGGCAGCTCCAATGATACTACTTCTCAGTCCCAAAGACAGTAAGGTTTTGTGATACTAGAAAAGATAGTAAGTCCAGGTCAGAACTGGGACAGTAATAACCCTTCTTCATAACCTGACTGCACCCTTCCATGTTAACATACTGTGAACTGAGCACAAGTGACAAAACCAATCCATCACTGCACCGCCAACACAAAGAAGAATAGAGAGGTTAACAGAAATTGATGACATCCCCGCTTGAATTTTACACTGATTCGGCCAGCTTTACGATTGAAACAGACAAAGATTTATAGTCCAAGCTAGGACGCTGACTCTCCTTGATTGCCTTGATTTTTTTTTTTTATACGCTTCTGCATATTTATTTCCAAGCTCATCACAGGCTTGTATCATTAGAATACTGATTTGATTTTACATTCCAAGAGGAGTAGACATTATGCAGCCATTTGCATGATGTGAGAGAAATCACCATAACGGTTTGTGATATCAGCGACCAAAATGATAGCTAATGTTCACCTGCATAAGCAGGATTGTGTAGTATTTTTTTTAAATTCAGATTTTTTCCTTTTCCTTCTCTTTCTGTGAAAAAAAAATAAATAAAAAGAGGGAATTATTCCATATCCTGTGGATGAGAAATTGTGTTTTGTCATGCCTCCGAGGGCTACAGTGGTATTGAGCTTTTATGAATTCGTTTGATATCAGGGCTGAGCGTTACGAGTTCCAACACAAATTTTTTTTCCTCATGACATTATTACTGAAAGCTTTTATCAGTTCATTGTGACAAAAAATTGATTATTATCCTTGACATTTGATGGATAGCTTTCATAAAAGTACATTTTTGGTTTGGGTTTGTTATTTTTGGTATTTTGTGTGTGTGTGTAAATCTGTGAAGTTTTCTTAGGAAAGCTCTATTTTCTGGAGAGGGGGGAAAAAATCAAGCAACAACCACTTACTCCATGGAGTATGCTTGTATCACTGCTATCTGTGAGAAAGCTAGAAGTGAAATGACAATTCTGCTTCCTTACTGCTTCTTCCACTTAGACACCAGGAAAACATACATTCACACAGCTCAGAGGTAAATTTGGATTAGTAATATAACTATTCCATAGATGCCTGAAAAAGGTATTTTGAAGTGGTGGAGACAGAGGCATTAATAGCCACACTATAGTTAAGGTTAATTCAGGCCTTTGTCTTTGCCAGATTCTAATACCTCTTTAGAGCTGTTGTATTTTAAACAAACGTTCAGCAGGTGTCTGACAGAAGACCAAAGCTGCTTTTAAATAGTTTAACTCTTGTTTATTTCATTCTAGCAACAAGAAGCAATAGGACTTGACTCATTCCGAACAATGCCAGGAGCTGAAGCTAATGGTGATTCAATTACAGTCCCTGACAAATGGGAATATTCACCTCTGTGTGCATTAGTGCTGATGGGAGCTCTGTGCTTGCCTTGGGAGGAGAATATACTTCAAGGCAATGTGGCAGAACTGTTTTCTTCTGGAGAAGCAGGAAATGGCTGCTTTCCCTGGTTACCATTCTCAATGATGGATTCAGAAGAGTCTTCCCAGGGACCCTCACTGAAACAAAAGGTGGGAAGATAGTGAATTTTAGAGGAATTTGTTATGATAGAATGTCAGACAGAGGCCAGACCAGCCATTCACTAAAGAAAAAGGGCTTTTGAGAAGATAAGATTAGTTATAGGAACAGATTTTAACCTTTTGAAGAAAATGCTGTTACATGTCAGGTCAATTAAGGAAAAAGCAACACCAAAAAAAAACAGTAAAAGAATTTTCTTAATTGTGTGCCAGTTTCAGACATTTTGTGGTTATTGAGATCAGAGAAGTCAGCAGTGAACAGAAAAAAAAAGGTAATGATTCCTGGTGAAGAACTGGTGCAGCGACATTTGCAATATGAGTGTGAAAGAGAGGAAGAAGGATACTACCAAGAAGCCTTGGTCCATCATATAACCTGTGGAAGTGATTGGATGGTTGCAGTCTTCTTAATTCCCTCCCGTGGACTTTCCACCTCTCTTCACTGCCAACAAGTCTGTCCTGGGGGCAGGTTCTGGGGCAAGTTTACCAAACAGGGACAATATAAATGTCAGTTATGCTGTAGGAAAGGAAGAAGTCTCCAGAGCATACTCTGCATCTGTTCTTAGAAAGAAGTCTGCTGTTTACGACAACAATGAATCAGGTTGTGTTCCAGTAGCACTGAAAGAAAAGTAACAAAATAACAGTTTTAAGTAAAAAAATAAGTTAATTTTAACTATGGTGAAATACTTAATACATGATAAGTGGCAAAAATGTTCAAAGGAATGTCAGACTGATGGGTAAGTCTTGGAAGAGTGAAAAAACTTCGGAGCTCTAGAAAAAAAACTTGATTGTTGTGCCACTATTTAAGCAGGACAAACACTTCAGTAATCTCTTGGCTGGTTAAATGGATATAGAGCAACCAAATCAAGGTGATAGGAGATGAAATCAGTGAAGAATTAAAATAATGGCAAAATAGACACTGTCAATCAACACAGCCTGATGAAAAAATTTTCAAATAAACTTTCCTTTTTGATTGAGTTTAGGATTTCATTAACAGATTTTTGTAAGGCATTTGTTTTCATTATGGTTTAAAAATACTACAGACAGTGAATTCATCAAAATCTTTAGAACTGTTAGTTTTTAAAATGGAATTGTAATGAAAAAATGCATATACAAAAACAACATTACAGTAAATGATAAGACAGATCTGATGAGTAGCCTTGATATTACAATGTGGCCTTGCTCGAGTAAGATTTATTTTGATTTTTCCAATAGCAATATTACATATCTAGAAATAAAGGCTGCAAGTTACACTTTCTTTCTGAAGAAGAAACTGATTTTTAAAAGTGGTATCATAAGGAACTGGAAATTTCAAGGGATTCATATGGTGTGGAAAAACATATGATCAGGAACCTAAAAAAGCAAATATCAGTCCTCAGATCTGTGGCAAGAAAGAGTAAGGAGTTGATGATTAACCAGTGGAATAATTTATTTAAGGATCTCATGCCTTCTTTACCTCTTTTTTAGGTTCCTGATCATATGTTTTACAAGAGTTTTACTCAAAATGGAAAGCTTTGAAAAGGTATATTCTGTCTTATTAGCAGGCCTGAATTCAGAAATATGATCATAACTGTTCCCTCCACTGCTGAGTTTATATTATCTCAGAATTGTCAGCTTCATCAAAAGAAAATTAAAAATATGTAACTGTCTATGAGTTTCATAAGCAAAAAGGAATTGCACAAGTTGACATGTCCAAATTAGGCACTGAATGTTTACCTAAATACCAGTTTAAGGACTGAGGGCAGATGTATGCAATGTCTTCTGATCGTTCTTGTATGAAATGTTATCACTTACCTGTTGTATTTTAACTATCTTTTGATTGTTTTCTTCTTTCTCCTGGTAAGACATTAGAATTTTATCTACAGCTTTCAGAAGAGAGGAAAAACATATTGTCTGCTACTTTTCTTGAGTTAAAATAATTTTCACACTCTGGAAACAGAAATGTTCTGCTGTTGAACATGAAGCCTTGGCTCCATTTGTCTATGCACTCAACATGTGACTTTTTTCAGGGAGTGAATTGTGAATACCTGGTGAGTTAGCCTTGGCAAACAGCCAGGCTCCCACCTACCCACTCTCTCCCTTTGCTTAGCAGGACAGAGGGAGAAAACAGGATAGGAAATGTTGTGGGATAAGATAAAGGCACTGAGATTTCTTACCAGTTACTGTCACTGACAAAACAGACTCAACTTGAAGAAATCTGGTTGGATTTTTTTTCCCCAATTAAAATGCATTCAAATAGTGAGAAACAGAAGACAAATATTAACACAACACCTTTNGATCTTCGTTCGCGAAGCCTAGCCATACTACCTTTTGGCCCCTACCTCCACCCACAGAGACCACCACTGCAATATCCTTACTGCAAAAGCCTCATCACAGACACCCAACACAGTATAATATAAAAAAATATTAGCCTCACAAGCGGTTTGAAATAGTGAAAAGACAACATTTAAGTTGCATGTTGCTGTTACTTTTATATTTTCTGTTAATTTGTAGGAATTACCCTGGGTAATTTTCTGCACATGAATGCCCTTTTAACCAAACATGACTTCCCTCTATTTATATATTAACATTGAAAACCTAATTAAAAAAGGCTGATTTTAGCTTTATAAAACCAAAATTTGATTGGATTGTTCATTTGGTTTATTTTAACTATCTCACAATACAGTGAAAGATCATGGTTTTATTTAATTTATATCACAATGACTACATTTGCAGTGAAACTGCTAAAACAAACAAAACCCTGTATTGGTTCTAGATAACATTTTATGTAAACTGCTAAATCCTTGCTGTATATATTCAAATGAATATTGTAAAGCATAATACTAGATTCTTGGCTGGATCTTCCTGTCAGCAATCCATTAGTTGTAATAGATCTAGTAAGAAACCAACGTACTATACATATCAGAAATGTGGGGAGGTTGGAATATCTGCAGTATAAAAGCTTTTCAGGGATTTTAAAACTTGTCTGCCAGCAGGAGTTAATTCACAGTACAGCAACAAGGGGAACTTTGGGTCATTCAGATATCTTGCTTCAGAAAATTAGAAGGGTTTGTTTTGATTTCAATATTTGTGTCTTTGTTGTATTAAAGCACTTGTCATTCTGTTATGATTATAATTTGACAAATTATTTCTAATTGAAAAGTCAATTTCCATGAAAAAAAAAGAAATATCTAAAATAATGTAAACCCCAGCCATTTCAACACTGTCAGAAATTTTATATTTGCAAGAAAAATCCTAGAAATATCAATCCCATTTCACAGAGTGTATCTGATTCGATAGCAGTATTTTCCAGTGAACTATAAATGCATCAAATTTCTTTAAATGTCTCTACTCTTACTCTCACAAATTTCTGTATTCTTCATTATCAGTTGCCAGATTGGTTCATTTTGCACACAAAGGACTAAGGTTAACAAGTATGTTTTAGAATTAGGCCTAAACATAGAAGCAAATAGAGTATTAAAATTAATCCCAAATTAAAATGCAGATTGTAGTTGGAAATCAGTTAGACAAGAATTTCAGGATAAAATAACTAATATAATGAATTTAAGAAATTCAGGCATTGACAAAATAACGTCGCTTGACACTTAGTTTGATTTCTGTGCAGTTCGAAGCAAGCACGGCTAGGAAGATACCAACAGCCTGCATTATTTGTAGTACAATCCATGTAATAAAATTATTTTCACAAATAGAAGTAAATCAAGTTTAAACTGTGAAGTTGGAGGCTATCCTGAGAGCAAGAATAATAAACTAAAAATAAATTGTTCTCCATTGTTGTGAGTGAACTATGCACGTTACACCAAATAGATTTTGTCAAGGTGATTTAGCCATAATCCATGCGGTTTTTGCTTGCATGCCTAAATTTTATATATCCTGTGAACAAAGATGGATAAAAGATGATTTCTGAGATATAAATATGCATATGCAAAGCCAAAGTACAGGAGATTGAATCATCTTCATATATTCTGTAACGGAAAAATAAAAAAATGACAAGGAACATCAAATGAACTTATTTTACTAGCTTCTCCCTCAAATACATTTTTAAAAGTGCAAACCAGTATAATTTGTTGTGGCATGCTACTCCCTGTGTTGCTATTAAGCTATCCAGGTGATGCTCTCTTGGGAATCCACTGTACAGAGGCCTAATTCAAGACTGGATCACAACATCTGCACCAGATAGAATTTGTCATCTTCTGTCTTCAAGCCCATTGGCTGTTGCTTAGCAACTGGTCAATCTCACCGAGTATTTGCCATGACAAATTAGTAGCATTGTTACCATGACAACCAGCTTTGTTACTTAATTAAATTGATTTGAATCAGAATTGGCTTTTGGGGAAACAAGTGTGTTGTGTGAAGTAGTAAACATGAGCTTGCAGCTAACCATTCATGCTTTGATGTAGTAGTCCCTAAAATCAACATCATCAGGATGAAATCCACAATCAAGTCCTGAAATCACTGTCCTCTGTGGGCAGATTTGCTCAAGATTTTGACTTCTTTTTTCAGATTTTGAAAGCACTCTGGATATATTTAGCAATAGTCAAAAAAAAAAGAAAAAAAGATATCCCTCAGGAAAGAGTAAAAAAAGAACCCAAACCCCAGGCTGCTCCAATTTCCTGAGTAATGCTTTGATAATGCAACCAGGAAATGCACTGCTCTTAAGCAACCTATTGTGGAGCCATGTTGCAGTGTCACTGGAAACTGCACAGCTCCAGGCTGAAAAAGGAAGAAATCATCATGTGGGGCAAAGAGCTAGGAATGGAATTTCTTTACATAATTTCCATTTCTACTCCAGTTGCATTTTGACTTCTGCTTTGGGATTCTTGGTGTTTGCCACAATGTATGGCTTTGCCTGGCTTGGAGAAGTGAGGGAAATCCCTTCTTTTGATACTTAGGGCCCATGCATCACAAAACTAAAATAACGCAAGCTAGAAACTCAGATTTCACACTACTGGCATATTCCTTCTAACAGAAACACCTACACACTTTTTAATTATGTTTTCTACCCTTATCCTCTTTGCAGACTGACAGAAGCACAAGATTAACATATTTATATCTTACATATATTTAATGAATGAAACCTACACGTTAAGTCTGAGTACAGCTGTGGCACACTTCAGATATGCAATCTCACCGTTTTCAGCTTATCTCTGTTTTGTCACTGATAATGTATGGGTGGCTGCTCTTAGTTTCCTTCCTGATCTTGCAAATTTAACTGCACAATTTAAGTTGTATTTTCCTGACAAATTACTAAATTTCTTGGAATGATTTAAGATTTCTCATTGTGTGAGACTGATTTAAAGCTCCAATGTTCTGTTTTGAATGGATATTCCAAAGTTAAGTCTATGTAAATAATAAATGGGAAACATCAACCAAGCGGTGACTCGCACGGGAAACTGCAAAATGTTGACAAATTCTAAATTGCAAGGTGTTGTGTGGCCTTGGTACATTGCTTGTGTGCTGCCAGTAATTCACAGTGCTATCATTAGAATATGCAGACAGCCTACTGAACCTCTCTGAAGTAGATTTCTATTTCTTTAGATTTTATTAGCAGAGTCTCCCTTTTTTTAATGCACTTGTTTTGAAAGTTTGTTCAGAAGCTTCTGGAAAAGTAAATAATTCAAAAGTAAGAAGAAACATTTATGTATGTACCGCTAGCAAAACCAGCTAAGACCATCTTTCACACCTCTGAATGAACTCATATAAAGCATTTTTCTCCTTAAATCATTTTCATAGAACTTAGTAATTTTGAAAACTGATGTACAGCAATGCACATAAAAGTTCCATATACTGCAATGTTTTAATTTGGCAAATATTATGCATTATATGTGTTAGCCTTTTACAACAATTTCTTCTTCAAAAATCCTGTAGAAATGTCATATTGTCATTCTCATTGGTAGAGCAGAATTAATAACAGGAACTGACATCTTTATTATACAGAGGGAGAAACTCTGAAGGAAAAATTAAGTCATCGCCAAGAGTTCAGAACTCAGAATCACTCTTCACATCTGCCACACGTGTCAATGTTAGGCTTCAAGTTTGACCACCTAAAAGTGTCATACAAGAAAATACTTCTAAAAGCTGATTTTCAAGTATTTTTTCATTAAAAACTCTTATATAAATTTTTGAGGGCTATAACTGGAATGAAAAATACATTCTTATGAGAAAAAAAATCCTGATGAGTCTTTTTATATACTTCTCTTGTATTTTTTGAAGTCTGACTGCTGAAAGAATACATTCTTAGAAATAGGTTGTTTTCTTAAAAATAGCTATCAATGTTAACAATATATAATTTCAAAAAATTCAAATGGAGAGGAAATGCGAAGTAGAAATATCTTCAAGGGATACATGCAAGTCTGAAATAGCGATATTTCAGACTATTCACAAGTTGGGTAGGTAATTGAGAGAAGCTGAAAAGTCATGGATAAGAAGTTAGAAACAGAACAGTTTAGGAAAAAAAAAAGAAAAAAGGTATTATCTTTTTTTCATAGATCAGTGAAGTGAGTAGAGGAGCAATACCTCATCTGTTGAATGACTCGCTATTTATTTCAGTCACCAACAGCAATCAGTGTCATCCAGTTAAGGTACAGTTTTGAGAAAGGCTAGTCATTTCTCACCAGGTGAGAGGAACAGAAGTTTTCAGCCATTTAAAAAGAAAAGGTAGCAATACTGTAAGTACTTGGTTTCCTTCCTAAGAGTATTTGGCCATTAGAGATCATGAACTAGATCAAACATTAAGGGATTAGCAAAGACACATATTTAGTAGTTGAAGACACTGTACAGATATTCACCACTGCATGGAGATTCTGGTTGTAGGTGTAGTGGACAGTGACATTAGATTTAAGTATACAGTTTCAGTACTATATCTTCTCCTACAATATAAGCACAGGAGAATTTGCACCACAGCCCTGTTGCACTCAGTGATGGCGTGGTTCCAGAAACAGACCTTCTTGTTGAAAAGCACTTGTTCAGTGGCTGAAATATGGCTCAATCAGAGTCCTTCACTTCCGTGGCCACTTCAGAGTGTGTGGGGTTAGATCAATCCAAGGGTGACTTGGGCAGACAAACCATCTGACCACCCAGCCTGATTAATTATGCTACTTGTCCTCAGGGAAAGGTGAGCAGATACTTAATAGACACTGTTCCTAGAAGGTTTGTTAGTCAGTAAAAACACTTTAACTTGACTTTGCCACAGCTAATGCATCTCACAGTTTTATCATATTCTCCTCTTTGTTGAAATTTTTCAGAGCTCTTTAAAGCAGGAATTTAAAAGCATGGCACCTTGTTTTCAGTAATTTGTCATTACTTATTACCCTTCTCAGTCCCTCTGGAGGAATAAAAGGATGGGGACATAATTTTATGTTCAAGGTTACTGTGTGTTATTACATTGAAGACGAAGGCTTCAAGATCCTTCTATAAAGATTAGCTTCATATTCCAAGCAAGAAACTTTTCTCATTTGGATATGTTTTAATATTCTCCTTCTATAATGATTAACTTCATATTCCAAGCAAGAAACTTTTCTCTTTTGGATATGTTTTAATATTCTTCTGTAGCTGACTATCCTCTTCTGATTCACTGTAGGAAATGATGGGTTACTGAAATTTTCCCCTACCCACGCCTTAAGATTAAAGGTACAATTGAGCAATTGAAAGCAGGTCCCTTCTCTCCTCCATGAGCAGTGACAGATATGAACCATACGAATATAAACAGGTGCAGCGGGACTATTTCTGATCTTTCTTAAAGCCAAGTAACTCTGGTATAATTTCAGGGAATTAGCACTAAGAAGCAACAAGATTCTTGTCATGAAAAACTGCTATTATAGAAACATAGAGTAAAATGTTGTAGAGTTACAAGTCAAAGGTAAGGATGTTAGTCATATGAGTAAAGGGAAAACAAGAAAACAATGTGCTATGCTTCCGTCATTACACATTATAGGATTCATGTTTGAAAAGTAGCAATCCTGAAGGTTGCTAAATGTTATTAAATGTAAATGAGACATAGTAAATAGGTAGGAATAAGTCTGCAAGTAAAGGCTTCATGGTTTATGTTATGGGCTATAAAAATGTACCTTTTAAGAAACTGTATAATCCCAATTGTAGAAACTGAGGTAGGATATCATGAAAGCTGACAATAATTTTAACTGGGGATGGAGAAAAAAGGCTGTTTCTCAGATAAATTATGTAGGGAGTATTTGGATGTAAGGACTAAGGATCTGTCAGAGATGAGCCAGGTTGCAACCTGAGTGACATGCAAGATGATGATGAATTTGATCAAAAAGAAGAATGAACAGAGAATTGCTTTCTTTTAGGTCTATGAAGACAAGTAAACCCGAGGTGATAGTTACATCACTCTAAATTAATGAGGTGACCAAGACCTGTGATTTAGAGGAAAAGAAGAATATCAAAGAACAAGACAAGTGGTACCACCATAATAAGCTGAAAGTGAGTGTGAAACAATGGACTACAGAAGAGATAAAAGAGAGGATTAGAGAAAAATGGGGGAAAGAAAAAGAAGTAAAAAAAAAAAAAGAGTTATGAAAGGCAAGCGAAGACAAAACTTCAAGCATGGGATTGATTATGCTGATGAGAAGAGCGTGATTTTTACTTCTGATCTTTGACAAAGAATCCTTAAAATACTTGATGACAATTATTTCAGCTGAGATGAAGATTTTCCAGTGAGGGTAGAAGTAGAAATGACAGTAGAGAAATAGACACATGTTGTGGTAGTTAAAAATCTGAGAAGAAATGAAGTAAGTAACAACACAAGGGTTACTAGAAAAGCAAAAGATATCATTAATGGACTGTCTAAGATGAGAAAAATAAAGTCATGTTTATACACTAAGAGAAAAAACACAGAAAGAAGTGACAGAAAGTCATTGAAAAGATAAAAAGACAAAAAGCATAAGAAGATTCTCTAAGAAATAATAATCAGTAAAAACTCATGAGAGAATAAAGCAAATTATCAATATGGGAAAAATCATAAGGTTATTCCAATATTAAATTGGAACATAAAGGCAAGATTATTGCCTGATAAGGAATCTTATCAGGTGGGATTTTTAATTGCTTTTCAATTTTCTAGACTGTACATAGCAAATGATGCCATCTTTGCAAATGTCTATGTGCCTAGGAAGAGTTTGGTAGAAATTTTTAGTAGCAAAAATAATAACTGACCAGATATTTATCAGAAATGTATTATGAAGTGCGAGAGAAAGCTCAGCCTAGCACTGGTCTAAGTCATGACTGGAGACTCAGCAAGAACCTTGAAAAGTGACTATCCCTCTGGCAAGACATCATCAATTAAGGATTTTATTTAATTCTACTGATCCTCCTACTATTATCCAACAACAAAATAAAATGCAAATATCAAAATGAAACATTGTCAGGTTAGGTAATTTCCTACTCCCATTTCTTTTTGTAATATAATCTCACAGTGATACACAGAAACCTATAAATGTAAATACATATACATGTACATATATACACAAAACACTATAAAGATACCTTGAAAGATCTACAAATAGATATCATATTTACTAATGAAATAAATATAACCAAGAGGACCTATCACCCCATTTCTATTTGTCAAGTGCAGCTTTTTCTCCACTGTGTAAAACACATATATAGAAGTTTGTAATTTCTTAATAAACCTCAAAAGTATATGTCTCTTTCTCATTCTTTACAGAGCAGTTAATAAATATTATATTACAGTAAGACAATACATCTGAGGGCATACTTTCTTAATAGAACAAAACAAAGGACAAAGTTAAGGTTGAATGCATGACACTGGAAGGAAACGGTGTTGAGTGATGACAGATTGTATTGCAGTTAGGAAAGGATGCGTGTTTTCATTCACAGAATCACAAGGCTGAAATTGACCTCAAAAGGTCAGCTAGTCCATCCCTCTGCCCTAAGGCAAAACCAACTATACCTATGTCATTCCTGACAGTTGCTTGTCTAATCTGCTCTTAATGATGAAGATTCCACATCTCTCAGACAGCTTTTTCCCAGTGCTTCCCTAGGTTTTGTGTTAGAAGATATTTTGTAATGTCTGGCTGTTTTTTACCTATTGCATCGTAGTCTAGTCAGAGGGAGACTTACTCATTTCCATATGTGTTTAGAATTTTCCTTCCTCAGGAATATTTTTTTAAGAATAAATTTTATATGGAATTGATTTTATGTCAGAGTGGGATAGAGAAGATCCACTGAAACATTTTGTGTCTTTACAGCTGTATTAAGAAATTATTTGAAGGTGAGACTCCAAAGGTGAAGGAAGAATGATAGATTTATAGCATTTTTTTTTTCCTTTGCATTCATTGAAATAAACTGTTGACTTGTAGGAATGTATGTAGTGTATATTCAAAAGGGAGATGAGGGAAAGGATTTTGTTTTATACTAAGACATATATCCATGTCTTCAGCTGACACAGATCACTGCCCGCTGGCAACCACAGAGAGAAGAGAGCAAATAGAACCCTGAGAAAGTGTTACACTTCACTGTCATGGTCAACCAAAAGTCTAGCAGTGATGGCCTCATGCTTGACTTTTTCTATTCCTGTGGCTGTAATGAACATCACAGAGTCTTTCAGGTAGCTCACTGCTTCTGGCTAGTGACTTTTGGGAAACAATGATTTATAAAACAGGATGACTTCGTAAATATTTACTCTAAATATAGAAATGAAACAGCTTAAAAATTTCCTTTAATTTTTCTGTCCAGAATCCAGCACTAACCTAAGGCTTCACCTGATTCCTGACAATTCATTGATGATATGAAGAATTAGGTCAAAGACCTTTAGAAGTGTGGTGGGTCAACCTTGGCTAAGCGCCAGGTACCCACCAAGGTTCTCTATCACATCCTCGCCCCACACATCCCACAGCATGACAAGAGAGAAGAGAATGAGATGAAAGCAGCCCATGGGTTTCATTAAAGACAGTTTAATAAGCAAATAAAGAAAAACAAGGCCACTCGCACGAAGCAAAGCAAAGCAAGATTATGCTTTAGTCTCTACTTCCCATAACAGGCAATATCCAGCCCTCTCCTGGGAAGCAGGGCTCCGAAATGTGTAATGGTTGTTCGGGGGACAGGCGTCTTATTCCCACAGATACCCCTGTTCCTCCCCCTTTTATTACTGAGCTGACGTCATATGGTATGACATAGCCCTTTGGTCAGTTTGAGTCAGCTGTCTCGGTTGTGTCCCATCCCAAGATCCTGTCCACCCATCCCCTTGGTGCTGTGCCAACCCTGCCCGGCAACAGTCACAGCATCGCGTATTATCTTCAACCCAAGGCACAGTGCTTCTGAGGACTCCTATAGGGATATTAACTCCATCTCAGCCAAACCCAATACAAGAAGTCGCATCATCAACAAGAAAAATTACATAAGTGAGTGCACTACCAATAGAAACTATAGAAAATAAAAATGTAAAAAATGAAAATATTTCTAGTAAACCCTTCCCTCTCCCATTATGACAAGAAAAATCAAATCATTCTCCAAAGAAAAAGATCTTTGCCCCACCATCTCTAATTAAAGTATGGGGAGGAAGTTCTTATCGCTTCCATCATGACTGCAGCCAAAGATTTTCATTAGGATTCTATAAAATTCTTGCACATTTATTTGGTTTGATCCTTTTTTCAGTTCAGCCATGCCTAGATGCAAAAGTCTGTCTATTTCATGTACTTATGGGTTTACACCATTTATCAAGGAGTTTGCAAAAGCTGATTTTTTTTCCAGATGAACACTTCTGCTTTTGGGTCACTTTGTCCAGTTACTTTATACCCTAAATTCTTCTGATCTATCTGAAAATAATGTAAATGCAGTTAATCCCTATAAAATATTTCATTTAATGAAAATTATAATATATTTTCAGTTTTATGATATCTCATTTACAAGCAATCAGACTGTAGCACCTCTCTGTAAGGAGGAGAAGAAGAGAAAGGAGCAATCTGAGAAAACTAGAGCGTGTCCGGGTAGTGCGACACTTTAGCTAGTGCCACTACCATTTATTCTCCAAACAAGCTAGAGGATTACTGAGCTTAGACAGAGCACTCAGGACAGTTTCCTCACAGCTCAGAGGGCCCACAAACTAGCCTGATATCTTTTTTTCCTCTGCACAATTTATATACCACAATCTAATCTAGTATAGCCAACAAGATTTACTGTCTTGTTTAGAATATGTTTAAATAGTGATTTACCATCTCTTAAAATAAATGTCATTTGTAGCATACAGTCTCTGGTTTAGTTTGTTTTCCCAGTGTGCCATGAGGATCCCATTTTCCCTTTAGCATGCTGACAACACAATTTTGTTAAGGCTGGTTGGTTCCATTTGCATTGGACATCTCTTCTGCATATAGATTGATGAGTTTAATCAGCAAATCAGGAGAAAGTCTTGGACATCAATCAGTGTCAGTTTTCTTTCTTTCTAATTTCTGATTTGCTACTTCTAGTTATCAATGCAATAAAATGATGCCAATTTAAGATAAAAACTTGGAAATAATGCAAAGTCAGTGTAAAATTGTCAACAGGCCCAGGAGATCTACTGCATTATGATCATAGATATTTTGAAAAAGAGGCACTATATCTAACAGTCAGAACTGATGATGAATCCATTACTCAGAGTTCAGTAAAAAAGACATTTAGAAATGTAACAATTAAACCATATCATAGCATCTTTTGTCTTATTAGTAAATAAGACTATTTACTTACTAGTAAATCATTAGTCTTATTAGTAAATAAGACTATGAACAGAAAGGACAATTCACACCTCAAAAAACAGCCTCTTCTGTCTTTAGAAATAATATACTCAGTACTGGTTTGTATTGCCAGTGTATCTGGAATATCTCGAAGTATTGCCTCGTGTATCTATTTTACAGCAAACACAGGGAGTAGGAATTTTTTTTATTCATTTTACAGACATAGAGAGACTGAAATCTAGATCCTCAAGATCTGCATGCTCATATTGTGCTTTTGGAAGTTAATTCTGTCCAAGTTTAACAGGAATAAGGTTCCCAAATTGCTGTATGTATCCAGAGCTGACTCACTTGCTCAAGATGCTGTGAAGAAAATCAAACTAGACCCCCACACTAATTCCAATTATTGTACTGTTCTTCCTCTGATATAAAAATACAGCCTAGTTTATAGACCTTTGCCAATAACAAATTATTTTTCTGAACACAGAGGGAATAGAGATAGTGTTTCCTCATTGTTAGACCACCTTTATTGTCACCCATTAGGATAAGAACAAATTTATAGAGTACTCCTCTCATACCTACACCTCAGAGATGGAGGGATAAGTGAACTGGGAGAGAGATCATCCTAGCATGGCCCTGTATTTTGGTCCACAATGTGGCCCTAATTAAGGAATTAGACTAACATCCTTTTTTACATGGCTATAAACTGAAAAACAGTGTAGTTTGATCAATTATGCCTATATCTCATAATATTGAAAAAAAGAAAATCAACTCAAAACCAGCCACCCAAGAAGATAAAATGTCTCATGTAATTGCACCCCTTGAAATACAATTCTACTTTTATAAATGCTACTACATGTTAGTGGAGATTCTTCTTTAAGTGCTTGAAGTCTGTGGTTTTGAAGAAGTCCTGAGATTCCTCCCTCAGCACTGAATGACTTTGATTTAGTTATTTACAACAATTTCATTGTAAGTAGCAATCACACATGTATTTGCAACATCAAGTTTGGTTGTTGTTTTTTTTTCAAATATATGGTCAAACAGTGTTGCCAGAAATATCTGAGGAAATATACATTTGATTTTAATTTATATGCAGACAAACAGGGAATCACGTAATAGAATAACAGAACCCAGTGGTCAGATCTGCTTAAAACACAAAACATTTGCCTCCCATTTCAATTCATACTACAGTCTGCAATGTGGCACAGAATGGATTTGTACCATCTTTTTTGCCTCACACTTTGTAGAATATTTTTTCAAAATTTGTGTGTTTTTTTTTTTAATCCTGAGTGATACATCCATTGAGGGTAGTAAAGACAATGATTATGAAAAAACTATGTTCATGAAATAACAGTATCTGCACAAAGCCAGATGTATTTCTTTTATTTACATATCTATATATATATATATATACACATACAAATGTGGATGTGTAGATGTAGATATTCATATGTGTGTATAAAAATGCACATATGTATATAAGTCTACAAAAAAGTGTAAGCACTACAAGTATTTCAATACATATATTTCATAGAAAGAGTGGTAGTGGGCCTTAATTAAAAGTTATGTGATCACCCTAGTCTGGAAAGAAAATTGTATGATATATAAACCAAAGAAACAATAACAGAAGAACAAAGGCAACCCAGCTCAAATGACAGAAAATAAGATATTTACCCATGGTGATAATGGTGACTGGAGGAAGTCCATTCAAATGGCAGGTATCTAGATTTTGGTGTAACAAAACCTGATATATACAAAAGGTCTGCAGACAGGGTTTAGAGCCTTCTATCCTCCCAGAAAGGCTTGAAAATGTACTGAGATGTAGGTCCATAGGACCAATAATGTCTAGACTGGAAGATTTCCAGGATTATCCACTGTACCCCATGTGGGTTTTTTTTACCACCTCTGTAGCCACAGCGGAGTAAAATTGAAAGTCATAAATGCAAAATGACTAGTCAGTGATTTTAAAATATATTCAACATGGTGATACCACACCACCTAACAGAGCAATAGTTTTCCAGGTGGTCTATCTCCCAGGATCCATCAAGGTTGCTGGATGGCTTTGAAGACACCAAATATTATCTCTCATATATTCAGGCCATGCTTTGCTATCATCTCCTTTTCTCATAGAAACAAAGTCAGATAGATGCTTAGGGCTCACTTCTGTGGGTATTGAGCATTGCAAAGGCACTTAGTGTCATTTGAGATGCCCTAGAACATTCCTGCCCAGCCTTAGCTGCCACTTCAGAAAGGCACAGGTCTCCTGTAGGTGCAGCATCATATCTGACAGCTGTATGTGAATGCCTTAGGGTGCGTCAAGCAATACTGGATGCCAATGTATAGCAAACTGAATCAAATCTTCCCAGAGGTAGGCTGAAATAACAAGCCCTGCCACCCCAGGCACATACCTTAGGGACTCAAACCCAAAAAGTTGCCCCTAGAGAAGTGAGGCAGATGTCCTTGACTCCTACAGATGCTGTGGTGCCAAGGCTTTTATCAACATACATGGGGATGGTAGGTGGAAAGTAGATGAAGGCAGGCTTCTTGGATCTGCCATTGCCATGTTGACAGTTCAGACCGCAGCTGCAGGCCTCGTGTTGCAGTAGCCTTTCTGAATGTCTCTACAGTCAATTCACTGCTCAAGGCGAAGATGTTCCTTTTTCCCTTTTAGCCTTCTGTGGAGACATTTCTCACCCAGGCTATTCAAAGTGGCTCAGGGGTCTTGTTTAAAACCAATCAATTGTATAAAATATGGGGCTGGCACCACCTGTACCAATATCTAATTTCAAAAAGGAACAAGGCAGAAAGGCAGGGATTTCAGAGGGTGAGCTCATAGTGAGCAAGTAGGACCCCAAACTCTTTGGCTTGTATGGTCTTATTTACAATTAGCTGTAATAACTGAGAAGAGACAATTGTCCTGGAACTGAAAAATGCAGGAACACCTGATCTACGATCACAGAAGCTGAAGAAACCTTAGGAACCCACACACAGTTTTCACACTTTCTCGATTAGTGACTGGAGCCAGGCCCTTTTGCTTGTGATAGATTAATCAAACCTTCTCTCAGCCTCTGACTGGATGACAATCAGGTTCTAAGGGTATGCTGAATGGTAAAAAAAAAATCTTCTTCCCTTATATTTTATGTATCTTTCATTTCTGGACTAGCTGTCTATCTTTTTCTTTTTTTTTTTTACCTTTTTTATGTGATTCATTTACTTTGTAACAGTTTCTCCTCCTTTAAATGAGCTGCGTATTTTCACCCAGCATTACTAACTTCCATCAGTTTTTACTGAAGACACAACCTTTTCTTCTTATTATAACAGCACAGCTTGCAAAGTGATAGCTAGGAATCAGATTGTGTCAGCACTCCCATTACAACCGCCCCATTTTCAGGGAGTCATTTCTGTGGCCACAGAAATATACTCAGGACTTATCAGTGATATCTAGGTCTTGTTCACACAGTGAATTTTCTTTTCCTCCACCCAGCTGAAAAAGAAAATATTTGATCACTTCTAAAGTTCAGGAATATAAACAAACCAGCACAGGGAAGAATGTGACAGATTTATGAGGCCTGGGTTATGTTAGTGTTTGTCTGGCCAATCCCTTTTCTGCCCCAGTACTCGCTAATATTAGAGACCTTATCCTTCCTCAATAGTGATCATGCATCCAGCCAAAAGAGCTTCATAACATTCTCTATGAATGAATGTACCAGCAACATCTGAGGTCAATTTGCTCCACAGAAGAATTTAAGATCTTGATTGTTTATCCAAACATACCAAGGATCTCCATTTAAATCTTCCTACTAGTTCACAAATGTCAGCTGAAGATGAAAAGATCCTTTATTTCCTACACCTTGTTCAATGATTTCAATTTTATGTTGTGGTTCGGGGTTTTTTTGTTAGTTGGTTAGTTTTGTGTTTTGGGTTGTTTTTCCCCGTTGACTATTGATGATTAGGATCCAACTCGATATTATTACCAGAATTCACAGAAAATACATTTTTTTATTTTCTCTCAATGTTTTTATAAACCCTCAAAGGATCCTCTTCTCTTATTAATTGATTTCTTACAAATATCATTGTTCTTGATGCAAGAGGGAACATGATGAAAGTACTCCCAGAAAAATTTTTACTGCTTTAGAATTAGTAGTAACTGCACTGAACAAATTTGCTGAATAAATTTTGATTTCACAGTCATGCAAAATCACTTCTACCCACTTTCACATTCTATTACAGCTGAGCAAACACTATAAAGTGCCTCTAATTGTATATGTGTTATGTGTTTTATCCTTATTTATTATAGGAGAACTGAGGCATGTAAACTGTGGTGTCCCTAACTATTGAAGTCTGTCTGTAGAGAATCTTTCGGGAATACACTATCCTAAGTCACATGCCAAACTCTAGGAATTTTCTCTGATGAACTAACATTTTATTCAGGGGAAGCCTCTTGTACCAGCTCGTCACTCCCACACATGTGCAGCCTTAATACCATGTTTACACTGTCTTTAACACCTAGAGGTCTACCTAGGTCAACTTCAGCCTTTAAACCAAATTCTACGTTCTCTCTAACACCACTTCAAATGTAAACATCATGTCTTTGTCTTTAAGGCTTCACCTACCCATGGTTCTCTCTTTTTTTGACCAGTCTTTTAAGGTTACTTTTACGCTGATGCTTTAACTATACACATTTCTGCATAATTACAAACAAAATTCATCACACACCTTTTTTCTCCACTTCGTACTCCTGTTCAGTCACTTAACTCTGAGCTGACTCTTGCTAGAATTTCCCAGCTAACAGGTAGACTGTAATGATCAGTTGACTCCTGATTACCTCCCACAATTCCCCCATAAACACATGAGTCTCCCCATAAGCTGGCTATGAAAGAACCCTGGTGTGCTATTGCAAATGTTTTAGTAGGAAGATGAAATTCTGCACCCTGTCTTTCTGTTCCACTTACATATTTCACCAATGAATGAAATTATTTTCTTGACTTAATTTGTAATACCATTTCAATTGTGTGCATTCAAATCCTTGTGAGAACCCATCTGTCTTTTGCTACCTGCAAACACTAGCTGATAACTGCTGTGTGGAGATCATCCTACATGAAAACAGATTAATAAATCAATTGTGTTATTCAAACTTATAACTTAACAAGTAAAATACTTATCCTGATCACTATGGTTGTATGTTGCACTCATCCAGACCTCTTTAATTATTTAGAATGTTGCTTTTATGAGACAAGAATCTTTCTTTTGGATGTGATAAGATTATATCCAGAAGGCTGTAAATCATAGTTTACAAAACCTTTATTATGATAACTCATCTTGGTCATAAAAGAGAAATTGTCCCAAACAGAGTTCTTATGTTCAACAGCCTAATAATTTTTTATCCAAACATCATGGTAAAGATCTTTTTTGGATTTATATCTAGTAGTTGTCACTTTAGAAATCTCTTCTAAAACAAACTAATAAAAACAAGTTTATGTTTTCAAATTTTAATTTTTCTAGTTAAGTTTAGCTTGTAAATGTCTTAAACATAATGTGGTTTGCTGGTTTCGGCTTCATACCTAAATACACCTGGAATTATTACTGTCATTCTTTTTAGTATTGTTCAAGTGCCTTTAGCAATCGTTATTTTGTTGTCTGTGGAAAAGACTCTTTATTTTAAACCAACATTTAAAGTCTGCTGTCAGAGCTACTTTTTGTGAACATTCAACTGCAGAGCGATGGAAAGTAGGAATCAAAATTGAGTGACAGAAAGTTAAATGCACTAATGCAAATTTAGGCCTCTTCAGGTCCCAAACATTTCCCACAGTATCCAGTGTGTTGCTACAGATTTGCTGCAGCATGTGTGAGAACAGAGTTAAGAGGTGATGTTTATAAGTTGAATTATTTGGAGGAAATATGGTTTATTTTTGATCATGGTATAAAATCTGAGGCTATCAAGTAAATAAGCACATAGCTGAAAATTTAAAAGTCTTGGGTCTTCCATGACTAGGGCCTATTGGAGAGAAATGTGGCAGGAAAGGAAAGATGACCATTGATAAGCTGTTCATTGAGATGATCCACATTAGAGTGGTCAGAGAAATCTTTCACATATGGATGGTTAAGTGAAGAATGAATGACCAGTTTCTGGCTTCCTGTGATGCCATAGGTCACCTTCCTCTGCAGTTACATATGCACAATATCATCTTTGACTCAGAATTATCTAAAGGCATAATTTGACTTCAAACTCCAACATTCCCAGGTGTAGCCTTCAGGGTTTTTGCCATAGGTTATCCTCATATTATATTCCTTTGCTTCTGAAGTTGACCTTTTAGTCAATTTTTACTCCATCTTAGCAACTTGCACATCTATAACACCTTTCTTCCAAAGGTCTCAAAGTGCATTATAGCCATCAATAATAAAGGTGAGATTTTTCAAGGACATGAAGGGCATTTGCAATGACTCCTCTACCTGGTTTTGAGTTAGACCTGAGCATTTATCACTTCTTTACCTTTGAATATTTCTCTTTAATGCATATCACAAGGAAGTAGAGGGCTTAAATATTGTTACTCCCATTTTACAAAAGGGGAAACTGAGGCACAATTGCAGATAGTGAGCTAGGTGAAGTTCACAGCTGCAATTTCCAGGAAGAGCACCTAAGGGAGTAACGTCCTGGACTGCTATCTTAATTATTAGAGTATCTTTCCAGATAAACTTTCCCATTTCCTTCTGTTACTTCAATTTAGATTATGTCCATAACCTGAAAAGCATGGACCCTTCTTTAAAACTGTTCCATCTTCTTCAAGTCCACTCTAGGCTTTTAGATTTATTTTAAAATCAACCTCCATGGAATGTACCCTCGGAGCCTGGGGCAAGCTTTTTTCAGCTGTTCTGGTCTATTGGGTTCATATGTATTCAGGGCTTCAGGCATTTTATGTAGCCAGTTGATTAAATATATATTTAGAATTTTTTAATATGCATATTAATTACCCAATAGACTATAATTACTCTTTAGGAGCAATTTCTGCCTGTTGTGTAAAAGCATTATAAAAATTCTTACACAAAATGGTGACTGTACGTTTCAATGCTTCTCCTCTCCCCATGCCAACCCCCTCCCCTGCTCCTTAACATAGCAAAAACAAGTTGCATCATATCCTGGATTAATCACTAGATTAATTTTCATTTTTATGTTACACGGATCCAGAATCTCACCTTAAATTGGATTTTTTTCCCCAGAGCCCACAAACCAACAAATGTCCCCAAGTGAAGATCGCTACAGGATCAGGATTCTTACAAAGCAGTAGATAGCAAATTCATCATTACTGCTGTTACTGTTCTAATATTTTTTAAAATAAAGGAAATTGTCAGGGATGAGGAGTTCTGAGTGCATTTTTGTACACTGTATTTCAGTTCAATTATATCTTGTGCTCCCATATTAAGGTGAGGGAGTGAGACAGAATGGGGACTAACAGAACTGTGGGAGAAGTACTGATAAGACCATAAGTATATCCAGATGAGAACAGCCAGGCAGAGTGGTGGGGCATTGTGTGTGATCTGTGGAGCTGCTGAAGAGACTAGAAAAGACTGAGCTGTCTTCTTTTAGTCTTTCCAAAGCTCCGGACTCCATGCTGCATGTTCCCACATCACTTGCCTGGTACATGACTGTGTGTGCAGCCCTTCCTACCTAACTCCAGGAATACTCTTTTGCTTTATCCTTCCTGACTGTACCTCCCAAGTAATGAAATCCTCTTTTCTCACACTCCTAGTAGTCCTTTAACTATGTGCTTGAAGATGTGTGTTTATGCTTTGGAGACAGTGTTTTACAAATTGAGAACCACAAGATGAGGGATGGAGGTTGGTTGCAGAAAAGCAACATAGGGTTGCCTAGACTTTTGCAGACACCCTTCTGTTCTGTAAAATTACTGAAGATCCAATAATGAACAGGATCATATAATCTGGCTCTGCCTCTGCAGACTTAAAAGACAACATAGGGGACCATAATGTAGCATGGATGATTCAGGACTTATTCCATTTCTTGTTAGGTGCCGACACCTTAAATTTCTTTTTGGATCCAGATCCTAATCTCACTTTTCCAGCTATATTTTTACATATGAAAGGGAATTGCTTGGATGAGATGTGAATGACACTGAACCGATTACAAGTACAAAATGATGAGCTGCACAGCTACTCTTGGAAATCTGGTGAAGCATGCTGAGTTTTGGTCTTAAACCAGTCTCCCGACATTCAAGAGTTAAGCCCTGCCTGCTGGTTTACACAAGTTTTCAGCAGTTCCTCAACTGACTGATCTGTTGGAAAAGCTTCAAAATAAATCCTGTGTTGTTACAAAGCCCCCTGTCTCTTACCTGAGGGCAATGAGCAGAGCAGCACACCATTCCCTAATAGTGGCTGTAAAAGCTGCACCCCAGCAAGTCAAGTATCAAGGAAGAGAAATGCTTTGCTAACCTGCTCTACTATTATTAAAAGACCACAGCTGAAGTGTGCAGTGATGGACCATGAAATCTGAGGAGAACCACAAGCAACTCAAGGTGAGAAATATGTGCTGGGAGGTCACAGAATATCTTTTATGTTTCTGTGAAATTATCACACCATAAACTGACAGACTAAAATATTAGATTTTAACCTTTTAAGTCAATCATATCACTTTTTATCTTTAAAATCTTCCATTTGCAAGTTGGTCATATATCAGAAAGTTTAACGTCCTTTTTGTGGTAAAAAACAGGTGCAAGCCAACCCTCCGGGAAAGGGTGAGCTATGAAAGCCATTCGTAATCTTGTACTCTTGCCACAGTATCTCACTTCAAATGTGGTATATATGTGTTAAGTTAAAGTATAAATAATACCACTTGCACATCTGCCTAAAAAACTCAGAGAAGATAGGATGCACTGTGTTTTTCACAGCCATGTTCATGTTTGAAGAGCAAACTGAAGCCCACAATTTATTGAGGCTGAATCCTCTATAAAAAATTGCCAACACAAAATCTCAAGTAAACATGAAATTCAGTAAGATACTAATATGAATACAGAATAAAAGTACGCANTGTATTGAGGGCTCCAGAACTGGACACAGTATTCCAGAGGAGGTCTCACCAGAGCAAAGTAAAGGGGCAAAATCACCTCTCTGGATCTGCTGGCCACGCTTCTTTTGATGCAGCCCAGGATGCGATTAGCCTTCTGGGCTGCCAGCGTGCACTGTTTGCTCATGTCCAGCTTCTCATCCACCAGCACCCCCAAGTCCTTTTCTGCAGGGCTGCTCTCCATCATCTCATCCCCTAGCCTGTATTGATAGTGGGGATTGTTCCGACCCAGGTGTAGGACCCTGCACTTGGTCTTGTTGAAGCTCATGAGGTTCACCTGGGCCCACCTCTCCAGCTTGTCTAGGTCCTTCTGGATGACATCTTGCCCCTCCAACTTATCAACAGCACCCCATAGCTTGGTGTCATCTGCAAACTTGCTGATGGTGCACTCAATGCTGCTGTCGATATCATTTATAAAAATATTAAACATACCTTTTATTTGCCTGGTCTCCTGTTATGCTCAGTGATTGGAAAATACTGGAAATTCTGATAAACACTTCTCTCTTTCTTTGACTAGAATGAAGATTGTTAAGCATCTCCTGCTATGTCCTTCAAGGACAATAAGTAAAAAGTGTCTGCAGCATGAAAAAGAGATTTGTAGTACTATTATCATTGTCAACATGGCGGTCTAAGGTTGCAAACAAAATTAAAAATATCTGTATTCTAACTTCACATATTTCACAAGAGAAAGCAATTAATTCATTATAGATGAGATAGAGATGCTAGACCTGACCTACTGGTCTACTAGAGCTACTAGCACAAACCAGACCTACTGAAACAAGGGCTGCTGAATAGAAGAAATTCCTTTATGAGTGTCCACCATTATTAGGGTGTTTTTAAGGTACGAAGAATGATGCAATACATGTCTTTTTGTTTTTTCCCAAGATATTATAGCATTTTAAGGATGCTTTAGCCTCTGAATTACGTGAGAACAGGAGAGGAGAGGAGAGGAGAGGAGAGGAGAGGAGAGGAGAGGAGAGGAGAGCTCTGACGAAAGTTAACATAGCCCTGAAAAATGTTCCTAGCAAGCCGATGGTTTTCTGATGAATACAAAGACTTAGAGAAAACTTCTGGTCAGCTTCATTGAAGATGATGAAACTACATTTTTTTCTTTTGTTTGTAGAAAAGATAGCCATTCCAGACATTAGCTTTCATTCAAGAGTGGGAAGAAAGGATCAGTGTGTTGATTCTTCCATCAGTCTTTGTGTTGGGCAGGATTGCATATAAGGAACCCCAGCACGTAGCATTAGTGGGCACTAGCATTCACTGTATTGTGCTCTCCCATAGGGGTTAGAGATGTGTATTTCAGGTGGGAACTCCACAGCACTGTCCAAAGCTACTAATCAGTCCAGGATCCACAATGAGGTACTTTGATGTAGTTTGAGGTTACCATCATTGAACATTTTGTGTATGTTTTTGAGCTAACTAATTGTGCCCATTTTATTTTAAAACCCTTTCAACTGCCATTTTTTGATCAGGTACTCACAGCTGCTGTTCAGCAATTTTTCTTCCTTTCTCCAATTTAATACTCCTCTACTTTCAGTGGCTTGTGGACTGCAAACACCCCCACCCCATATTATTTAGGTAAATATATACTTTTCATAAGCTGCACAAGAAAGGTAACTTCCCATCCTCATTTGAATTTTCCTGCAAATCTTTCAGCCTTAAATGCCTTCTCATTTATAAATGATTCCTAACTGCCCACAGGACAGTCCTGAGTTTTCCCAGCTTCCACTGAGTGATTGCCTGTGTCCTGGTACTGCGGGACAACATGAAGTAGTAGCTTGTCCTTTCTCAAGAGGTCTGCAGCATCCTCTCAGCAGCAGCACTTCTGTCAGTCAGAGCATGGGGTTGGTGACAGATAGCTTCTGTTGATAAACAGGCAGCTGGACAGCAGGGAAGTGTGGTGCCAGTCTGAGGGCACTAGCAGGCAAAGTGCTTCTATGGCTTATGGAAAATGCAGAGAGCAAAGTGGAGGCAGAACTGAAAAAATCACGATGTCGTGTAAAGAGGAGTTGAGGGACAAGTTAGGCACAGAAAAAGAAATAACTGATCAGGAAAGGAAATAACCAGAATAAAGGAAGGTGAAAGAGATGACACAAAGGAGGAAAGAGGGATCACAACCCCCAGAGATTTTAGGCTATTTAAAGACACTGACAAAGAGATTACCAAAATGTTTGTTGATTTGCATTTTTAGGCCAAAGAAAAGCTTAGGTTAGCATTATTGGCTTAGAAGTTCAGGACATGTGCATTATGGATTAGTTCTTCTTTAAAGCAAATAAAATTGGCTATGCAAGTATTAAATAAGGAAGTCAAAAGTATTAGGTATTTTTTAAAACTGTCACCCATCAAATCATTGCTGTGTCCTATCAGATTTGATATTGGGCCTAGGTCCATTGGAAGGTAAGCAACTATGCTGTCCCCATGTGTGGAGCATGCAGAGACTTACCAGTCTGACTCAGAACAGGATGAGCATTGCCACGAGTGAGGAGTGTTGGATCCTTTCATATGCAGAAGTCCCAGTGTGAAATGAATAATACCTCTTTTTTACTTGGAGGCAGTGGCTTTAGGCCTTGAGCATGGCCCAACTGCGTTGGCCACAAGAACATTTATATGGACTTTGCTGCTAAAAAACCAAGAAAATTCAGAGGAGAAAAAAAATCAGCCTTCACTTACAATTTCCTTCCAATATTGAAAATTCATTTTCTCTTTGAACCCACAGGTATCGTGTTGTTGGAAATAAAGACTGCATTTTCTGTGTTTTCCATCTGATGTGAACTCAGGGACAAGGACAGCAAGTGTGAGACCTTCTTATTCTGAGTTTGCTTTTGCAGCTTGGGAACAGGATCTTAGGTGATGCAGTCATAGATCCTGGGAAATAAAGCTAGTGATGAAGAAACCTGAAAGCCCATCTGTTATATACAGATGTCACATATTGTACAGAGATGAGAGAATTTGCAGGGTGTGCATTTTTCCTTTAAACTAGCAAGAGGAGTTTCTTATAATTGAGAACAGATGGGGAAAAGCACCCAAATCATCCTCCTTACTGCCATTCTTCAAGAAATATGGTTTGTTGTTTGCATGTTATTCATGTACTTGGTTCTTTACCTCACAGGTTTTTGTCCACTGTTTAAAAACATCCGATTTTTACAGAAATTCTCTATTTTAAGGGATGTGAGAAACAACAAACACACTGTGTAAGGTGTGTAAGTGTGGTTGCACAGGAAGTGAGCTCTAGTGCAAAGTAGGAAGTGACTTGTCCACCTGAAGCAGGCAAACCATACAATTTATTCATATATTTCTTTAAGCAAAACTATATGGACCAAACTTAGCCTCTCAAAAGTGGCCTCACCTTGGTGCAGAGCTTGGTAAGAATGAAATCAAATTTAGGACAGAATATCTTGGGATTTCTATGTTTTTCCTAGTGGACTTCTGTCTCCATTGCAAAACCACAAAACATAATCTCTCTCTGTGTAAATAATTGTCATTGCACCTGTCTCCGGTTTCTCAGAGACTCTTGCAGAGACAGAAAAGCAAAAATTGACTGTAAACTCAGACAGCCCTTCTGTTCAAACAGAACAATTTCAATTTCACAAAAACTACACCAACTTATCTTGTGCTACATCAAGCCCAAGACCTGTCATTTTGGAGTGCTGGAATAGATATCTGTGTTAAGAGAAAACTGCACCAAGCTCAAAGGTTGGTTTAATAGATGGATGAGGCAGTAAGCGTACAGTAATTCAGTAGTGTGCAAACTTAAAACAGTTCTCTTACCCTCTCTTTTCTTCTGTTTTTTTTTCCTCTGTTTGTTTTTGGGATTTTTTTTTTGGTGGTGATGGTGGTGTTCTGTGGGTTTTTTGTTTTGGGAGTTTTATTTGTGGATTACTTTTTGTTTGCTTTGGGCTTTTTCTTTCTTTTTGAAACAGTTTCCTACCCTTTTCAGTGTAAAATAGCCAAAGCAAATCTATGCTATCCAGGTAAAATCCACATGTGAAAAACTATCTTTCCAGCATATCAGCTGGATGTCCACACTAAGGTACACACCAAAAAAATTACAAGTTCATGACTATATGGCACAGTTAGCTGATGGAACATGGAACATGGGAATAAGCTACTGTCATGTCCTCTGCCATCAGTGCCACCTTCTCTAGCCGCACTGAGGGCCAAGACTCTTATGGGTGCTCATATTTCAAGACATCACAGCATGCACAAGCCAGCATAGAAAGCTCTCCGTTGCAGCCATACCACAAGAAGCTGTGTTAGGCTTGCTGCTGGATGTTTCTCTTTGCACAACTTGCATCAGCTGAAAATAATCTTATTTAATCCAAACAGGAAATGGTTTGCTCACACCACCACAGCCAGCATGCAGAGCAGGGCGTTCCTTTTCGAACGGAGCTCAACAACAAGGTTCAAAATACAGATAGAGGAAAAGATATGATGCATCACCTCAGGCGCAAATATATGTGACAAAAGAAAGCAAAACATGAGACTAGTTAGTCAGAAAGTCTGTCACTTGTTCAGATGTAGCCAGACCAACTTTGTGCTCTTTTTGTTCACATTTAAAACCAGGTTGCAGCTTTCTAGCCTGAGTGCTGTTCTTCTGCAGTAATGGCCATGCTACAGGATGGATTTGGAGGTAAAGAGCTTGGGGTAAGATCAGGAAGTAACCATTTGCAAGGCAATCAAGACCTGATTGCTAGTAAATGACCCTTAAACAGTGTATCTGGGAATGGACATGGATCCAGAAATTTCAGATGTTTACCTGAGTTTCTTAAATAGTCTTCAAAAGTCACCACCTCCAGCCATTTTTTCAGGATGCTTACTGCACACTCCACTAAAGCTGACCAGGAATATGAAGTCTCAGTTCTCAGTACATTCTCATTTCAGTGCAATTGGGTGCTATGTTATTCCAGAGCCATATGCATACAACAATTTAAATATTGAGTAGAATAAGGAAACACCTTTTTTGAGAAACTGAGACACTTAAGTACATGTGTAGGTACATGTCTATAGAAATTGCTGGTGTGAGCTTTAGGATCCTTAGCTACTTTTTTACTTTGTAAATCCCACTGAACACCTGTGTCTTTTAACTCTAAAGAACATTTGAAAATCTCTCTTTAATCTAGTTCAGAATTGAGGAGATCATAACCCCCTCAATGTACAAACTCCCAAGCTCTTAGGTACTCATGAAATTGTCCTCCCTCACAAAACTATGGCTGTTCTGACAATGTAAAGGACAAACTGGTCTGCTTTACACTAGGGATAATTAAAATAGCTAAGGCCCTTGGCTAAGAAACTGTTCTTCATACTAATGAAGAACTGACTCAAAGCTTCTCTATGTCATGCTGTCTGACCACATTCATTGTCAGTTATATTCCTGGAAGAAAGCAAACTTCAACTGTGAGTTTAGTGTAGAGAGCACAACTGCAATAACTCACTGCACCATCAAAACACCTTGTCAAGGTTTAAAGACAAGCATGGCTATAGATATGTCTTTTCATGTACTAAGATCAGAGATTCCCACTTTTGTCATTTTTGTTAACTTGCTATTAAATATGTTTAAACATTTTCTAATTGTGTAGGAAATGCTAGTGTACATACTTCATCTAACTTCTTTTGTTGATTATTATTGTATCTTTTGAGTCTTCTTTATCTTGGGAAAAATTGCTAACAGTTTTTATGGAGATTAGTCAGGAGTTTAATAGTAAATGGATCTGTATTTCTCCTTCCAGACCTAACATTTGTATTTACACAGGATTAGAGGGAAATCTACCTTCACACAGCAATACTTGCATTGGTTATGTCATGTTTTCTTTTTTCCCTTTAAGATTTTGCTTTATCAAATATTTTTTAAAATGTTCCTTCCCTAACTGGAACGAATTTGCAGATTTTTCAGTCTGTGAGAAAGAGAAGTAAAAGTTGAGAAGCTACTGAATAAAACTGAAATTATGCAAAAAAACCCAAGCACTTTCTTGAATCAGTTTTTCCAGCTTTTGTATATGTTTGGTTTATTTTCTCCAGTTTTACAGTCTGACTTGAAATTCTATGGTCTTTGGAGGCAATATATTTATATGTTTTGCTTGTCTGTGCTTCAAAGGAATTCTATTTCTTGGACTTTTCTTTAATTTTGGTTATTTTAATTCTGCTCTAATAATTCACCCTCTTCACTATCCCAGATAAAGTGCCCCTGAAACCATCAAATTTTTGGATGAGTAATGGTGAACACCGATCACACTGCAAAATGGCAGTTTCTATTTACAGTGATAACTTCTCAATAGTTAGAATTTTTTTTGTTTGTTTTATAGTCTTCCTCATTGAATAGTTTGATCTAATTTAATTGCTGATTTGTTTAATTATCAGTTGTATGATTTTTGTTCTTACCATAAAGATCTCTTGTGAATATCATAAAGGTTTTAGGCTTAAATTATTTGTGTACTTTAAAATGGAATTTTAAATATAAAAATGCAATAACACCATTGCAGAGTAAATATTTTTTTGCAATTTTTCAAAAAATTATCTCTTCACCTTCTTGACATTCCAATTACACTTTCAGAGCACTTTCAAATTTAAGAAAATATAGTTGACATTAAAAATGAGTTAAATTTTGCTGATTTTTTTTATTTTGTGCCAGTGTAGTTTACATATAAATATTTAAAAGTTAGATATATTTTAAACAGAACTTAGAATAACCATCTTTTTTGCCCATTATTTTGAATTGTCTATTTACTCTGTTTACTAACAGTGCATATCTCAGAAGAGATGATTTTTTGAGGTGTATCCAGAACCTTAAGATCCCTATTTGAGAAATTCAGATCTAGGAGATATTTGGGCACATATCAGCTGAACCTCTAACCTATTTCAAGTCAAAAAAAAAGAAACATCCTGTAGTTACATCACTTGTCATATTTTTTCTGAACTCCTTGAATAACATTTTACACATTTTGCTGCAGACTATTCACCCAGTAAATGTCTTTGTCACAATACCCTCTTCTCTGTATGCACACAGATTTTCTCGGAGCTGACTGTGTTTAAATGTGGAACACCAAATGCAATGTAATTTAGAGCCCAGAAAGACACTGAACAGAGTAAGACTGAGAATTTCATAATGTAACAAGCAGAGGTACCAAAACATTAGCAGTGCAAACTTTAGACACGGGCAAAACACTTGTTTTTTGACTTCCTACATGGCAAGAGCCAGAAGTTGGCTCTACTGGAGCAGCATTGCCTCATTCCTGCAGTTCTCTGTTCAGAAGCTGCCAAAGAATGGAGGGCAGGCAGAGTGGAGTTTCATGTGAAGAGGTGCAAATAAATTGTTAAGGGAGAGAAGGATGTTAAGAGAGGGTACTCACAGAGCAGCAGACATAGGTAGCTGTGAGGAATGGAGAGAAGAAAGGAAAAGAAAGGAAGAAGGATCTTGTGCCCTGAAAGGTGGAAAAGCTGCTAGGAGAGGTGAACCTGAAGGAGATGACAAGAGAGAAGAAGATAGACCCTTGCTGGCACAGACACACCTCGAACATTTCAATAGCTCTCTACAATCTGTTGGCCCGTTTTAATCATTGCTAAAACTTTACTCAAATACCACAACAGAATTAATTTTGCCATGTAAACAGGAAGAAAACATGTGCTTTTGTCTCAGCCTTCAGTATGATAGACCTTGGGTCAGCCTGCAGTGTGAGCAACCTGTGAATGGCTCATTGCAATTCAATACCTCCTTTCTCAGCCTACTCCGGAGCACACACACAAGCAAATATTACCTACTGATTAAGGAAAAGTTCAGGAAGAAAAATGGCTGCCAAATGATTTTGATAGTGAAAATCTGAAGTCTTCCAGCAGATTTATCACCTGATTTCCTAGGTGGGATCAAAGTTTCACCCAAATTGCCTATATTCCCATTTAACTTCCCAAGATTTCATCCATGGATTTTAAGACATAAGTGTTCATCTACTAGGATTGAATTTTCTCTGATGTATTGATAGATTCAGTAGTAGTTTCAGAACCTCATTTTATAGCACTGCATTCACTGATGGACAAGCCAGTGAAGTAATGAACAAAAGAATCAAATAATTGAAGAAGTTCACATGGATTGAGATTAAGTTAAAAAAAAAAAAACACACACACAAAAAAGGAGGATAGTAATTTGAGATTCCTGTTTTCCATCTGCTCATACCAGAAGGATAAAAAGAATACGGTAAGGATTATGTGAACTTAATGGCCAAGCAAAGGCTCAGCCTATTCATATTAAAGCATCTGTGATTTAAAAAAAAAAAAAGGTATTCAGTTCTATATCTTTATAACTCTGTTTTTATAATCAAAAATGTATGCTTGTTTATATATATAACTAATAAGTAAAATTCTGCTATGTTTTTTCTTATTGAGTCAAACATAATTTTGCAAAACCTATCCAATAGCAATTTAAAAAGCGAAGATGAGTTTTAGCCTAAAATTAATATTTTTACCCTGAACTTTCTATGTAGCTTATCAAAGCTTCTCACAAGTTTGAGTCGAGTTGCTTTGTCAAGGACCTTACCTATTTCACTTGTGTCTAGTGGAAAGCAAAGATATTTTTCCTTTAGGTTGTCGGAGCATAGTTTTGCAAGAGTACAATTTCATGAGTACCTGAGAGCTTTGGAGTTTGTACTTTCAGGAGGTTATGATCTCCTAAATTCTGAAGTAGCTTAGAGATATATTTTTATAATAGACCACATGTGAATTGAAAATCAAGGAGATCTGAAGATTAGGAATACAGAAACAGCTTTAAAAATTCAAGTGTTTACCTTGATTGCTTTTTACTTTAAGTTGAAACAATGAAAACAGTAAGTGTCCATTCTGGTAGAAATTATATGATTCTGAAGTTAAAACTGAGACTTTCTTGTTTGCACAATTGTTCTGTCTGAATCTAGCTGGGATAAGTTGTGTGCTATCACCACTTTGACTAACATGACCTAAAAGAGGAAAATATGTGAAAGGCTCTAATTTTGCCATTTCTTAACAAACAGTGATGCACAGCTTAGCTCTGTCAGCTGAAGCCATTCCAGTAAAATAGGATTAGTGAAAATAAATTAACATTCTTTTTTTATTGGTACATTGCATTTTTGGTTAGACCCAGCTAAACAGGAGATCTCTCTCCTAGTTATACAGGTTTGACATTCATGATTTTGAAATCAGTGGCAGCAATTTTAAAATCAAACATCCAATCTTTGCACTGTGTCCATAAACCAAAAAGATCTGTGAGAAAGGCCAGCCTAAACAACATAAAGCTTTTCCAGCAGCCTAAGGTCAAGAAGACAATGGACAAAGTAAGTTGATAAAAGTAGCATGTTTTCTCTTTCATAGCTGTCTGTTAACAGATATGAGTCTGATAGTAATTACTAGATTTATCAAAGAGCGGATTGACATTCTGACAGTCATTATTTTCATTTCATGTCCAGCTGGAAGCCTTTGGAATGCATATTGTTAATCTTTTTTCCCATTAGCTCTCTCAACTTCATTCTCAAATTATTCAGACCTTATGTATGCTTTTGTGGGAAAATCTTAGCTTCATCTGTATGGCAGATGATACAGACAATTCCTTTGTGTATGTTGGTTTGTTGTTTTTTGGGGTTTTTTTTAAAACTGGTTTTAATCCAAACATATCACAATATCATTATCTGTCATCAGCATTTGGGATAGTAGCTCAAAAAAACAGTCATGTACTGTAGGTTTTTGTCACTTTGCCGAAGTTGGCCAATGATGTCAAAGTCACCCACTCACGATGAAAAAATATGTACTTTTTCTCTTCTGCATAACAGTAAGCACTGTACCTCTTCCTGAAACACTGCAGAAAGTAACACCAAATGTGAGCTTGACAGAAACTCTATCACTTTTCTCTTGTGCCTCAGGTGGTTGAAATGAGGTTGGATTGTTTATCACATTACTGTGTTTTCACAGATACAGGAACATCTACATTGTCAAATACCTCCCCAGTGTTAGTTGAAAGGTAATCTGAATTTCCTCTCCCTCTGCTCTTTTTTTTTTATTAGTACTACATTTTACAGATAGCTCTACATTGTCCATAGTGGAAAATACTTATTAATGTAAGCCTCAAGTACCTACTCCAAACCAAAAGGTCTTTATTTTCTCAAACATGACCATTATTTTCTCAATCATGTGCTTGGAGGAGTGGCTTACCAAGCTTGGAGGAGTGGCTGGCACATCAGAAGGCTGTGCTGCCATCCAGGGTGACCTGGACAGGCTAGAGAGATGGGCAGGGAGAAACTTAATGCAATTTAACAAGGGTAA